>VZTA01003160.1:1430699-1444087 GCA_013398855.1 Mohoua ochrocephala | reverse complement strand
GGGAGGGCGGTTCTCTGCGGCGCCGGGGCACCCGCGACCTTCAGCCGCGGCGTCGCTGCCTCCGAGTCCCTGGCGCCGCCGCGTCCCTTCCCCGGCCCGGCCCTACGCGAGCGCGGGGTCGCGGGTGCAACCGGGCAAGGGCACCGGGCTCCTGCGGAAAGCAGGACCCGTGTGGTGCCTTCCCGTCCTCGGAAGGGCGCCTCGGCTCTTGCCCAGGCTTTTGCATCCGTCAGCCGCGAGAAAAGATGACCTTGGCTTTCCAAGTCTTTGCCAGTCGTGTGCGGCCAACGTTTAGGGGGTTGTTTCATTAAGATTTGTAGCTTTCGCACAGTCAGCCGAGCTAACGCTTACCTGTTTATACGCCAGAGATAACGCTGCTGGATTGGGTTGGATAAGGGATAGATGACAGGAGTTGTGTTAGTGACCGGCAGTGCAGTTCCGTGTTTCCGCTGCAGGGGCACCGGGGGCTGCAGCATCTGCTGGCTTGGGGAACGATGTGGGGTGTGTAGTTCCCTTGGGGGGAGGCAGAAGATAAGCAACAAATGTTTGTCCTAAACATAAAATCCTCTTCAGAAAAATGTATCTCTAAACATTAAAAAAAACCCCTCAGTTTTTATTGTGCAGTGAACCCTTTATTTGGTTGTCTGCTCCCATCACTTGTTTTGTACCTCAGGAGAGAGTGCTCTGGATGTGCCTGTGCCTTGTGTATTTGACTGCTTGTCGAGTGTCCTGAAAGCAGATTTAGGAGCAGACAATGGAATTATGAAGCTCAGTGTAGATATTAGTTTGGTTTTCCTATTGATCCTGTCCAAGTGACTTTAAATTAATTAACTGTCCTGTATTGTTTGTTAGGGCAAGCAGCCATGGCTGGCCATGACTCGGGATCTCAACACCAGTTCACTGGATTTCAGAAGTACTTCAATTCCTATACCATCATAGGCAGGAGGAATGTATGTATTACGCACATTGTTTTGTAGTCTCGTATAATGGCGTTTTCTGGGGCTTAGACTGAAACTAAAATTTAACTTTTCTGTTTTCCAGTATGTAATAGCAACGTACACAGGTGTTGCACTCCTTGTCTTGTATTTCAAGTTTAGGCCTAAGAAGCAAACTCCTGCTGTGGAACATAAGTAAAAGGTAAGTGGCTGATGTTCCTCCAGGACCAAAATGCTTCAGTGCCAGCTCAGGAAGCAGTGACAAAGGACAAGTTCCCAATAATACAGTGTAATGAGAGACAGAAACACAGGCACATGGACTTCCTATTTACCATTTTAAATCTCAAATAAACTACAGCATTGACTTATTTGGGGGCATTCTGAATGAAGTGGGTTATTAAAGGGAGTGCAGAAAGTATGGGATACAGTATTCTTGTTCTTCTGACATAATAAATGGGACTAGTGATGGGATGCAGGGAGGAAGAGAAAACAGGGAAGGAGGAACAGAACGATGTTGCAGGAAGATACATCCAGCTTTGCCTACAAATATTAGGTGCCTCTGGTCTGCCCTTTTGCTGTAAAATAGGGGTAACTTGCTTTGTAGGTTATTGAAATAATGAAGTAGTACTTAAGGACTTGTTTCTTGACTGTATTAGAATTCCAAGTAGAGATTAATGCAGTCTGTTAAGACCTTCATTTGAATAAAAGAGCACCATATGATGGAACTGTGTATGTTGCACACCTGATTATTCAAGGCCCATGCAGAAGTGACTGGACTTGTATAGCAACAACCGACTGTTACAAAATTTTGGAGTCACTTTCAAATACAGAATTTACACTGAAATGGCATTTTGACAAAACCTATGGGCCGTCCTCATAGCCTGAAGAAAGGGGTATAAAACAATAAGCTTTACCATTGTTGTTGTGTGTTAAGGGGACATCAGTCACTTCTTCCTGAGTGTGCTGAAATCTGCCTGCTTGTAGCTAAAATAGTTTGGGCTTGGGGCAGGGGGATGCTCAGTTACCACCTTGCAAGAATTGCTATGTTTGACCTTTCTTCTCTTGGCAGGTTCCTGGCATGTCTGAACATATAATCTGTGTCAATGTAATGCAAGTTGATGACCTGTTGTGGCTAATAAAATATAAATAATTACTTGTTTTATTGGAAATACGAAACGGTCAAAAAAAGCCTAAGTGTGGTTCTTCTCTTTTTTCCTCCTCTGTCAGAAACAGTTGTTTGTAGCAGAGATGGAACATCTGATCTCTGTCATTGCTATCTTAACTCTGCTGCTGTTGTAACACATCCTCAAGTGTTCTGAGCAGCCAACAGTAACTTAGGAAGGGCCTCAGCTGCACGGCCATAACTCTGCACAGGACCTGGAGCCCATCCAAGCATCTCCACACTTCGGTGTTACAGCTCGCGTGGTGTGCAGCCACCTGGTTGCTCCCACTTTTTGCGTTCCAAGCTGGTAGTTTACATGGAAACCGTGACTTCTTCTGCCTCAGTTGTCTGTATTTTGCACAGGACCTCTTTGGTTTTGATGGAAAACCTCCCAGAATAGACTGAGCCAGTTATGGTATTTGAGCTTTTTCTGTCAGTGGCTTCTCTTGCAGAGGGAAGAAGGAAAATGGCTTAGCCTGCTGATGGTAAAGTCCCATAGCTCTGCACATTCATGAACGGTGACCCAAGTAGTCCTGTGCTTACTTTTCCTGCCTCTTGCTCGAGGAGGTGCTCTACCCCAGTTAGGTGTGTGCAGCCTCCTCCCTGCCCAACACTAAAATCTGTCTATCACATTCTCTACAGTGTCTTTCTGTAGCTCAATTAACATTTGGTACCTTCCTTAGATGTCACAGTAGTGCTGGTGTGGGAATGTGATGATACCACACTTCTGCCAGCAGCAGGGGTCGAACCATGCTAAAGCTTGCAAATACCCTTCCCAAACTGAGGGCAGCAGGAGCTAGGAATGATTACTGGAAAAAATGGAAAAATTAAGTACAGGGTCTTGATGCTCTTTCTAGTTCATTTTTTCTTAAAGCCATTTTAGTACATGCTGGGCCTCCTCAATAAATTGGTCATCTTTCTCTCCTGAGTGTTTGCATAGATGGCTTCATTCAGCTGTCTTCAATTCCCCTGCTGAAGAATGGTAGCTGTAAGAGTGTAATAATGTCAGGAACTAGAACCTGTCACCTTCCTTTAGCACAATATTTACATGGAATGGCTACTCATCAACTTCACCATTTCTGATTACTTTGTTTCTCCTACAGTTGCCACAGTTACAAACTGCTTTTGGTTCCATTGCAGCCATTAAGGGAAGTAAATGTCTTCTTGTAACATAGAGACACAAACTATGTGGTTTTAGTATTTATTATAATATCAAAAGTATAAAACTGTACAAAATACAAAGGCAGAATGTGGCAGTGTTTTCTTTAAGCCGTCAAAAACTGTATTTAAATCTAACTGGTCTTATTGAGAGCTAGGAAATTTTGTTGAGGTACCATTACGCAAATTAAAAAAAAAATCAAAATAATTAAGTTTTACCCTTTTTTCTTGGAAGAAAATGTCTAGGTGAGCTTCCTAGTGAATTTTCCACACTTTATTTTTATGTATAATGCCTGTAGTATACTTTTACTCTAAGAGTTAGAGCAAGACAAGAGATGAAGGAGGAGGTAGTTCTCCATTTACTTGACCTTAGAAATGACAAGTCTTGTTTTTATTTTCACTAGAGAGCCAGTAGATTGTTCAAGTGTCCAAGTCCTTACTGTGAAGTAATGAGGAACACAAAACAGATTTCTCTGCATAAGTCTTGTAAGAGATTAAGAACAAAAACCAACCCAAACCCACACACAGTTTGGTGGTGGTGTTTTTGGTTCAAAAACACAGATGTTCTTCCCGGTGTTCTGCATGTTTTACTCTGCTTTAGAAATAAAACACAACTTTATTGGTAGTCCAGGAGGACTCACTGGGTACAGTGTTTTTGTGGATGGGAATTGTCACTCAGGAGACAAGCTGGCCTTTCAAAAGCAAACTGACCATGCACTTATCCTTTCCTGCTGCTATGTTTCAATTTCTTGGCTAGTTTTACTGGGTTTTTATGTCAAACCTTATACAGAAAGGATACACGTTTTTAATGTTTTTTTACATCTAATACAAAGTAAAGGGTTCAAGTCCACTTTTTAAATAGTGACTATTTCAGTTGTACCTCAGTTCCCCTTTTTATTTTCTCATACAATAAAGTATGAAAGTAAATAAAATTCACATTGCGCTCCTGGTTGCTTATCACACTGACAGCACACTGGCTACCTTTGAAAACAGTAACAAGATCTGTGTTTCTGGCACCTCAAAAGAGCACATGAGTTTGAAATCTTTTCAGGACTTAGAACTTGGCTGCATAAAAACCATGCACGGAGCTTCGCGGCAGTTCCCCACAAGCATCGGGCTGTCGGGCCCGCTCCGTCAATGCCCTGGTTGCTGTTGTGATCTCACCACGCCTGCTGCCCAGCCCAGGCTGTAGTGAATCAAACTACATTCTTCTTTCCTGAAAATGGACAGTTTTGCTTGTGTTTGAGACTGATGAAACATTTGCTAACTATAAATTAAGTGCTTTAAAAAAATCTGAGAACACATGTCAAGGCTGTTAACTTTTCACAAGTTTCAGCAGAACTCAGTACCACCCCTGGGAAGAGATGGCTCGTTTCATATGTACATATCTATGTTATCAAGAGCACCACAAACAGTTCCTTCTTTTACAGCCACGATGTCTTGTCAATCTCCAGCGTTTTCAAACTGCAGATAAATATGAAACAGCAGAACTGAGAAACGCTGATTGCATTAATTACACAGTTTCATTCTCCCTGCAACGGACTCGTGGGATCCTTCTGTTCAAGACATTCTCCCTCGTCTCACGTCCTGAGGTCACTACTGCAATGACTTGGCATAGTCAGTCTCAGCTCCCCAATCTACTGTGAGCTGTAGGCTCCCGCAGCCAGCAGCAGGTTCCTGCGTGTGAAATGGAGATGAACAACCGGGGTTGATTTGGTCATGTATGTGCCCAGTAGCAAGTCCTGTGAGTTTTCAGGCAAGTTTATGTGTCCAGTGGCTGTAGTAAAGTCATCGGTTTCTAAATCTTCAAATGCCTTCACAGCATCCCACAGACGAACTGTGTTATCCATTGAACCTAAAAAGAAAAAACCCCACAGCTTAAAGTACTTCATTAATAAAATGGTATATAAAAAATGTTTCTGGGGAGCAAGTTAACAGAAATTAAAGCTCAGAAAGCAAAAGACTATAGCAAGCCTCATACAGCATACTGAATGCACGCATAAAAGTTACCAGTCATCGCTGCTTTTGCTAAGCAAGTGATTCTACTTTGTCTTTCTCAATTTGAGGAACTAATTATATCATTCCTCTTCAGAATTATGGAATACAACGGACACTTCAGTGTTCCTGGTGAATTTTACCTGATGCTAAAATCTCTCCATCTCTACTGAATCTCAGCGCATAGATAGTGTCAGTGTGCCCTTTCAATTCGCCAACCATCAAGCCGTGGCCGATATCCCACAGCAGAACTCTTCCATCTGTTGCTCCAGTAGCCAGGAATCGCCCATTAGGAGAAAATGCCAATGAATGAATTGGTCCCTAAAACAGACATTGGGGGGGCAACAAAACAAAGTTCATTAAGTCTACTCACATTCAGTCAGTCCAGCTGTGTTCAGAACAGAACTGTTTAGAATCTTAGCACAGAAATAAAATCACTTTCACACTGCGAGTGATCTGCCTTTACCTTATGTCCAGTGAATATTCTTACACAATTCCCATTCAAAACATCCCAGAGCCGTATAGTCCTGTCTGCTGAGCCCGTAGCAATATAGTTGGAGTTTGGGTGAAATCGGGTACACGTCACATCTGCAAGATGGCCAGCAAAGATCCGTAACGGCTGGTAGTGATCTGTTGCCCACAGACTGAAAAGAAAAGCTTTATTAATAAAAGAACTGTGAAGGACTTCAGTCTCTGTACCTGCTGGAGCAGCTCTAGAGGAAGCCACAAAAATGCTCAAGAGGGCTGAAGCACCTCTGCAATGAGGAGAGGATGACAGAGTTCAGCCTGGAGAAGAGTTGGCTCTGGGGAGACCTTGTTGTGGCCCTTCAGTACTTAAAGTACTTAAGTACTTCAAACTTAATTAGAAGAAAGATGGGGACAGACTTTTTATCAGAGCCTATTGCAACAGGACAAGGGATAATGATTTTAAACCAGAAGGAAGGTAGATTTAGTCTAGATATAAGGAAGACATTTTTTACAATGAGGGTGGTGAAACATCCTGGTGGCCCAGAGAGGTGGTAGATGCCCCATCCCTGGAAACATTCAAGGTCAGGTTGGAAGGGGCTCTGAGCAGCCTGATCTAGTTGAAGACGTCCCTGCTCATTGCAGGGCTGTTGGACTAGATGGCCTTTAAAGGTCCCTTCCAACCCAAACTGCTCCATGATTCTATGATCTGTTGCACCATAAGAAAAAAAATAGTAATTGTGGAGTGATTTCTTATGGGTCAGTTTATTGAACTAGCAGGATGTTTTTGTAAAAATATACTTTTCAGAATGGAGAAATAAAGAATATTCTGTCAATTTGTTCAACAATTAGAGGAGAATACTTCTAATCAGAGGGTCACACAGGAGGACATCATCCCTTTAGTCATGAGATAGTATGATGTGTGTTGGAAAAAATAGAAAAACTGCATTAAAACATCTGTTCAGTATTTTAATTGACATAAAATAAAATTTATTTCCGATAATAGAGTAAGCAGGGTTGATCCACCACAAACTGACCCAGACAATTAAAAAAACACATCCAGTTTCTTACCGAGCCACTCTGTCGTGTCCCCCTGACACAAAGTAATAACCATAAGGAGAGAACTGTGTATCCCAAACTGGATAATTGTGTCCTTTATATCCCACCAAACACGTGAATGTTTGGAGACTCCACAATCTCACGGTACCATCCTCAGAACAGGACAACAGATAGTTCCTGTCACAGGAGAAATTATAGCATATCACATATCAAACTCACACGGGGGTTGTATAAACATTGCATAAACACTGTGAGATGTCCATGACAGAACTGTCCCCTCAGCAGCACCTGTTCAGCATGTCACCCATAAATCAGCATTTCAGTGGAGTAAGCAACAATAACCAATTCAAGCAGAACCCAGTCCTAGGCCCTTATGCAAAAAAAGAGATGATTTGACATTGATGATTAATTCTGATGGCACTTAATACTGAAGGGAACAAGGGAAAAAAAACCCAAAAAACACACCGCAGAGGAGGTCTTTACTGAGGAATTCCAGTTACATGAAAAAAATTACTAGTAAACTGCTACACTATGTTATTTTTTAAAAAAAATCTTCTAATACAACTCTGAACAAAATTTCATGATTCCCTGAGAGAAAATTCATATCATGCTCACATTCTCAATTAATAGTTATAAACTATATTTGTTCCACAGAAAGTTTATTTCTCAGCTTCTCAGGGTTTCTGTGGTGGCTGTTTCCTGACTAGACACAAGCAAAAGCAAAACCTGAGACATTTAAACCTCTTTTCCACTGTCCAGACTCCCATCGTTACATAAAGGTTTTAAATCTCTTATTTGAAAGGTACTGTTCCATACATTCTGAAAATAAAGTCTCAATAGAATATGAGAAACTTGAAGTGCAATGATATGCTACTGAGTCTTGAAGTTTTGCAACACTCTAAGTTAAATCAATGCTGCAGTATTTTTCCTCTCTATATCTCAGTTAGTTAAAACCCAGCTTAAACTACAGTTTGCAAAACTGTAGTTTTGCCATCTAAATCCTAAATCTCCAAAATGGTGCTGGTATCCTCAGCTATGGTTGATTTCAGCAACAGCTGACAGAGCTCAACACCCTGAGCTTTATGAGCGTTTGCACAGTTTCTTACAAGCTGCATGAACAAGAATTGCTTTAACCTGGAAAAAGCTGCATTAAGAGTATGTTCTCATTCAGTAGCATGCCATTAAAACTGAAGACAAGCAAACTAGTTAGCTTGTAAACTTTTACCTATCAGGACTGAAGCTGGTGCCATAGACAGGTCCACTGTGACCATATAAAATCTTCAACTCACTTGCTGTTTTTTCATCCATGATCCTCTCCAAGACATCATCCGATTCTTTGTCAATGAGACTGAGGTCTGCAAGATTTCAAAGTTCATGTATCAGAATAACTGCCAGAAGTTCAAAGATAAATGTCATCATGACATCATCTCGGTTAAATACCAAGATTAAGAAATGTTTGCACAGTATCCAGCTTCAACCACAAGACATTGTTATACAAACAGCAGAATTAAAGCAGGCTGGTTTCCACGAATTTGTGTAGGTGTTGAGCTAAGGACATTCCTTTCCAACCTTCTCAGAGTTCCCTCCTATCATTTCCCCCATGGTACCTATAGTCTCTCCCCTAGACCACCTAACCCCAAGTGTCTATTACACCCTGTAGTTATCATCCAGTTAAGAAGCAAGAGGGCTAGTTCCACACTAGTTATGGCTAGTTCCACACTAGTAATGGCTACTTCCAAGCCCTGTGCACTGACCACCTCACAGCAGGTGTACATGACCAGATTTCTCATTCCTTTAAAAATGTTTCTAATGGTAGTATGTAAGATGATCACATATCTGTGCACGTATATATTTGTTTCTTCAAAGTGAAACATCTAACCACTGCAACCAACTCTCCTGCCACAGATATCTTTCCCTGTTCAGGCAGCACACAAACGTCACAAGTTATGCATGTTCCTATTAGGTGTTATTGTCTTAATTACCTGCTGCTGTTTTTACACTACGTAGCTTTTTTGGAGTCACAGACCACACTCTGACAGTAGAGTCAGCAAAGCCTCCTACAATCATGCTGGAGTCATCTGTAATATCCACTGCAGTCAGACCCTACACACAAAATATCCAGTTATATCGTTTGCATTTCTAATGATATATTTCAAATATTACAAAATCCCAAGAAGTATTAAAAAAGGGAATTTGACTTATTTATAAAAATAGAAAGAATTATTCTAAGATAAACATAAACAGGCACGAATTCTTGCCCCATTAAAAATAAAGCTTCATGTATGAAGCACAGTCAGTAGTGACAAAGAGTATTGCTTTCCAGTATTCCGGTGCAAAACATCTACTGTGTTCCATAGGATACACTTAGGGCCCCACAGAAAAAGCGAAAGAAGGAATTATGGCAAAATTCAAGCAAAACCAAGGAACATGGAAATTTTATAGTTTAAGGAGTCTTTGAAGAGAATTTTGAACATTTTGGAACATAAACTTTGCAATGCTTAATCCAAATACTCCGATTACCCTGGCCAACACTGTTATGTCTATTTTCTTTAACAACAGTGATGCTCATAATTTTGATTCCCTTTCCCCTATTACCCAAACTCTTTTACCAACCTGGTAAGCATTAAGGAATGTGTAGAAACAGATGGAGGGCAGGCACTCTGGTCCAAGACGCACTCGCCTTGCAGCTTCCTTCATATTCATCACTTTATCCAGCTTGTCAGAGTCTTTCAGTTCAGGCAGAGGAATTCTACACAAGAAGCACACGTTTTTACAAAGCAAAAACCCCTTCCTTATTGTTAATCCAAGCCAAGAAAGTGAAACCTTCGCATGCAACCCCACACCTCAGTATTCAAATACGAAACAAGAATTAGGAAAAATGAATGACTATGTAAGACTGATGAGAAAGAGAGCCAGTAGCTTTCAGAATTTCAGACAGGTGGTGGAACAAGATAAATAATTGAGGGTGAACTGAAAAGATTAGTGGGTAACCACGTAAAATTTCATCAAGGGAAATCTAGACTGACTTGAAGAGCAGTGACAGAGGGTTATATGCTAAGAGTTCCATGACCTCCCTTAGAAGTCTTACGGCTAAAGCTGTGTACAGCCCTAATAGCCAAAATGCTAAAAATACCATGTCAACATCAATGCAGATTTGGCATGACAAGACAGGATTTTAAAGACTTCTCTACACATCATTTCTTTGGTACCTGTTCTGGGGAGGAGCATTAGGGTCCTGTTTTTTACTTTTTGACCCTACATTATCTTTTTTAGGTTTTTTCTTCTTTGGCTTTCCTTCCTCATTTTCTCCTTCTTCATCTTCATCATCCAAAGGCACATCAAACTCTGGTTCTTTCAGTAAGCCAAAGAAAACCTACAAGCCAATAAAAAACCCACACAAGACAAAAGAGTAATTGTTGTTCTTACTGAAAACGAAATTTTTTAATGGGAACTTTTCAATGTAGTAGTCCAAGAAAGAGAGCTGCCCCTTTAAAGCTGCTCTGTTTAATATTACAGCATATATTACTGCTTAGCCCATTAAAAATGTAGTAAATATTCTTCTGGTTTACCCAGCCAACTGATCTGGACAACTGTAAGTTCTCCCACCATCTCTTAGCCCTTCCTTAAAGCGGAATCCCCAGCCTACCTCATTTATTTGTATAGTAGTGTGGTACTACACACACAGCTCTTCTAGTAACAACTGGTAACAAGCCAAAATTTCATCTGTTGTACAAAAGAGGAAGCCAAATAGTCAGGTGTCCATTTTAAAACTCCAAAGTAATTAATGAGTTAGTTTAAGTTCAGTTCAGTGGGCTGAACACAAGGTCGTCTCTCAAAAGGGTTCAGCAGTTTCGTCCACCTGACAGCAAGACATCTTGATCTCTCTACTTCTGTCAACAACTGTTTGTACAGTTCTCTCCCTTTGTTCTCTTTATGCTGTTTTTTAAGATCTCAAGTTACGATTGTCAGTCTATACTAAAGTATTTCCCTGAAAAAACAGGGAGATTTGTAAAAAGTGCAACAATCTGTCTCTTACCTTTGCTTTATTAGCCTCTCGTTTTGCCTCCCCAGCCAAGCTTCCAACCATAGCATCTATCTGTTGTTTACTGCGAGGCATTCCATCAAAGATATCAATGTAAAGGTGCTCCTGGACAATGTTCCAGATCTGATTGTTCTGTTTTTCCTGAAGATGCCTCTTCAAGAGCTGGTAAGAGTCGCGGGAAATGCGCAGCACAAACTTGCTTGTTCGGAAATCCAGCATGGTCTCGTTACCTTTCATGTGTTCTTTTTTGGTTAAGCTTGACAATACACGCAGGTCATCCTGGTAATAGCACTCCTGATCCCCATGAAATCTATTGAAACAATTTAAGATACGATAAAAGGTTTAGTCACTCAACCTGTTATAAAACAGTTGTGGCAAGGGACGTTTCAACTATTTACAGAACCATTTTTGCTGACCATTTGAAGGGAAACGAAATTATCCTTTTGGATTGAAGTATTTCACAATTGGTCTGAATCCACGAAACAAATTAAATTCCATTTTTTTCTCAAGTGATAAACAAGTGAAACGCAGCAAGAGTACAGAAAATTATAGATTAGCCAGAAATTAATTTCTTTAAGCTTATTTGAAGAATTTCAATGTATATGCTATGATATCAGCAAATACTTAAAGCATTCACTACTTTGGCATCTCAGTGCAAGCTTCCAGTGCTAAAAAATGACCCCGCAATCTTTCCCTAAAGATTAAGAATATCTTCATTGATACTTTTGCAGCAAGGAGCCCATCAGCACACCATTAATATGGTTCAAAATTTGCCAATGCACAGTTCAGTAGTTTGCACGTCTTTCTAACAGGAGATTGGAAAAGAATTTAAGAAGAGTTACTACAACCCATAGCAGTTTTACTTCAGATTTCAAATCTCTTCGACTTTAGAGAAGAAACATAATACATACCTATATATACATATATAAATCTACGCTACTACAGCTCACAGATTTAGCCAAAGTAGCAAACACAAAACGCAAATGCACAAATGAAAACTAATTACCTTTCAAAAAACGACTTTGCCTCACTCTCATGTTGATTGTAGACCAACTCCAAGTACATGTGCACAAAGAGAGGATAAAAGAGCTGCGACAATTCCGCGCGATGGCAGTCCAAGGAGCACTCGATGAAGTGTTTCAGCCCACTGTAGTACTCCTCGTACAGCGTCGGGTCCCCTTGCTGGTTGTAGGCCGACAACACCGCGCTCACGTCCGGCTGATCCTCCACAACCACCGCGCCTCCGACTGCAAAAGCACCAGCCAACAACAAGAGCTGCTCAGACAGTCTGGAAGAGCCAGCAAACAAACAGCGGCCACAACCCCCTGGTCAGGTGAGCAAAGCACTGTGTGCGTTCAGCACCAAGTCTAAACAATACAGGTGGGAGCACATTGGTCCAGCAGCCAAGTCTCCCAGCACCTCCGGTAGTTTTTTGGACCTTCCCTGCCAACAGCTGCCTGTAAGGTAGGCACTTAGTGCCTAATCCAGCCAGGATTTTAAGTGTAAAGGAAGAACCCACGAACATCACCAGAATGAGTTACTTTACTGCTAAGGTTAGAAACTCTTAAACAAGGAGCAGAACGTAAGACATACCCACCACAATTATTTTGCTTCCAGTAAACAAGCAAGTAGACTAAGTGAACAATTCACCAAGACCACCTTACAACCATCACAGAGCAGGGACACTTAACACTCTGACAGTTCTGTTCTACACAGCAGTCGTTACACACTTCCATTGCTTTGTCTTTTATATAAAAAATAATCATATCTGGTGATGTCAGGAACAAGCTGACTTTATGCTATACACTCACTGGAACTCAGACTAGCAGTTTCTGAAATTTCATTATTCTGCAAAGCTGCCTCACAGAACACCTTGATTAACAACACTTAGAATTGAATTATCCAAAGGACATCTCAAGTACTCAGAAACTCGACAAAGAAATGCAGAAAGCCTCATCTACAAATATCCCATGGCTCCTTCACCAAAATGCAGCCTGTACATCAGACCTCTGTTCTCACCCCTGCGGCCAGACCCGGGACAATCCCCGCTAACTACAATGGAAACCGCCTACTCCTGCTACTCTGTTAGTTGCGATGGGACACAAAGACAAGCGGCAGCACTTCTCACTTCACAGTGCTCCCTGCAAACACGAGAGACACTCTGTCCTTGGTCCCTTGCTCCAGGAGATCCAGATTTCTCCACGGATTGTGTGGGGAAATGACACAGCCAGGGACCCCCCGGAAGACCGGGGTAGACTCTCGGTGGCACCGAGGACCTGACAACCGACCCTTGTGTCCCAGCATCACGGAGAGCCCCCGAGGCTGCGAGCAGCACACGGGCTCCCCACTTCCCGGGGTTCCCGCCGAGAGGAGGGACCGACTCCGCAGTCCCCGCGGGCCTCACCTTTCCCCGGCGGCACGGCGGCAACCGCGGCCACCCCGGGGCTGGAAGTCGCGACAGTGGCGACGCTGCCTCCTATGGCGACGGCGGCAGCGCCGGTGCCCCGGCCGAGCAGCGCCTCGCCGGAGTCCGCGTCGCTGCCGGAGCCCCCCAGGAGCCCGGCGCTGGCGG
>VZTA01003160.1:1395731-1430367 GCA_013398855.1 Mohoua ochrocephala | reverse complement strand
CCGGCTCCTCATGCAGCGCCGCCATCTTCGCCGCCTCCCATTCGCCGGCGGCGCGCGGCCGCCGCCAGGCGCGGCCGCCCTTGCGACAGTGAGGGCAAAGGAAGGGCACTGCCGCCGCTGCCTCCACGGGCGCGCGCGGCTTCGTTTTGCGACGCTGCCGGACGCGCTTTGCGGCAGCGGGGAGCGGCGAGGGCGGCGGTGCCGGGCCGGTGTGAGGGGGAAGGGGCCGTNGGGACCGCGGGGCTCACGGGGCTTCCTGGGGTACACCGGGGATGGCCTTGGGACCGTGTGCCCTTAGAGGCCCTGCGCCCAATTACCTTAATTACGGCCGGGCGCTGAGTTGTCCAGATATTTCTAATACTGCTTCTTTTATTCGTGTCTGTTAAATAGAGATTCGTTGATACTTGTCGAAAGGCTGAGAGAGCTGGGGGTGTTCAGCCTGGAGAAAAAAAAGCTCCAGGGAGACCTTAGAGCACCTTCCGGTGCCTAAAGGGGCTACAAGAGAGCTGGAGAGGGACTTTGGACAAGTGACAGGACAAGGGAGAATGGCTTTAAACTGACAGAAAGCAGGTTTAGATTAGATATTAGGGAGAAATTCTTTACTGCGAGAGTGGTGAGGCACTGGCACAGGGTTGTCCAGAGGAGCTGTGGATGCCCCGTCCCTGGAAGTGTTCCGGGACTGAAAGGTTGGATGGGGCTTTGAGTAACTTGTTCTGGTGGATGTCCCTGCCCATGGCAGGGCGTTTGGAACTAGATGATCTCTAAGGTCACTTTCAACCCAAACAATTTAATTATGTTACAGAATTAAAACTTATTTTGAATGAATCTGGTGTTGTGTGATTGAGAGTCTTTCGGGACAAATTAAGCGTTCATTAGCGAGTCGCTTGGGGAAAAAAAAATTAAGAAAAAAAGCCGAGGATGATAAAAACTATAAACCTGTTGTGGCTCAGCGCATGCGCGGTGGCGCAGCCACGCGTCCTTTAGAACTACATTTCCCAGCGTGCCCCGCGGCGTTCCCACGCATGCGCCTCGGGCCGCGGACCGACCCGTGCCAGCCCCGGTCCGTGGACATGGAGGGAGACACCGGATCCGGGGTCCCGGCGCTGTCGGGCGGGGATGGAGCGGGCGCGGGCCAGGGCCCGGGTCCGGCCGATGAGGACCGGGACATGGAGGGAGCCCCCAGCTGCTCGGGGTCGCGCTCCCTTCCCTTCGAGTTCGAGCGAGGTCGCACGGAGTCCAGCGGCGATGAGGACGACGACGACGAAGACGACGAGGAAGAGGAGGTGGAGGAGGAGGAGATGGAAGGCGACACCGGGGCTCGATTCGGGACGGATGACGGGGAGCTCGACTCGGACGACGACCGGGAGGTAAAGGGCGCGGGAGGGTGCCCGGGGCACGCCAGGCCCCGCTCCCGGCGTGCCCCGCGTGTGGTAATGGGCTTGTCATTATTTTTACTATTTTATTATTTTTCTTATTTATTTTAACATTTATTTTAGTATTTGCCGAGTTCACTTCATCTGTCTCATTTAAGTAAAGCCTTTCCAAACTCTTGGTGTGGCTGAGAGGGTGGTAGACGGTAGCACGTGAGCGAAATGAATGGTGTTATTGAGGGAAAGAAAGCCCTTTAGTCGGGCTTTGGGACGAGAGGAGACGGAACGTAAGAATCTAACGTGTCACATCTCTCAGACACATCTCAGATCGTCGCTATTGAAGAAATTTGTTCTTTTTTAAAATAGTATTATTCAGCCAAGAAAGCTGTTGTGGAACTACTTCTGTGCGTTCGTGATAAGCGTTCTTCATGACCAGAATTCAAAGCAGTGAAATTTCAGTCTTTGCTTTAATTTGTATAATCCCTAACTGTGTGTAGAAACAAGAGATGCCTGTCTCTTGTCATACAAACTCTCCATATGTTGGTTTGGGACCCCAGCACGATTGCTGAGCATTTTCAAATAATGTTGTTGTTTGCCACCACTGTCCACTTCAAACTTGCTGACCGTGTGGTATTTTGCTAAAACAGTTTATCCAAAAGAAATTTTCCCAAAATGATTGTTTAAAGTTTTCTTTTTAGGTATGATTCATGAAACAAATTGGATTACTGTTGTCAAATTCAGAACACTAGGTAGAAGTCTTTAGAAAAGAGCTGTATGTGAGGAGCGACTGATCTGTTAGGAAAACCCATTCCTGTAGCATATTGATCCCATTTTTTTCCCATGGTTTTAAGGCTGTGATATTTTGGAAGCTGCAGTCAGGGAATTTCATGGCTTAGCCTGTGTGTTCAAACCCTTACCAACTGTCTTTGTTTGCAGCGTATGATAAACCTGGCAGAGCTGACCCCCTACATCCTGTGTTCCATCTGCAAAGGTTACTTTATTGATGCTACAACTATTACGGAATGTCTGCACACCTGTAAGTACCTGTCACTATTGTCTGCCTAAGGGTGTAGTTGCAAATTCTAACAAATTCAGCTGTTGAAATGTTCTGAGGCCGGAAAAATAATTCTCTGTTCAAAACGGATGTGCGTTGTGTTTATTCTGTTCCTTAAGCTTTCTATTTTAAGAAGGAAGAAGATGTAGGAAAAGATAAAAGCCCAAGTAAGACAAAAATAGAGCTACTACATACATTTTCTTAATTATTTTTTTTTTAAGTAGGCTCTGGCAATTTGACTGTATAACTGAGAAAAGAAAGTTGAGTGGCTCTGCTTTTAATGGATTAGAAAGTTTCCTAAGCTGTTGTTGATGTGAGCTTGTAAATTCACAAAACCCCATAAGCGCCTGTGTGGAAGTACCGGTTCAGATACAGAAACAGTGGTCTGCACCCATGGGACAGTTTGTCCATAATCTGATGAATGGAAATAGGTGGGTAATAAACTGATTTCAATCTGCTTGTCTTGTTATTTTCCCCCTCAATCCTAGTGCTAACAGTTTTTCCAGTGCTAACAGAACTGATTTCTCTCAAAACTAACGAAACACTTTCTGTGAAGCTGACTCTCTCATCCACACCCATGTTACTACCTGAATCCAAGAATCCTGGTTTACTAGACCTCCCAAATGCTCACACTGAATAGAGGGAAAACTTTCTCTCTCTCTCTCTCTCTCTTTTTTCCTCTTTTGGGGCACTACTCACTAGTTTGTTCTATAGGACAAAGTGTTCAGCACAGTTTGCAGTTTACAAAGAGGCACAGCTGTTAGTAAGGACAGCATACTGTTGCAGATGCAACTGTGGGGGTGTCTTAGAACTTTCGTGGTAAATGTTATGGAAAAGTTTCCTCTGTTCAGGCTGAGAGGGAGCTGACTTGATAGTAGGTTATTTATTCTAGGTATTTCCACTCAGTAGCTTTCCTTCTAAATTTTAAAGGACTTGTAAAACGCAATGAAAATGGCAGAGTTGTGATTTCTTACCTTGCTGAAACTGTTTGTAGGGTGCTTTTCAGCAGTCAGTCTTCTGTCTCAGCTCTACTCACGTTCTGCATACACACTGAACACTCACCCATGCATCCATTGGATTAGGAGTGTTCAGTGACTTCGTTTTGTCTCTGACAAGTTTTGTGTGGGAAGCCTGGGTGTATTTACCCCTTTTGCTTGAACAGATGGCACTGTGTGATGGACACGTGACTCCTACGGGGTTTCTTTTCTTTACAGTTTGTAAAAGCTGCATTGTGAGACACTTCTACTATAGCAACAGATGTCCAAAGTGCAATATTGTTGTACATCAGACACAGCCCCTCTACAATATCAGGTAATAAATTTGTCCCATCTTTAAAGATTTGCTACTTTCTTTTAAGTGTTTTGTTTTACAGACTTGTAGTGCTTTCCTATTTGAAACAAAGGAATGGTTACAAGAAACTCATTGTGTTCTTCATTAGCATAAGTTTCATCTCAACAGTTAAGATAAAAATACTCTCTTTGTTGTTTTATCTAGTTTGTATCCATTTCTGGGGTTTGTTACCCCAGCCCTGGGCATTTTTATGCATTTGCTCAATGTTACAGGTGATACAAACACTTAACTACTTGCTTTGATTTCCTTTCAAGAGGAAGCCTTGTTGGCATGTTATATTTATTAACTCAAAAAATGGAGGTTTGGTTTTTTGAGCTGTTCATGAGGGGTGGTGCTTTAAACTTTACATGGCTTCTGTTGGAGCTCTGCTGTCAGGATGAGTATTTAGAGAGATGTGGAGTTGCTGCTCTGCCATTCCATGTACATCTCATTTCAGTGTTGTATTTGGCATCTATTACAGTTTAATGAAACCATTTTGTGTTGCATCAAAGACTCTTTTTTTTTTTTTTCCTGTTTCATAGACTGGACCGACAACTGCAAGATATAGTCTATAAATTAGTTGTCAATCTGGAGGAAAGTAAGTCCCTTTCTTTATTGTATTACTATCTAGAGATTGAAAAGAACAGAAAACAGAGTAATTCAAAGCCTTGTTTCTGCTCTGGACTCTTTAAAATAGTTTTGTGATGTTTGGTTATAAGTTGTAATGAATTAACTGTGACAACTGGCATCTTTCTGGCTGCTAAATGCTATTGTGGGTAGTGGTGTGTACCTTACGTCGTGAAACACAGCTGTCACTGTAGCCAGATAAACATCCAGATAATATTTCATAGTCATTCTTCCTACTTTAGTAGAACTATATTATATCATTCTGTGTAAAAAGTTCAGCTGGCTCAGGCAAAAAAGTTGCTAAGACTGATTCTCTCAAATGGTTTTATTTTTTCCTCACTGCCATATTTATTTATCTGATTTTAGATGTGTTCACTGTCTCATCTCATTTACCTTCAACTTTGGGAGCCAATGAATCTGCACAGTCCCCTTGGGTGGGCTGAGTGAAATATACAATCTAGGGGATATGTATAGATTATAGGTGGTATTGCTTTTTATACCATGAACATACATGTAAAAAATATATGTATATATAAAACTATATATATAAATATAGTTTAAAAGTACTGTGTTCTACATGAACATGGTATAAAAATGCCATGTCATGTCGTGAGGCATGACAGCCAGGAGGATACTAGTTCTTGCAGCTATTTCAGTATTGTTTATGGCCAGTTTCTCTGATTTCCTTCCAGTTTCTACTAACAAAATTTTAGTCTGGGTTTCTTAAGTGTCTCAGCCTCATGAAATAATAGTGATGGTGAAGGTCTGTAGAAACTTGGAAAGTTTTTACTGCTCTAACCATTGAAAATTGGTCAATGAGAATGGATATTCTCAGCATCTGAAACATTTCAATCGGTATTGTGCGTTTTTTTCAGGAGAGAAAAAACAAATGCATGACTTCTATAAAGAAAGAGGATTAGAAGTGCCCAAACCAGGTGAGCTGTAATCACTTTAAGGAACACTGTTAAGGAAATACTTACCATATAATTTATTCTTAAGGGCTTTCTTTAAAATATTAGCTCACAACTGAAGATGGAAGTAATACTGGAAATATGGGATTCTTAGTTATCTGGATATTATAAATTGTCACAGATTTCAGGTTACAAAAATAGATGAATTGGCAACACTTAAACCCTGACCATGGTTGAATTATTTTAAACTACATATTTCGCTTTCAACCAGGAAATATATATGAAATGTGCATTAATGTTATTTTCTGGCTGCTAATAAATATTAGACATTACAAAGGAGTAAAAATGAGAGCTTCAAAGTCTGCTCAACAAAGGGGGATTATTCTAATTATTTTGTGTCTTCCTATCAAACAAACAAAGCTCTTTGGAGAGTGCCATGCTGAAAGCTATTAAAATTCTGATTCAGATACACAGCATAGAATGTAGGAAGAGCTGATTTAGTGATATAAAAAGAGGATGAATTGCATGGGCTTTTTTACCTGGTGAGCTATCCTGTTTTGCTCGGTGCATGTTAGTATCTTATGCTACTTTTATTTCAAGTTGTCTTTGCATTTTGGCTACTTGAATATTTTAGCTGTCCCACAGCCAGTTCCACCGAGCAGAGGGAGACCTCGCAAAGTTCTGGGCTCAGTGTTCCGGATCCCACCAGAACTTGACATTTCCATACTTCTGGAGTTTATTGGGTGAGTTGTGGGCAGATGTAAGAGCAGCTGACTGACATGAGGGTGCTGCTAGCATGTGTTGGACCATTAACTGGCTCTTGGTTTTCATTAAATGTGCATTTCCTCCATCTCAAATAGCACTGGGGAGCCAGTTTTAACTTACAGTGCAATAGTGACAGCCAGCTATGCACTGGGAGATGATGCAGGTACTTAAATGTTTAAGATGTCTCTGCCTATAAAAGTAGCTTCCTAGTGAGTATAGTTTTAAAATTTAGATATGTTTTATTTTTAACAAAGTAGTGCTGTCTCAGTAAACTGAGCAGAGAAATCCTGTGTGTTCCAGTCTCTGATCCCTGTAGGTGGCAGTACCGTTAATGCTGGATGTGCTCCGAGCAAGCACTCGGCACTCTCAAATAATAGAAAGTTTCTAACATTGGGAATCCACGTACCTGCCTTAATTTCAATGTTCATTTTCTTCATGCCTGACTTGCAGGAGTCCATTTAGACCTCAAAGCTAGTAAGCTTGTATCTGCCTGAGAAACAAGATGACTTTTGAATCTGTCTTGTTATATTTGGTTTCTTGGTAGTTTTATTTTAAACTCTCAGCATTGGCAGCAAAGCAGGTAATACTGTGCAAATACCATCTATACCACGTGGAACCATCCAATGTGGTTTTGTTGTTCATATGGAGGGAAGCACAGAATGTTTTTAACAAAAAAAGATGATGGCTTAACAGCATCTACTTTGTATTTTATTTTAGTGACTTTTTTAACCTTTGCTATTCTTTGATAATTTATATGGTCAAAATCAAAGAGGTTGTCTTGGCAATGAGAGATTAATAAAGCATTTTGGATAAAGAAAACTTGGAACAGGTTGGACCAGCCAGAAGAAATTGTTACTTTGAAAGTCTGACTGTCTACATTGTGTCTGTACAGTATATAGTGTGGTCACCCATGGCTGTGGACTGTGTCAAAGAAAATGACAGCTGTAGTGGAAAAGCTTTTTTATGTTTGTTTCATAGTTCATGACAGTTTTACTTAGCTCTGTCTGATATCAGGTGCATATTTAGAGGTGGAGATACTCAATCACAGTAACTCGAAGTGCCATGTTAATGTGTGGTCTGCACAAGCATTACATTTGTTTGCTATAGCAAATGGTCAGCTGATTTATAGCAATGTTGGATTTTTTTGCCATCTCCAGTGCAATGAAAATACTGCATTGTTTCCTCTCTCATGTATACATACTTGCTAGTGCAATGCAAGAATAATGAAATGTCGTGTACTGGCCTTAATTAATTGAGAAATTTACACATTGCACTACAAGAAGGAGGTGTGGAGTATAGATGATCAATGGTAGATCACATCCTCAGGCTGTGCAAATCAGTGAACCTTGGCTGAAGCCAGCTGGAAGTTTGGTCATTTGTGATCTCTGTGTGTGTTTCACATTCCAGAGAAACACATGCTGCTTTCCTGAGTTCCTAGATAGCATTAGCATTAATGTTGTCATATGAGCAGTCTGGAAGGCCAACATCTGGCCCAGAGAGCCCCTTAGGTGGCTGGGTGTGTTCTGTCAGTAATTTCTTAGGTACTGTCTGTTAAAGTTCCAAATATCAAGGATCGTGAAGTATGGGTGTTCAGGCAGCATCAATATTGCAACCTACTCCTATGAAAATTGATGTTATGTTGTGTTTAAAAATGGCTTTAGGCTGGGTTGTTTTTTATTCACATTTTATGTAGACAAACCTTAACATCATAAATAGCTGAATTCACAAGAAAAATAGAGGAGAAAAAGATATATAAATTCAGTCTAATATTATTTCATGTGTAGCAGTTTAATGAAAGGAAGAGCCTGAGTTGGGAAAATAAGTGTGATATGCAAGACTCGTAAATCAATAGGTCACTGTTATAATAAAGAGCTTGAGGATATTAATAACTGTTAATCTTAGCAATATTGACTGTTTACTCTTTTGTTTTTTCAGAGCTAATGAAGGCACAGGGAATTTTAAGGTACAAATGTGATTAAATTTTTCTCTTATGGTTTACTTCAGAAATAATTATAACCTGAGTATATTTAATTTAGTTTGGTTTTCTTATACTGAGTGCAGCTGGAACTTTCATCAGAATAATAATAACCAATCTTGTATTACAGTGTATTTCAAACCTATTGTTCTATAACATCACACCTACCCAGCATTTTTTCTTCTTGTTATCCTTATATTTCCTAGTATTTTTTCCATCATCTTTTTTCATCTTCACTATCACCTCCTACCTTTTCTGTCTCATATTTGCCCTTCTTTCTGCCTTGTTGTTTATCCTGCATTTTTGGGCCACTCAAAACATAGGGCTGTTTAAAACATTTGAAAAATAATCAGTTGCTGATTATTGTTTAAATGTTTAAACAGTATCTGGAATCTTAAGACATATTTAGTCCTTTCCCTATGAGGTAATCTGCAAGTAGATCAGAGAAGGGTCCAAAAATGTAAGCTGTCTCTCTGTGTTATTGGGCTGTCACTTGGGTTTGGAGCCAATGAGAGATTCATGCCAAAACCTTTAACTTTAACTTAAAATCTTTATTTATTCTGTGCAGCCTTTGGAAAAGAAGTTTGTGCGTGTTTCCGGGGAGGCAACAATTGGACATGTGGAGAAATTCCTGAGAAGAAAAATGGATCTAGACCCTGCTTGTCAGGTATGTCACTTGCTCTAGCAGTCACAAGTTTTCTGTGCTTTGGACAGACATTTCCATTGTTCAGTAGATTCTAGAAGTAATGTTAGGGTTTTTTAATGCAGTAAGGATTAAAAAATTAATTGTTTGAAATGTTGTGATCCGCAAGGAACAACTCTTCTAACTCATTTGCAACCTGTTCAGGTTTTCATAGGACTGTACTAATTGGACAGAATTTCTAAAGTGTCTTGTAAGATTTCAGCCAAGGAATTCAAAGCCAAGAGATTCTGCTGTTAAACTGGACAGGAAAGTGGGAATGTGGGAGCATGCAAAGGCAGAGACAGGTGCAAGCTGAATAACAGTAAAATTTAGCTGAAGGCAAAGGAGGGCTAAGAAAGAATTATGCTATGGATGGATGTGTTGAAATGAAAGGTGTGAATGCAAATACAGACACTTTCCTCCAAATAAGAATTCAAAGGAGCAGAATATGGTACAAAAGAACTTAGCTTCATATTTCTCAACCATTTTGAGAGGAACTGCATGTCAAAACCAGCTTCCAATTCTTCAGTTTATTTTAGCAGCCATTCAGTTGAGAAAATGGAAGAATTCCATAATGTGTAAATAATTCTTAAAGCTGTCAATTCTTGGAAGATCAAGCTGATGCTGATGTGAATAGGCAAATGGTAGAAGTTAAGTGCTGGGTTTGGAGGTAAGACTGTTTTCATACAGCAGTAGCTGTGGGACGATACAGCATGACTCTGTGCCTCAGTAATGAGCATTCATGCTGCTTACCTTTTCAGTGGTGACAAAGCAAATCAGATATAAATTATTCATCCTGCAGAGGAATTAATGTATTTTCATTTGCTGGTTTCCTCTCAGTGAGAGTCTGTAGCTTTTACACGGTGGTGACTTGATATTCTAAACAAATAAAAGTATCCTCAAAATGAGGCTGGAGAAACTTCTTGCATTAATTGAGTTGTTGTTTATTTGAGGGGAAGGAATTGTTTTGTTTGTTTGGATTTTCTTAAGTAGTACATCAAGATCTCAATTTTCAGGAACACTGAGCATCTGTCATGGAAACTGCAGGTATCCATCCTTCAAAATCAACCTGGACCCATGTGTTGGGTATCTTTCCGATTTTACAATCTTGAGATCATCTATTAGAGATAATCTGAGAATTTTTCTCCCGTTAATTACTTTCTACTTGGACTTTGCCAGACAGGTACAATCCCCTATTAGTGCATAAATGTTACTACATCTCAAAAGCTGATGACTTCGTAGACTTCCTTTCTCAAGATGTTGCTTGATGCTGAGCCAGTCACTCCTATCTCTCCTAGTATCTAGTTTGCCATTGTGGTGTAAGTTCTAATCTCTTGGTCTCTTCCGTGCAAGCCCTGCCTGTTTGCAGAAATGTTAAATCTTTCTTCTACAGACAGATGCCTTGGCTGCCTTTTTTTCCCATCTTAAATGATGTGTTCCTATTTTTTTTCAGCAAGTTTTTATTTTTGGTCATTAGAAACCTGTAGGTGATTTTTATGCCCCAAGTCATGACTGTTTGCTTGAAGATATCCTGGCTTCTTTTTAAAAAGCTAAGGATTGCTAATAAACCGTAAAACAAAATTAAAGAGAACCTGACTGTGAATTAGCACAGGCAGAAGAATTTAGAGAACTAGGTTACAAACCATATGTGCAAAGAATTTAAATGTAGAAGATTCTTTGCTGCTTTTTTAGTTTGCTGTCGAAATTTGGAAGTGTTGAGGACTGTAGTGGTTCATTTCCTGTAGGCTTCCCCAAAGTATGTTAAAGAAGAAATAGATAATAACTTTGGACAACAAGCTCTTCCTTTTAATATTACTTCTTTAGTCTTAATTTCCAACTCTCTTCATTACCTAAAATAATCCATTTTTATATTAAATGTCTTGAGTTTGGTGTGTTTAGCTTGGGACTAGAGTCCAAGAATGAGATTTCCTGTGAGAAGCTAGGAAGTTTCTTTCAGAAACATATGTTTCAGGCATATTGAGCTAAAATGCACTACATTTGCAGTACTTTTTCCTACATTTATCTACAGAAAATTTATTGCAACAGTGTTGAATTGTGTCTTACTTGAGACTTGAAAAGATTTAACTGTAAGGAAGGCACAGAGTATTTCCTCCTGTCTCTCCTCAGTATATCAATTGCATTTTTGGTTTCATTGTTGAAACTTCTCGTAAGGACACTAAGTGTGGTTGTTTTGTGAATGCAGTCAGTTCCTACTGAATATCACCTTAGTTTGACAATCTGCAAAAGTACTATTTAAGAATATTTCAGTCATTCCCTGTTGGAGCTGATTTGGTGACCGAGTGATAGAAGGAAGGTATATTACCCACCCTCCTGAACTCCTGACTCCACTTGGACATCTCTGACTTAATCTTTTCATGTGCAATATGAGCTAATACTCGCCCTTTTTCATTGACTTGCACAAGTGCAATGGATTTAGGTTAATGAAAATGTGAAATAAACCATCTGGCTCGTGTGTGGCAGTATATATAAAAGTCTAAAAAGCAGTTTTGAAGCTACTGCCTTTGTTCTTTTTTTCCCTACTCTGAGGCTTCAAATTATTTTCAGACTTCTGTGTTTGCATTTGCAAATGGATTATGATTTAAATTCCCTAGTTTATCTGAAGGTTAAGGCTTCATTTATTTTTATCTACCACTTGAGCTGGCAGACTGTAGTTTACTCTTTCTGATGCTTTGTTTTAAATTCTGTGCCTTGGGCAACGATTAATTTTCTGTATGTGTTTATGTGTACTTCTAATTACAAGGTCTCGCTTGAATATTCTTGCTGGAATTTGTTGGGAGAGGGTGAAAATAATTTTTTAGAAACTGGAATTGCCAGTAATAGCTAAGTAGGTAACACCTAATAGGAGCTAAATACAGGCTAAATACAGTAGGTTGTCTTTGACATCAGAAGTTTTCTTTAGAGTGTGATTTCCTTTGAGGTCCTCCTGCAGCAGCAGTATTCCTTCTTGCTATTTCTTCTGTAAGGATGAGAGAAACTGCTGAAAGACTTGCAGCTCAGCTGCTTGGAATTCATTAATGTAGCTTATGGAACAGAAGTGTTCTGTAACCAGATGTGCATTCCTGAAAGTGTGTGTCTGAGCTGCAGCCTTGGGGGAGATGGGAGGAAAGGACTCTGTGCTCATACAGTCTAGTTGTTGATGCAGTTTCTTTATGCCAGTCTTACACCCTGGAATAAAAGCATCCAGGGCCCTTGGAAAGTAAACAGCAGCTAGAGGAAATGGGAAACTCTGACAGCTTTTTGAATAATGAGCCCAAATACTCATGTCAGTCTCTAAAACTTTGTGTTTTCCTTGTCCTTCCCTGGGTAGTATGAGTTGGTGTAGAAACTATTGATTGAAGTCTACTGCTTTCTGGGCCAAATTCTCCCTTGGGATGAGTCTTATGTGAGGTGTCCCTTACGTGAACTTTTTCTATTTTTATTTCTGTCTTACTTAGTGAGCATGAATTTATAATTGTCTGTTATGGTGGCTCTTAGAGAAATAGCTCTCATAGCAGACGTGCCACCTAAAGAAAAGAAATGGCATAATGGAAAGCCTACTTAATTTTAATAAGAATTTTAACAGAAGTGACTGAGTATTCAGCAGATCCACCTTCATGCTTCCTTTCAGCAAAATGTCAAGCTATAGTTATTGCTGTCTCAGGCAATCAGTACTAGTAGGCTTCAATTTTACCAGTCATTTGAAATTTTAGTAAATTCATTGCAGTTGTAGTTCTGGTGCCTCTTTTTTAATGGAACATATCAATTCCTGTATGACACAAGGATTCCTCCGAGACACATTTCACAACTTATTTTCACACTGACATGGGATTTTTTTTTCACTGTATGTTTTATTCTCTTGTCCTTATAGAATGAATCCTAGCGTAACAATTAGCAGGCAGAATTTCAGGCTTTGGTGCTGGAATTAGGAGATTAAGCATTTGGTATTAAGAAAACTCTAATACAGTAAATGTGAAAAACTCTTCTCAATTTATTATTAGACACTGGCTCTTTAATGACTGCCATTTGAAACTGGAGCAGCAGGTACAACAGTGGGATACTTTCAAACAAGCATTCTAATTCTGTTTTGAGAGATTGTCAGCAGCTGCGACTGTCTGTTTGCATCCTGTGTTGGTCAAACAGATTAGATTTTCTATTTCTGTAGAATATATAAAACATTTAGGTGTTGTGTTTCAGTGGGAGCAGGATTAAGTTTTCAGTGCCTTATGGTGTAAAAATTGTAGAAGTAAGCTTATAAAGCAAAAGTAATTAAACTCCTATCTCTGGAAGGCAAAGCAGTCATGTCTGTCTTCCTGCAGTAATAACTGTAGAGGTTAGAATGCATGGAAGATAGCAGAAATAACTGCAGCTCGTTTTCCAAAAGAGAAAGAAAGAAATTTTTCAAGTGCTGTGTTAAATACATCAAAAGTTGATGTTAAATATGTGAGTATATACGAATCTATATCTAATCAGTATTTACTGTTATGTCCACACACATTTTTACTTCCTGGCTTCCTCCTAGAAGCTAAAAGCAGAAGTTCTGCTAAGCAGTTTACATCTTCTGCACATTAAGAATCAAACATGAAGAGAATATTCTGCATCACTCTCATACAATACAGATGGTGCAGTAAATTAGTCCTTTTCGAGCCTCTGAGGAGCAGAATTCCCGTATTCCCAATGTGGTCTGCCAGCATAAATCTTACTAAATCTTCCCATGAAGAGCAAGAGAGAGGTATTGGGTCAGCTTGCAGAAGAAGATAAATCTGGGGGAGCGGAATAGCTGCAGCACAGAGTGCATCCTGTGGTGGAAAGTGGCTGTATGAGACAATACGTCATGATATTGCAGTGTGCTCCCCGACTGCTGCAGGGGCAGAGCTTAGGCAGTTCCCTTGCAGAAAGCTGTGGGACAGCTCATTGTCAATGCTCTTAACTTCAATATTGAGGTCTTGTCAATTAACAAGTGAGGCCGCTCTCGTTTCCTTATCTAGAAATTGCTCATAAGGAAAATGTAAGCAAGCTGCAGTTGAGCGAGAAAAATGGTGCTGTGTTAGCTTATCTACTTTGGAGCATTAGAGACTGGATTTACATTATGCACAGTAAATCCATGGTAACTTTATAGAAAAGCCTATTTCTCATAATAGTCAAGGCAAGGAATTCAAAATACCTGATTATGGTTTGTGTTTTCCACAAAAATATTGTTTTTGCGGGCAGTTACTGAACAAAAGTGCCTCCTGTGGAATGGCAGGCACCAGTGACAGAGTTCAGCTGCAGCAGAGGACAATGCATGGAACTGCTGAGTGTGCCCTGCAGCTGCACCCCAGGAATATTGACTGAGTGCATGCTGAAGGAGGGCTGTGTGATGTAACTGCTGACAGTGGCATGCACCAAGATGCTCTTTTCTATTAAGACACTTCTTCCAAACAGCTGTTTTAAATGGAATTAGTCACATGTTTTCTTACTCCAGATAAGAATGATGGTGGCAATGGCTCATTTTTTTTTTGTCGGTGGCACAAACAAGTTTCCCTGTTCTGCAACTGATGAGTAACTCCAGATGTTTGTGTGATCGTTTTAATACATGATCTAAATTCCCATTAAATTCATCACAGCTATTACTAAATAGCTTGTTTCAGTGGACACTCCAAACTGAGTGAAACAATAAGCTGTCCTCTCTGTTCAGCAGTGAGCCCAGGTCAGGGCCATGAGAGGCATTAGGGCAGTGCAGTAGTGCTGTGAATGCTAAATACATTTGGACAACAGAGGTAAAGATGGCTTTAGTGTCTGACATGCTAGAATTGAACTCTGCTAATAAAATTGAAAGGGCTTAGATGCCGTTTTGCTACTCCAAAGGTAAGTTGGACTTAACCATACTTGTGTTTTTTCACAGGTGGATATAATATGTGGTGATCACCTGCTGGAGCACTACCAGACACTGAGGGAAATTCGTCAAGTCATAGGAGAGAGTGCAGTGCAGGTACGTGGCAGGTGGGGCTTTGTTCCAGGTTTTCTGGTTCAAAACAGAAGACTTCTCTCTTAAGCCCTCAGGTAGCACCAGCTTGTCTCAAGAAGTCACTTACAAAATTCTCTCCAGCTTATGCCAAATCATTTTTATCTTGTAGGTAAAGTTGACAAGTGTACCGTGTTCTTGCTGGTCTCCTGATGTTCTGGATATGAGGGGTTTGTGTTAGGTTTTGTTTTGGGGCTTTTTTTTCCCCCAAAAACAAGTTGCTGTCTTATCAGTGATAAATTGTATCAGCCATTCTTTCAATGAACATTCCTTGTTTTTCCTCCCTGGCAATTGCATCTCTGCAGGAAATCAGAGGACAAATCCCAAATAAGGCTATCCTTGTGACTGGGTCAGGAGAATAAACTTGCTCAAAAAAACACAAACCAAAGATAGAGGGTAATGAATGCAGTAAATGTGCTTGATACATATTGTATTGGTTCTGGTCACAGCATGAGTGTATGGCCAGCTATTTCTTGTTGATAATTTGCTGTCTTTAGTGTTGCTGGCTTTGCAAATAAGAGTGCATTTTTTAAAAAAATTCTTTGTGACTCTTTTCAAAGCATCTTTAAAGGATCACACCATTTTAGAAGTACTGCAAAAACAGTGAAGTACTCTGCCAAGTGCATAGTAAGATAGAGATGTAAAATTGTGATATATGGTAAACTGTATATTAATCTAAACTTGGAAGTCTGAAAAGTTAATATTTAATACAGTGGGAAGAAATAGGATTAGATTGGTATTTTATTTGGAAAGTAATCTTAGCAGATAGCAGATAGAAGGGCTAAAATAGTAGCAAAATCAGCTGTCCTCACTTGTTTGTACACACACATGCACAAACCTTTGCATTTAAAATTCCTGCTGAGCTCTCTTATGCTACAGGAAGGCTTCTGTGTTGGGGGCAGGAAGCAAAAAGCTGATTTTGAGATATCTTGGACTTTGCATCATTTGTACCTGATCTGAATCACTAGGAGGGGTCCCAGAGTCAGGGCAGAGGTATTTGGCTCATGTTAGCTTTGGCAGACATTAAAAGTCTGTGAGGCTTGTGCTGTTTCTGCAGTTGAAGGGAATAAATGCCACACCTGATGTCTTACATATCCTATAAAAGCATGAAGAAGAAATGAAAACATAACCTAACCCAGCTTGGGGAGTAGGGCATAGAAACTGGGAGGAAGTGGGTACTGGTAACAAACTTGTTTCTAACATTAGGAGTCACTGTAAGTAAATTCAGCAATCAGCACATGGTGATGGAAGTGCCCTCTACTAAAAGCCTCAGTGAATGGCAGGGGGATGATCTATTTCTCAGTCCAGGGGTAAAGTCACATACATGGTTTTAGACTTGAACTTAGCACAAAAGCTTTTTATGTATGAGAAATGCTCTTGGGGGAGCACTTCAAGGAATCCTGCACCCGTTTCATTTCTTGTCAGAATTGGGGCTGCCTGATTGATGTTTAGCGATAAAGTACCAGTCAGCAGCTCCACGAAGAGAGCAGTTCTCTCAGGATGCATTCTCCAGTGATGTTTCAAGTCTCATTTATTACCAAATCAGTATGCTAGCAGTTAATTCTCTCAAGGCTTCTCTATTGGACAAACAAATAGAAAAAAAAATCTTGGCTTTTTGTGAAGTCTTGTTCTTTCAGAGTCACTGTCGACGGGAAATTTGGAAGACCAGGTTCATCCTTAATTTCTCTTCATTTTGTTAGAAAACCTCTTAGAATGCCAAATAGTTACAGTAGGAATGTTGCTTCTTTTTTGATATTGAAATAACTGTGACATTTTCATGTTCTGTAGTCTAACATTATATAATTTTTTAGAAATCAAGATGATGCATTTCTAGGATTAAAAAAACCTTGGGAAATATTTTTAGATAATTACCCGTGAAAAAAATCCCAACGGATAGGTCAAGTCTAAAATGGTGAGGGTTGTTTGTTTCTCACCAGGATCTGAAATTCAATAAGGGGCACAGTTGTCCTGGCCAGTGAAACTACAAGTACAGAGGAACGTTTGATGAATTTTGCATTAAACTCCAAGGGCATCTTGTGCCTTTGTAACTTTCCAGCCTTTCCAAATCAGTGTTGGAGCTTGGAATGTCCCTAACAGCTCTCACCAGGATGCTGAGACACTGTTCAAAACTGCTGTTGTCATTTACAGGTTTCTGAGGTTCATTGTAGATGCTTCATGCAAAGAAAACTGCTTCAGTAGCTACTTCTGCAACAGAAAGTCATTTAAAGGGATAAACATTGGGCTCTTTTATTTAGATGAGTACCACCACTGTTAGAGGAGAAAAATAGCTGCTATTCTGAGTCACATTTTTCACTTGCAAGTTCATTCATGTCAGCAGTTATTCTTTTTGCTGGGAAACATGATTATAAAAATGCAGATAAGTTTCTCTTTGGCAAATATATTAATTTTAACGTGCATTCTTTGGTAGCATTTGCAGTGCAGCATAACATATGTTGTGTGTGATTTATTTTTGTGGACCATAATCACTGCGGGGGTTTGAGTGGCTTTTACTTACACTGAATGGTTCTTCAGATTTGTTTGTGAAGATTTTGGGGTGTCCTATTTCTTTTTTTTTTCCCTACTGACTAGCACGGTGTAATGATGCCTTAGAGCCTGAGTAAATGAAAGTCTCCTGGAGGTGCAATCTAGCAGGATTTTAGCTCTTCTGGATACATTTCTGCCTTTCCAACAAGTGTAGGAAGACCAAGTGTGATCTGATGATAAAATAAATATTCCTGACATTGGCCCCATAGTAACCTGTTTGGGTTGTTTTAATTGGAGTAAATAGGCAACTAATGTTAGTGGTTGAATGTAAGCAATTAACATGTTCATTTCTGAGTAGTTGATAGAAGGCTAAAAAAGAATCAGGAATAAATCTTGTTTAATCTTGTAGATATCAAGATATTTTGACATTTCTGAAATTGAGTGGTTGGTTAAATCTTCCTAATTAGCTGAAAGTAGGATTTCTAGCTCTGTTTAGGGCAAAAAACATAAAAAACTCACTGACAGAATTTATGTAATAAGAAACAACTTTGCTTTTTTCTTTTTAAACAGTGTAAAACTTGTGGAATTTACTGCAAGGAGTGATCAAAGACATTTACAGAAACTATTAAAGGCTCAATTTTGTTACTAGGCATTGAGATCTGCCTATAATTAAGAGTTTGATCAAGTAGCTGAGGAAGGAAGCTTGTTATTAACTAAATGGGAATATAACTTCTTCCCTGTATTCCCTTCCTCTCCTCTGCTGCACAAATGCAACATGATCCAAGCTGCTGGTTATTTTCACTTGTCTAAAACTGGGCCCTCTCGGAGTTCTGCATCACTGATGGATATAATGAGCTCACACATGGGAAAAGCTAAAAGGAGTAGCTTCCTTGATGTCCTTGGCCCTTGGCACAGAGGGTTGGCAGATTATAATGGTCTCTTTGTGGCTCTCACCTTTTTGTAACCCAATGCTATTGTGCTATTTTTTGGTCTCCTGAGCTAGGCAGCAAGAGCTGTGCTCTAATTTAATTACTGTGACCTTCTAGCACACATTTCCTATGGAAGTGTTTTACTCTTTGCTATGGGGTTATTGCATTTGGAAAGTGGGGCACTTTTTCTTGCTGCTGCTCTTAGAACATCAAAAGGAGTGTGTGCTCTGGTGTTTTGGTCTGTCAGTTCCACTCTAAAGTTTATAGTTGGGCCTAACAGGTGGGATCCTTTGCAATTTTTTAGGTCAGGGTCACAAGTGTGTGTCAAAGGACACTCGAGAGCTTTGCTGTTCTTTTGTGCCTGTCTGGGTTAGCCTTGAGATTTGTAATGAGCAGCGAGAGCTCATTCTCTGTTTGGACTTCCTTTTAATAACAGTTTCTAGAGAAAGCAGCTGGACATAGATAGACATGTGTAATACTTTACAAGTGAATAATTACAGAGTAAGAAGTGCCAGTACTGGGTAACTCTCAGCTTCTCTTTGTAGAGAAGGAATTGCAGTGGGTTTGGCCTTGGGTTAACAGGGCTATTTCCTTTAAATGTCCTACTGCCCAATGTACCATTTGAAAACTATTCATCAAAGAATACATTGTAGCATTTTCTTCCTGTATAAATATTTCTTTCCTTTAAGAAACTGGAAAAGAGAGGAAAAACTAGTTTTGACCACAATTTTTCTCCAAAAAACAAAGTTTTGAATGTGTCTTATTTTCTGTTTTGAATGAATTAACAGGCACAAACTGTAAGTACCTTTGAGAAAGTGTAGCAACGTTTTTATGTGCCAAGAGGTTCCTGAGTAACCTCTTAGAACTTGCTCTACCTAACAAGAAGTGAGGACAGTCAGGCTTCTCTCTTCAGGATATCAATGCTGCTCTCCCAATTTATGCTGGTCACCTAGTGAGTTAAAGCTCCTGTCTCCTCCTGTACCCTTTTAGGAGTTAGCAATGGATTCCTGGTTATTAACAGGATGAGAAGATGAAGTTAGTGAGTTGGTACTAATACATTATCTTACATCCTGTGTGTTAATAGCTAAAAACATCTGAAGCAAAATATGGTAGAAGTTCTAACATGTCAGTTGGTACTAATGTAGTTCTCTCTTCAAAAGAAAACTTTTTTTAAAGTCTGTCCCTAGAAACAGGTGTAATGTAATGTCAGGTTCCCAGTGGATCTGTGGTGGAAGCAGACTAAGTGCTAGGCCTTTCAGCAGCTGTGTGAGAATTAGGTGACATTAGTAAGACTGGGTCAGAAGTGTCCTGTTTCACAGGTGAAAGGGTTTTTTCATTATGTCCGGCAGTCTGAAGAGGAGCAACATGAGTTAATAAACTAATAGTTTGTCTATTTTGAGGTCTTTTAATCCAATATTATTACTTAATAAATGTATATAGTAGTAGTCTGGACTCTTCTACTACAACTTTTGGCAACATCTTCTAGAACTACTGAATGGATTACTTTCTTTTTTGCTCCACGGTATCATGTGGAAATCAGCACGACTTGTAAACAAGAGCCTATTGTATGAAGATAATGCCATTATAACTTTAAAATAACACCAGTACCAGATTTTACTCTTTCTTTAACACCCTTCTCCATCTGAAAGAGGAGAGAGGAGTACAAGTATTTGCTTTGGTATTTCAAAACTTGCGTTGTCCACACGGAAGGGACACGGTGTAAAATGGTGAGATTGCACCAGGTGGTGACAGAAATGCCTTGAGGAGAAGGGAAAGTGCTATGATGAGACAGTTTCTTTTTCTTCTCTCTAGGATGGTCTACTTGTACTGCACTATGGCCTGGTGGTATCTCCACTAACTTAAGGATTGCTGGAATATCAGAAGGCAAAAGAATCTGAAGTCATGGAGCTTCTTCACTGCTGTTTCTCACCAAAGAAGCCATCGCATTTCCTGTGGCAGGAAGCAAGTGAAAGGAACCACCACTAACTGCTGTGTGCTTGTAATGTAATGTCTGACTTCACCACTGTAAAAAATTGCAGCTTCTGTAAGTACAGCTGTAGATGTTGCTATGCTTCATGTTACAAATTACTGTCTTCAAATTTCACTCAGCTCAGGGAAATTAAATGCTCAAAGTAGCTGAATTTTTTTACTTTCTAAAACCACAAGATTTCACAGGGTGAACAGCCTTTTTTTCCTCTAAGCTCTGAGATATCTCTTGCTGTCTAAGTGTCTAGCTGGAACAGTGCTCTCAGGGATGATCTTCAGTGAGCAGTATCATTTGTTTTGGGGAAGAGACAGTCATTTGCCTAAAAAAAAAAGTGTACTGTGATCATCTGTCTTTCGGTGTGATTTGGGGAGAGGAAGGAAACTTCAGAAATGCAGACCAAAATAGGTAGAAAATGATGCAGCATAAGCATTGTTTTTTGAGAAGTAGCATTAAATTTAGTTGTTTTTCTTGAAGAAAGACAATTGTGTTTGCACTGGAAATATATTTGCTGGTAGTTTGGCTTATACCAAATGGCGGAACATGCATCTCTAGTCTGAATGGAGATGAGCTGGCTGTAAGCTGGTTAAACTATGCATGAAAAAAAAAGTAGCACCTCTTTCTACCTGCTTGCTGTATATAAAGTAATCACTGTCAACCTGATTCTGCTATCATGTAAAATCTGTCGACTGACTTGACTGTCAGGAGCATAAATCCATTCACTTTAGCACATACCTCTCCAACAGCTGTGAAAATGGTCGCTTCTTCCACTCTTTCTAATGTGTTCTATTGCATTGTAGTGGAGACCAGGGTTGAGTAATGTAATACCTGCCTGTTACTACCAGATTCACAGAAGACATTAGGTGACTTTCATTTTAACATGTTAAAATACTAGGTTTTGTGACAACCATAACACTTCATATTTTCTTCTGTTTAAGATTTCCGTGTTGTCTTGTGCAGCATTAAGGACCAGAGAGCTCTGTGTGTTATGGTCTTGCTGCACACTGGGTCATCAGTGTGGGGATTCATGAAAGCTTCCATCGGGCACCAGGCTCCTTCCCTTCCTTACAGTCAGTGCAGGGAAAAGGAAGAGATTCCTTTGTAAGGCATTTCAGAGCACCCAGGTTACAGAACCACAGAATTATTAGGGTTGGAAGGATCTCTGGAGATCATCCAGTCCAACCGCCCTGCCAAGGCGGAGCAGGTGACACAGGAACGCATCCGGGTGGGTTTTGAATGTCTCCAGAGAGGAGACTCCACACCCTCCTTGGGCATCTGTTCCAGTGCTCTACCACCCTCAGTTCTTTCTTCTTTCAGTCCTCCTTTATTTCTTTCAGTCAGTTGGTGAGACAGCAGCAGCAACTGAGGTTAAGTCTGGGGTTGAGGGTTTGGTTGAGCTGTACAGGGGTTCTGGAGCTTGGGGACACCTGAGCAGCAGCCCCGAGCTCCATCCAGACCTGGAAGCCCTGGGCAGCCAGTCAGGCACGGAGGGGACACTGCCAGGAGCAGCGAGGGGGATTTAAGTGTCCCTGAGGAGCAGAGCAACCCTTTGTGGCCTCTGCTGGACCCTCTCCAGGAGCTCCTTGCCTCTCTTGTTCTGGGGATCCCAGAAATGGACACAGCACTCCAGATGTGCCTCACCAGGGCTGAGTAGAGGGGTAGGATCACTTCCCTAGACCTGCTGGCCACACTCTTCCCAATGCACCCCCAGATTCCATTGGCCCTCCTGGCTGCAAGGGATCAAACGTATTTGTTCACTGTCAGCCTAAGAGGCATCTTTTGTCTAAAGAAAGCTTTCATGAATCCTCCCTCAGGTCTTTACAATAAACACTGTTTTGTCTGTGAAGGTGGCACCATAAGAAAAAAATGTTTTGTTTGAAGTAATTCTCGTGATGCTTCTAAAAAATGTAACAAAAAGCCTTTTTAGCTACAAACTCCTATTTTACCTTTAAAGTTTGTATAAAAGTAGTGTTTAAAATGCAGCACAAAATGAGATTATTTTGTAAACACTTTGTGAGTTGTGTTGATAAAAGATTATATATTGTAACAGTAAAATAAACTTTATTTTAGCCAATTTAAAACTGAGCCCTCTTGTTTCCATGCCATGTTTCCTATGTCAGCCTCAGAATTATAGTAGATGATAGTGAAACTGCTGAATGTGCTCTGGGGTTGTTAGAATGACAAATTTCAATTAAGAGGCTGAATGGTGAAGGGTAATTCAATACCAAACTCTCCACTGGAGCTAAGTGTGGTATTGTTAGCTGGAGTAACATGAAATCTCTGGGACTCTCTTTTTAATGAGGATTTTGGTGAGAAATATCTCAGTAAAGATGTCAAGATGATTTTTCCACAGAAATACAGGAAAAAGAATCCTATGTAGTTACAGGACCCCTTTTTTCATCAACAAGAACATCTTTTTGTGAAAGCCACCTCTCGATTATTTTCTTTCATGTTTATGGCTGTTGTTATCAAGCCCCTGTGAACCAGATCTTTCTCTGCCACTGGAATCAAGGCATCTGGTTCAAATACTCCATACTGCCCCTTCCTGTTCCATTATCACTCAGGGGTTTGTTTTCAATTTATAGCTCTGTGCTAAAAAATCATTATCAGTATAGTCACAATTTACAATGCAAATTCACCCCTAATCCTGGCTTGAACTTCACGTCTAAAGAAGACTCGTGTGCAGAGTTTAACAGCTGTATAGAAGCTGATAGTTAATTCAAATTAATGTCATTCTAGGATGCATTTGACTTGCGTGGCCCCGAGAGGGCTGTGCTGCCACTGGCACTGATGTCAGTGTCGAATTCTGTTTTTCAAACAAAAAAAGTGGCTCCTGGGTATTTTCAAAAGAATTTCCTGTAGGGTAAATCACATGCCAGCCTAAAATGCAGAAGGCCAACACTCCCTTCTTCACCCTTTCGGTGGCTTAATGAGGAGCATTGAAGGTCTGTAGCCTGAGGTACTTTGACATGAATGTTTAGTGACCTGTTATTTCCCTTTTGTCCAGTTCTCCCTATTTCTTCCTCACCTGCCTTCAGAAAGTGTATTTTTAGCATAGTTTTCCTGGCTGAACATCCTGCTTTCTTTCACCTGAAGGCACTGATGTGTTCCTGCTCTCCAGTGCTGCAGGTCCCCTGGGGCACATCCGTGTGCAGCAGGGTGACCTTTAGCTATTGCCAAGGCTGAGCTGGGGCTCTGTGGTTTCCTGCATAATCAGCCTGCTTGCTTTAAAATGTGCCAATCTTCTTTCAGCTCCCCTGCTGCTGCTTTATTTCTGTTGGTCTCCTTTTAACCTTGGCTTCCCTCCAGCCACTTTTGGTGCTGATGATAGAAGAGCATCTGTAACAACAGGCCGTCTATGGGATGGCATCTCTGCCCTCATGGGAGATGAGCCAGCCTCATGCTCTGCAATGGAGGGGAGGTGTGCTTGGACTCATTCATTATTTTACAGACACTATTGTTTCTTCACTTAATGAAATAATTCTGGTTTTACTTTCTCGTTACCTTCTTAACAGCGTTGTGGCTAACACAGATCCTAATTAAATACTGCTTGTAAATGCAGCATGATTCTGAGTTCCCTTACAGATCTGCTAATTCCCAGGAAGAGGAGATGATGAGCCTTAGTTTCCAGACTTCTTATAAACGCAGAATCAAGCTACAATCAAGTCATGAGCACTGAGTCATATTGGTTACACTCTGCCTGTTTTCTTTGTGTTCAGTACAGATTCAGTGTCATAAGAAGATAAGGTTCAAGAGACGGGTGAAATGTGCAGCTGAGCCCTCTAAGCAGAGGGGACCTGCAATGGCCAGGGACAGCTGTCATTTGTGTCCTGAACACGACAGTGCACCCAGCCTGGCTCTGCACTGCCACCAGACTGTGGCACACGTGAGCCAGGGGAGTTCTTAAAGCTTATTTCTGTAGATGTGAAACAACCGAAGAGTTTTATTGAAAAACCATTCAAGCTTGTCTAATAGTAGTCCATGTTGAATTTATTTTCAGGAAATCATTAGGCATTTATGTGCAATGATTTATGTTAATACATTTGTAACAGTCACCAGCAAAATTACATCCCTGGCATTTCTGGTTTTACTTTTCTTCGGTGTGGAGTATCATTAGGATGAAATTTGTGCTCAACACAAATGAGCAGAGGGATTCACTCCAGCAGTCGAGAGAAAGACTATTAGCAGATATGGGAGTTTTTATGTCTTGCATGCCTTTCTTTTAAAGAGATTGTCACCTTGTCCCCATGAATCTTTTAATATGCTCAATAGAATGCACCAAGGGCCAGCCTGAATGTTTATGTTCTTTAAAATGTACTTTTTAGGCTGTCATAAATATCTGCTGAGAGATGGAGAGATGTAGCAAATGGTGCATTCACTTCTGCTTTTTATTTGGTTTTTGTACCTCCTGGTTCTTCTGTAACACTAATTAATTCAGCAGAAAGAGAAGCAAGGTGACCACAAATGGAATTTTACCATGTCATCTTTAAGACAACCTTGTTGAGTGAGCCAAAGGATATTTACATTTACTGAGATTTCAGAATGTTGCCATAGATACAGGTTTAATCACTGGACAGGTCAAATTTTATTATTTTTGAGAGAGAAATGGTAATCGCATCTGAGGTGAAATGCAATATTGATTGGCTCCCTGCAGCTGCAGAATTCTTGCTGGAGCTGCATCACCATCTTTGCTGGGTTTGGATTTAGTGTAAAACAGTGCATTTGTGTCAAATACGGCAGTGGTCTGCAAAAGAAATATTTCCCAAAGTGGAAAAGAGAACTTGCATTTTCTAACTGTGTGGTAAAATAGTCTGTTTGGAAAGGAAAGCTTAAAATGTCTGTTTTCTTCCAAGGGAAACATTAACGGTAGAAAAGTGGGTGGTGGAGACTTGGCAAAGATTGAGAAAAATTGTGTGTTCCTCTGAGAGCTACTTTGGAGCCCTTGGTGTCGAGGCATCCGTAACCTCTGCCCTCTGAATGGGTTTTCTGGTGTCCAGTAGGGGAAGCTCAGCTTCTCAGTCCATGAGGATCTTTCACCTGTGTACCTGACGGTGTGAAACTGAGAGGGGTTTGCTGTCTTTGAGACTTCCAGTGCGCTCAAATGTGGCTGAAGTTAAGCTGATGAGCATAAGAAATGATCAGGGGAGGACGTAGTGGGTAAAGAGGACATGGAGTCACAGTATGATCCTATAATCCTTGCTTCCTTAAGAATCTAGCCTGGATGTTTTGGCTTGCTGAATCATTTTGGCTTGCTTCAGGCATTCATATTCATACATCTCTCAGGCCTCATTGCTAGACTAGGAATTTGCTAATGAGGTGTCATATCTGGGGCTTAGGGCTTTTTTTTTTTTTTTTTTTGCATTTCCATTGAAAATTTGCTTAAACTTATTGATGTTCTGAGCCTCAGTGCAAACCACATTTTTCAGTCTGATCTCAGCTTTTCCAAATGGCATCTCCAAAGATCTTGTTCTTATGGACCACACTTGGGTCTGCATGTGCATCATCTCAGGGAATGCCTACGTGTCTGTCAGAGCACTTACAAGGCTGCTCTGGACATTGGAGAGCCAAGAACTTGTTTCTCCTTGTGCTCTCTGGGATGCAGGCTGGCAGCAGCTGCCTCTTGATTCAAAGGCCAAGGAGCAGAGTGACCCTGCTGTGGTAGAATGGACTTTGGGCCTCTGTTGTTTCAGAACTGATACAGCACCTCAAGGGCTTTGCTGCCATCAGCAAGTGAATGTGTAGCTGGGGCTCTGGAATTTGCACTCTGACATCTTCTGGGTATTTCCCTTCCAACTAGGCAGATGTTTAGCTGGACACTGTTCCTTCTTCCTGTTACGCTCTGTGTCAGTTCTGGGCAGCACAGTGTCTGCTTTAACAAGGATGTAATCGCTTGTCACAGAGTTGCAGGCTCATCTCTGGGTGAGATGAAGACCCCTGCACAATCTGTAAGAGTGCTTTTCCCCTGACCCCTCCAGCTCTGCAGCCCTTCTGGTTCAGGGTCAATGAACATTCCCCACCCCACCCCAAGCAGAGCCCTGTTTGCATGTTGTGCTGCATTTGCCAAGGGATCCATATTCCCATAGGCCTGAGAAGACTTGCACGAATGAGCTGGCATTGCTTGTGCTATTTTGACATAAACTCTGCTTCACAGTGTCAAACCCCAGTGATGTGGACATTTGATCATTCAGAAGCATCTGTTTGGCTGCTGGTGTTAGGGCTCTGTGTGGGTCACTCTCTGCAGGAAGAAGCTCTTTTCCTTAAAGAGGTGTCTGTGCCAAGAGCTGGCAAAGGGAGAGTTGGCTGGATCCAGCCAAAGGTGCCGGAAGAGACTTTGCTCTGAATTGCCTATTGATTCCTTCTTGCTGAATGACAGCGTTCTTCCTCAGTCTGGAAAAGGAGATGTTTGCATTCCTGCCAAAGGAAAATGTTTGGGGTTTGTGGCTTTTTTTTTCCTTTGGCTGCTTTTTCTTTGGCTTACTTTTTAATTAATTCCAGCATCTGGATAAGCATCATTAGCAAAACCTCTCCGTGTGCAGCGACTCTGTCTGTTTTCAAGAAGCTGTACATCTCAGCTGCATGGGCCAGCATCTACATCCAGGGGAAAAACAAACGTCCAGCCTGGCAGTGGGAATTTATCCCGCTGTGTGGAGGCTCAAGTTCTCCCCAGCATAAAGAAGAAGGAAATGCAGTATCGTGGAGAAATAGCTGCGCTCTGCTGCTTCCTGGGCTGATGGTGCAGTCCGTGTCCACAGCTGCCTTTTATCCGAGAGACCGAGGTTTTATAGAGGTATAAATCTTTCAACATCTGCAGTGTGACTCACTCCTTCCCTCTGGCAGCCTGGGTTTTTAACCCAGTAAGAAAGATGGGGCCACAAAGGAGGATTTATTGCCCTGTTCCAGTTTATGGTTTCGCTGTAGAAGCCTTCTGGTGCATATAAGCAGGTAGGTAAAGGGAGCCACTCTGAAGAAGATAGCAGTGGAAAAGGAGGCCTGGATGGAGGTAGTCAGAGGTCAGCATTAGCAACATATTCAGCCAGGCCTGTCCCTCTTCGCTGTCATTTTTCTTCTCATAAAGAAAAGGAGAGTGAAGACAGGGGCCTCCCTGCGTGTTGCCCCTCTGTCACCTCTGGAGTTTAACACCATGAGACAGCACCAAACTGCTGCGGAGCTCCAGAAATGCAGGAAACCTCTGGGCTGGCCCTCACACTGCAGCCATTTTCCAAAATAGTTCCTTGTCCTTCCCGCAGCTCCTCCATCCTCCACCACCACTGCAGCCCTTCACAGTGATATCACCAAAGTAAAATTCACAGCTTCATTACTAGTATCCAGTTAGCTGAGCAAGCAGGAATTCTGATGGAGGATTGTTGGGAACAGAGGACAGGTCAGGCAGCTTATGCTCAAGGGACAGAAAGCAGCAGTGCTGGAGAGTGTTTGAGATTCAAAATATATTTCATTAGCTGCACAGTCACATCTGCTTTTTATTCCCCCTTTGCATTGGGAGAAATACCGTGTGTTTGCATTTCCTAACTGACGGCTGAGCCAGGAGATATTTGGACATTTCTTGATCCTTGTTTTATGTGCCAGTGCCTTGGACTTAACTCTGCAGGTGCTGGCTCCCCCAAGCTCTGCCTGGGCGCTCTGTGCAGAAGTTGCTCTGTGCAGTTTTGCTGGGGGCTGCTGGTGAGCTGCACTGCTCCAGCCATGCCCTGGGCCCCCTCCCCTGCCTCTGGAAAGTGCCCCTTGCTTCACCCACCTGCAGGGCTGCCCTCCCCGGGGCTCTCACCCCGTGGTGAGCAGCCTGGCCAGGGCATGCTCCCCAAGGTCATCAGTGTGACAGGATCAAGGTGTAGCCATGCTGCTCCTGGCCTGCAGCTCTGGTGGAGAAGCCTGTGGCTGTCACACTGTGTCCCTGGGGCAGATTGCCACGGCGTGGTGCAACAAAGCAGGAGTGGGAAGGCAATGGGACAGTGAGCTCTGGCAGGGCCACCCAGCAGGAAGCTGCCCGTGCTCTTTTCCTCTACAGGCACATCTCAAGCAGAACGTGTGCGTCTTCCAAATATAAGCCACTGCTGGTCACAGCACCTGCGACTGCTGGGTTTACTTGGGAGGTGGGTGCACCCTCCCCTCTCCATCTGCTCTTGTGTAAATCACTTTATCTTCAATTGTGCAGGCAAACCATGAGGTTTGTTTCTAACCCCTGAGCACACAGGCAGGGTGGAGATGAAATAACAGGTACCTTGGGACTGAACCGTCAGGAGTGTGATGCAAATCACAGCCTCAGAGTCCATTTTCTGAGCAAACGAGGGTGCACTCGGCCACGGCAGACCTTGATCCCTCAGCCAGCTGGCCATGAACTCTTCTACACAGCAGGGCCACCACGACAGGCCCCTGGGTGAGCCCCAGACATGCCCCACTGCCATGGGTAGGTCCAGCCTCACCTTGCAACCCCAGCAGGAGGAGTTGGCAGCTGCACTGAGCTCTTTGCAGGGGCCCAGGGGGACTGCTGGGCACTGAACCAGCAGCGGGCCAGACACCCGAGGTGTGTTCCCAAGATGACGCAGCAGCAAAGACGACAAAACAGCTCGGTTTGATCCACACAACTATTTCTTTTTTTAATTATTAACTTGTGCCTTACAATAGAAGAGGAAAGAGTGCGAGCAAACAATTTGCTGGTTCCAGGAACTACTCTGGCAGCGCCGCAGGGGCAGCGAGGTCTGGTGATGATAACCCTGCCAGGGCACTGACACACAACACGCGGCGTCTCCGGCTCTTGCAAAAGCGATCGCTGGCAATTTAAGGCATTGAAGGAAACCTATGGTTGTTAAATCCTATATCAAATTTGGCACACGTTGGAACAGTTAGAGCGGAGACAAGGATGCTTTGTGGGCTGGTGTTCAGGAGTCCTGCAGCTTCCCAGTGCCATCTGGGGCAGGGTGCTAATCTGGGCACAGGGTTTTCATGTGAAGACTGTGCAGCCAAACAAGGAGCCCTCAGACCCTGATATTTGGGAGACAGTGATACCACATGAGGTGCTGCACCCTGCAGCATGGTGGTGCCTTCACCTCCAATGTAGCAGTTCCCTGCCCTGTGCCTGCTGCTTATAAACCCCATGTGCCTGGCTTGACTAGTGCTGTCAGAAAACAAGATTTGTTAGTACAAAGTAAAATTAACATTCCTTATAGTTCAAAACATACGTGGCTGAGATCAGATGTCAGGTGTGGTTACAGTCCAGTATGGCTATTTCTGTGCTTCTAGGGTTAAAAGTGGATGGCTACACTTTGAGGAGTGGGGAAGAGTTTAGCTGTGCATGGAGTTGGATAGTTGATGAAGGTATGTAGCCTTGAAACTAGTTATAGTAAACATGTTGAGTTGTTCCCCTCCCCTCCCCAGAGAGCTGGCTCAGCAGCATTCCCAGCCAGCTGCCCCTCGCCCGCCGCAGGAGGAGAGAGGGAGCGTGCTACGAGTCCATGTGCCACCACCACAACGACCAACATGCATCTCTAGCTACCTGTCCTGCGTGCCCCCACCCCATTTAAAAGGGAGCAATGTGCCAAGCTCGGCCTCTGCGTGGCAGGACCCGCGAGGAAGCCATCCTTGGGTTGGTGTCCCCGGGAAGGTTACGTGTTTCTAAGGGAGGCTTCCTGCGAGCCCAGTGCGGCTCCATGCTCAGAGGAGCAATTGAAAGGCCGAGTGGAGACTGTTCCCCCTCAAATGCATGAGAACAGGGTCTTGATGGTTACATCTTTGCATTTGCAAGGATTCCTCCATGCAGGTTTAACCTCCCTCTTTTCTTGACAGAGGTTATGGTCCCCTCAATCACCTCAGCCCTGCTGGATGATATTTTAGAGGTCACTTTGATAACCTCTCCTTGCTCCTCCTCTTTGAAGGACAGAGTAGAGGAACTAAAGCTCCTTGGCTGGAAGGAGTAAGTGGGGCTGGGGAGGGAATTGAGTGATGGAATGCCGCCGCTTCCCATGTTGAAGAGGTTCTCCTCTCCCTCCAGCAGCTTCCTGCAAGCACATCACAAGGGGAGAGGTTAGCATGGGGATGTGAAACATCTGCAAAACTTGAGAGCAACTGGTGCCCTGAAGGCAAGTCCAAGCCATCACCCCAGGTCACACTGCACCATGAAACTGATTCAAGATAATATTTTGGTCAACCATTTCTGGAGGACTTGCAATATGGGGTACATGAGAGCAATTTTCTCCCCTCTTTCCTCTCCAGAAACACCAGGAAAATAAACACCCAAAGCACAGGGACTCAGCCTTTTGCATCTACTTAAGACTTTGCAAGAGAGACAAGTTTCCAACCCCAACTGTCCCCATTAAAAAATACTGCTTCTGGGATGGCTGAGGGATGTGGTTCACACCTGCTAGATCGAGGCAGGACATGGAGCCGAGGCTGCTCCCGAGGCAGGAGCATGGCCGATCCAGGCGGGGGAGATGAACAACATGCTTGTGGTGCTCCTGGAGTGTGCACCCAGGTATTTTCTAGGCCCTTGAAAATACCCCAGCCTTGTGGGGTCAGGGGATTGGGCTTGGGAAGTGTCCAGGTAGAGCAGGAATAGAGCAGCCTTACCTGTAGGCAGCTATCTCAATATCAAGGGCCATCTTGACGTTGAGCAGGTCTTGGTACTCCCTCAAGTGCCGAGCCATCTCGTTTTTGGTGTTTCGCAGGTCATCCTCCAGCTGTCCAATGGTGTCCTGCAAAGGCAAGGGCGCTCAGGGCCGTGTTTTGCAACAGGGACTTCTCCCACAGTCCCGCTCTGCTTTGCCCATTGTAGAGACAGGGAAGTTGCAATGGGCAATTGATCCATGGTGGCACATCCCAGCAGGAGCTTGGGACCATGAAATCTCATGCTAGCAGGGATGGAGAAGCAGGCGGAGCACCAGGCACGGCTTGTGAGCGTGTGCAGTGGGGGAGGCTTTTGGTGAATTGCCACTGATGGATTTATGTCGTTTCCCATCTTCAGCGGGGTCTGTGAGATGGGCAAACAGGGCATGGAGGCAGGACCCCCAGTCCTGCGGGGGACAAGGCAGGCTGCTACNGGGGGAGGCTTTTGGTGAATTGCCACTGATGGATTTATGTCGTTTCCCATCTTCAGCGGGGTCTGTGAGATGGGCAAACAGGGCATGTCCCCCTGGTCCTGCGGGGGACAAAGCAGGCCGCTAGAGAGGGAAGGGAAGTCTTAGGCTTAAACAGCATCAAAGCAGAGGCAGTGGCTCAACGTGACAAGTGAGAGCACCCCGCACTGCAGCAGCAGAGAAGAAAGGCTGCAGTCTGCATCTGCAGGGCTTAAGAAGGGTTGGGACACGCTTCCAGGGGGTGGAAGGAGAGGTGCTGCTGCCAGGGGTCCCCTCCAGGAGGGGAAGTCTGACACCTTCCCAGGAAAATGCCTCAGAGCCCCAGAGTGGGGGGTTCTGAATGCAGGGACTCGGGGAGGTTACAGAGACAGGGGCCTGCCCTGCAAGAGCCAGGGTGCTCAGCTGGACAACGGCGTCCTTCTAGCATCCTTCCTGTCAGCTTTGCCCTGCCTTTTGTCCCTTATAACCAGTTCTACCTGTGATGTGGGGGACTCCAAGGCCAGATTTCCTGCTAACAAAAGAGACTAATCTTTTCTTCTATTTTTTTTTTCTCAGAAAACAAGCAGTCTGTATTTTTCCCACATGCATCTAGGTATCTAAGCAGCAGCTTGAAAGCAGTGAAACCTGCTCCCATAGGGCTCTTCCCAATCAGAAGGTTTCCCGCTGCCAGCTGCCCCACTGTGCCACCAGAGGAGCGTGATTTGGAATAGGAATGAGTCAGCAGTTTGTATTGAAGCCAGGATGTAGCCCTGCCTACAAATCCCTGCAATGGCCACTGCCAACCTCCAGTCTCCTGCACCCCCTCCCAGAGTCAGGCCTTTGCAATTGCTTCCAGATCCTCTGTCCCAGCAAACGATCTTTGTCCTGCCACATCATCCTCATCTTGTCCCCTCCCCATCCTTATCATGTCCCCAGCTTCCTGTCCTGCCTAACCTTCCTCATGGGCAGTGCAGAGACAGCCATGGGGCATGGAGCTGCCCAAGGAGCAGGGAGCTGTGCTGACCCTGATGCAGTGAGCCCAGTTCGAGCAGATCCCCTTGGAGAAGCAGTGGCAGCTCGTCCTGAGTGCAGCATGGAGAATGTCACAGTCAGATTAGCTGGGCACCACCAGCCTTGCAGGACATTTAGGAGCCATCCTTGTGGTCTCTGCTTTGACCTGTGCTGCTCTGACCATTTTCCACAGCCAAAGATCTTCAAGAAGCTGTGCCCCTGAGGAGATCATTGGGGCATCAACTGAAAAGACCCAGGACATGCATGGCTGCTGCTGCTGTACCGATTAAAGCCTCTGCTCCGACGCAGACAGATCGCTGCTGCACCGAGCCAGGACAGGAAGGAATGACTCGAGGTGATCCTCATCCTGGGACAGCTCCACTCTTGCTGCTGAGACTCTTTGTGCCTCCAGCCCCCTTCCCTCTGCCTGCAATCCACATGAACAGAAAGCTCTTTCCAAACTGGTTGTCCTTGTTCCACATCTGCACCTCTCTTCCACACCCCAGCTCTACCAGCTGGTGGAATACAAACCCCCTCCTCACACCACTTCAAACCTGTCCCCTAACACAAAGCTCTTGCGTGTTGGTTCAGATTTGACTGGGCAGCTCACAAATACAAAGACATGCCCCTGCTTTGGCAGGATCATTTTAAAAGCTCAGACAATAGGAATATTCTCTTTTATCATCATCTTTTAAGACACAGCCTCTTCCACTGTTTGCAGCCAGGGAAATTACTTAGCTGCCACACATGCACATTGCTCAAAAAGTAATTTTAAATTACTTTAAATTAAATTGCTTTTAAGTATTGCTACACATAAAGCAGATCCTGAGGGTCAGATAGGAAACCACTGCCATGCTGTCACTGAAACAATTTCAGTTATGGTGCTGTTTAATCCAGTTGCTTAATATTTTTTTCCCCAATTAATATGTTGTTCCCAGAACTCCTCTTTCACATGGAGACAAGACTATTTAAGAAGATTACTGTGTATAATTTTTTCACTATAGATAATAGTTTATATTGCCTTTTCCCACAAAAATTGTTGAAGACCACCTCAACTATTCAGGAAGCTTGCAAGCAGCTTAGAGCTAAGTCACAAATTCTAGAGTGCCTGGCAAAATTTGGCCTTGGAAATGACAAGGCATTACTTGGGCCCTCTAGGTATGATTAAAGGCAGTTGTTTCAGTATTTAGAAGGAAACGGCTTGATTTAGAAATCACAGATCATTTAACAGCCATATAATAGAACAATCTCGGGATTTATTTTATTATAAATCATGAACATTTCCCTGTAGCAAGAAAATGTGGCAATACTGCAGTAATGGAATAAGAGATATGGAGCACTCTGCCCCACACGACTCTTTTCACAGACATAAGAGATGCTGGGATCTGTCTGCAAGTCCAGACTTAACCTTTGCAAAGCTCCAATTTCTGCAGTGCAGGTGCCAAGAGCCAGGCCGCAGGGCAAGGGGCCAAGCCTGGGCAGACAGCTTCGAGGAATTACCCACAACGATGTGTAGGCAATTTTGGACCTGATCCTTAAGAGACTGGGCAGGGATGGATCGATGCCCCAAACAGTGCTACCGTGTGCAGGGATGTCCCCTGCAGGGAGGGGGTGTTGGAAGGAGTGTCCCGGCCTGCTTCCCCAAAATCTGCCCTGTGGAGTTTTGCCTCTGGATAAAGGGTGAAGGCAACAGGCAATGCCGTGGTGGGGCAGGATCAGTGGGCCGGGCAGAGAGGCAGAGAGGTGGTGGGAAAGCTGCAGGGATGCCTGGCGCTGTGCAGGGCTGCAGGGGCACTGCCTGCATGGGTGGGTGCTGCGCAAGGCGGGAGGGGTGGGTGCCGAGGAGTGTTCGGTGTAGCGCGGCACGGATCGGGACAGCGCGGGCGATGGTGCTGAGCGATGCGGGGCGGGGGGGCACCGCACGGGGCCGGGGTGCCCAGCGCTGCACAGAACTGCGGGAGGGGCTGCTGCAGGGGACAGAGCTGCGCTGCAGCATTTCGCAGGCCACGGAGATGCTCAGCGCTGCACAGGACCAGGGGAGGGAGAGTGCGGGGTCGCAGATGCCGGTGCGGCACCGCGCCGGGGGTTTGCGTGGGATGAAGATTCCCGGTGCTACACATTGCAGGGGGTGGCTGCTGGGATGGAGGTGCCGACTGGCGCGGATGGCGCGGGAGGAGGATGCTCGGTGCCGCCCAGTGCCCGGCGCTGCCCGGTGCCAGGGGAGGGGACGGTGACGGTTCCCGGCGCCGCCCGGCTCACCTGCAGGCCGGCGGCCTCGGCGTTGTGCCGCTCCTCCAGCTCCTGCAGCTGCCTCTCCAGGGACTGGTGAGCGCCGCGCAGGCTCTCCATCTCCACCAGGCGCGCCTGGAGCTGGCGGCGGCACTCGCCGGCCTCCCGGCGGCTGGCGCGCACGGCCTCCTGGCTGCGGGCCGCCCGCTCATGCAGGCGGGC
>VZTA01003160.1:1269541-1388831 GCA_013398855.1 Mohoua ochrocephala | reverse complement strand
GGCAGGGCAGCCCCCGCCGTGCCTCAGCCCCCCGAGCTGCTCCCGCCCGGGGCAGGGCGGCGATTCCGTGCCCGCTCCGCCGCCCGAGCCCCCGGCACGGTGTGTGTGAGCAGGGCCGGGGCCGGTACCCGGTGCCTCCGTTTCCGCTTTTCTTCCGCCCCACGTGGACCGGAGGGTCCCGGCGGCGCCTTCCCGCCCGCAGGTCCCCCCGGCGCGGCTGCCGCCCGGTCNAGGCGGCGAGCGGTGATGCTCCGTCCCTGGGCGCCGAGGGAACAGCGCGGTCCTGGGCAGCCTTGGGTCGGGGCGAGGGTTCGCTGTCACCGCTCCCGCTCCGTTCCGTTTGAGTTGCTCTTGGCAGTCCGGCTGTGTCAGGCTGGAGCTGATAACCCAAAGCCTGGAGCGAGGCACCGAGTAAATAAATAAATAAAACAAACCAGTCCAAGATTGCTTTGCTCGCATTTTGCTTACGCTTTTTTTTTTTTTAATCCCTCCTTCATGCCAAAAATAATGTTGCAAAATGTATGATGGAAACAAACCTACACTGGTTCTCTGATAGACCAGATGACTTAATACGACAGTACTGCTTCTTGTAGCACAGGCAGTTTTGAAAATTCCTGGAACCACTGAGATTATGAAACGCTCAAGTTTATTCCCTTGCTAGTGTTTCTAAAGGCTGCCAAGCTGGATGCTAAGGCTCCTCTTTGACGTGGTCTTGAGCACATTCCTCCCAAGCCATAATCAGTCATGTTCTAACATATTTTTTTTTAGCTCTGCAAGATTTATTGTTTGAACATCAAAGATTGCAAAATGCTCTCTAAGTAGTCACTTAGAAACGTCTCCCTATCAGTTTAGAGTAACGTTGTCACCAACTGAAATGTATTGATCCAAATACTCATTTGTCACTAGTGATTAAACTGAAAATATGAGGATTTTTAGGTCCTTTCAGGCACCGCGTGGTTTCACTGAAAACCAGAAACAAAACTCAAATCTGCATTTTGATCTTCGGTTCAAGTGCTCAATTTGTAGTTCCAGCGCTGAGCAAAAACCCCGGTGTTTTACATGCTAACTGATCAGCTTAGCTCGGGAAGTCTCTCACTGTCCCTGTCAGCCCGTGTCAACCTAAACATATTTAGAGTGGAACTGCTATTTAAAATAATCTATTGCCATTAGTCTGGAGTCCAAAAGATCGTTCAGGAACCTGCTGGTTTGATTAACAGCAGTTGGGGTTTGTTCAAGCATAGACGTGGTTTCATTATATAGCACAATACAACCTTTACTCTGTACAGCGTCATTCAAACAAATTGTATGGCAAAATGCACCACCGAACTGCGTTTAGAATGCTCCATTGAATTAAGTACAATTGCAGAGAGAAATGGGGAGAAAAGCTGTAAGAATGGGAGAGATGTTTTCAGCTGAGGTTTGAAATTAGCAGCCTGTTAGTATATTTGCACTGGTAGCGTTAGTGTTATATGATGATTCTGGGATATACGCTAGCGAAAATCAGATGCAGGCTGAAACTTTCCCAGGCAAATTTCCAGTCTGTAGGCAATTTTTAATCATCATAACGATGATGATAATAATATCCCTCTAGAACTGTCACTCCTTGTCATGTTTGATTCCTAATATATCTTGAAGAGAAAGCTAATAGACCCGTCTTAAAAATCACTAGAAATATTTATCCTAGACTTTTTTTAACTTTCAGGGGAATGCTTTTTTTTTTTTTTTAAAAACAGAAAGCTTAGTGTGATGTTTACTGGTAAACATTGTGGGATTGTGCTTTTTTGGGGGAACACTGAAAGGAGTGTTATATTTCCTTCAGAAATATACAAGTGTATTATTTTTGCATTGGAAGTAGAAGGGATGCAAACTATTAGAATACGGTGTGTAAGTGATGCTTATTGAAAAAGCAGATAGCTTTATTTAATCGCATCCTAACTCTTACTTGCAGTTCAGCTTAATAAAATAATGCTTGTTGAAAAGTGATAGGTGGGTGGGTGAGCTGTTGCAGCGTGAGCTGTTATCTGGGGATGGCGCAGGCCGGCTGCAGAGCAGTTCTGGTGCTCCAGGACAAGCTGAGAGGGTCTGCAACCTTTGAATCCTGCAGGAATTGTAGATACTGACTTGCAAGGAAGCGCAGGAAGAAGGGCTGAAAATGTTGAGCAAGAGACAGAAGCGGGGTCATGCGGTCGCACTCAGTGAACCCATCCTTTTGCGGGAATTTGAAATTGGGGAGTGCTGTGGAGTCTGGGTGGTTCAGTACCATGGAATTTGCCATTGCTTGGGCACTGGTGACAATCCTACACAAAGCAGTGTTACCACGGAGAAGCTGCTTGGCCTGGGGAAAGTGGATTAATGGTCTCCAGCCAGGCTGCAGTGGAAAGTTGTCATAGGAACTGGCTCGCTGTTCCGCAGGCCTGTGCCTTGTCTTCGCTCCCTTAGAAGAACACCTCAGTCACTAATCGCCTCAGGATAAGAAATACTCACATGCCATCCAGTGTAAAGCCATGAAGAGAGCGGGGCACTCCAGCTCTACCAGGGGAAACTGAGGACAGCACTGTACCCAGCAGGGCACAGCCTGAGCGATGTGCCTTGGGATGAGCTCACAGTGCCTGCTCTGCGCCAGGTCCCTGCCTCGGGGTGGCCCACAAACGCTGGGTGTCCTGATATAAAACAGCTGTGGCTTCTTTAGCAGTGAGAATAATAGGAGAGAAAACTGAACAGAATGTGCCCGGGAGTGGGAGGTGGGAGCCTTGCCTGGCTCTTTGGGATGTATTTGGGATGAGATGTTTCCAAGCCAGTGCATGGGAATTCCTCACTTATTGTCTGTACTGCATCTACTTTTAAAATTTTATTTATTTAGCGTCAGCAGCACAAATAAAATTTGAAATGCTATTTGAAATGGCCACAATCCGAGTCTTCGAGAGTTGGCTATCCTGTGCTGAACCTTATTCTTTATGAATATCTCCGAAGAGCACATGATACAAATATTTCCTATTTTAAAATATCTGTTTTGTGCTATTAGAGAAATTACTATGTGTCATCATTATGATGCTTGTAGCAATGAGCTGTATTTTGTTTTTAAATCATTATGACTTGTTAACTGGAATGGTTCCTAAAACCTGGAACTGTGCACTCTACACAGAGATCATGTGTATAACATGAATTGACTTTTTAAACACAACTGCAGGAAGAATCCAGCACATACAATAAATAGAACTTTATGTATGGTAAACAGACCTTAAGCAACATCTGGAAAAAATTGCATAGGTCTTTAAGGTAGCCACCGTAAGCAGTTGATAATCTAAACCTGCCTGCATAAATGTAGTTACTAAGTCTCATGCATGTGTTTGCAGGGCTGAAAGGGTGCTGGGGAGACCTGCCTGTATGAAGCCGCATAAGGAGAAATACATTTTTTATAAGGCAGTATGAGATTGAGGAGGGAGCCCGAGTAATTCAGCCTAAAAACCCCACGGCAGTCTGTGTTGAATCTTTACTATTACCTGAATGTGTAACAGTGTGTGCACCATACTATAAAGTCAAAAGCAGATTTGCTATTATTTCCTGGACAGCTGGGTCCCCAGACATAGGAGCAGTGAGTGGCTGTGTGCCAGAGCTCTTAGTCCTGTCACTTTTTCAAGTCTGGTACGGTATGGTAGAGGTTAAACTTGTGGCTTGCTGGTGACCTTAACTTATCATCCTCTGGGCATGAATACCTGCTGCGGGATTTACCAGCACAGTCAGCCCTTTTTTGGTGGTTTCACTAGAGATAACATTCTGACTATACTGGGGAGGTCGGAGACCCCACTGGGATCATCTGCATGCTTCTCTTAACACCTAAGGAAGAAAAGAAGTGGGTTCTTAGCCTGTGCATCATACCAGCTCAAACTGACTTAAATTCTGCAAAGGTGTGAGCCCATCAGATGTGGAGAGCGGGAGCCACCATAATGAGACACCTATAGAAATGATGCTGGGACTGAAACCTGTTGGTTTCTCTTTTGAAATTGAAGGATGTGTGGGCAGCGCTTCTGTCGGTGGATGGAAGAAGAAAGGGAGGTCCAAGGAGATGTGATTCTTCTGAGATTGGAAGGTGGCTCCAAAGTGAAGTTAGTAGAAACAGATGTGTGGGAACAGTGTACTCTAGTGCAGCTCGTGTTGTACCCAGCCTGTAAATAAGAAGGCGGTTGTGGTCTCTATAACTACCATTCCGGCTCTTTTCACCACAAGTGATTTATTTAAAAACAAAATCTCCTTGAAGTCATTATGTGGTCCAAACTTAGCTTAATTTAGTTATAGAGTATTCACAGCTCCCAGCTGCATTTCAGATATTTTCAAAGACTTGCTATTTTGCTTATGTGCTTACTACAAGATTACCATTGAACCTTGCTTGGCACAGTTGGTTCAGAGGAAGGGGTAAAACACAGATTTCCTGTATGTATTTCTGCAGGAGGCTCTGAAGTAGAGTGGTTTTCCACTATTTATTTAAGAGCAGGCCTTTGGATTAGCTTGGCTTTGACCCAGGCCTTGTAGTTCTCCCTGTTAACATTGGCATAATAGATAAAACACTTAAGATACATTCTTGCTAGGTTTTCAGGAAGCAATTTCTCACTGAACCTTCCAGGAAGGTACACTTCCCCAAAATATTTTCCACCCCGGGTGGTCCAGTTTTGGCAGTTGTGGTGGCCAGATCTGGAGTGTGAGACCTTCTGGGTGGGTCGTCCCTCTCTTGGTGCGAGCTGCTGCCTTTTCCCTGGCAGCAGCTACTGCCTGCACTGCTGTGGTAGGAACAGCTGCATCCCAGCCGTGTCCATTGGGCTCAGGAGGAAGCGTTTAGCTGTTCAGGCAGTGTTTGCTGCTGAAATCAGTATTCTTTATCTCCTTTGGAGAGTGTTAGCTGTGGATGGGAATCAGCTCATACTTTACTGCTTGGACTGTGCTCCTCTTGGCATTTGCATCAAATGCAGTGTGTCTGACCATGGTGTATAACAAGAGAAACTTTCTAGTCAGCTCGTAAAATAACCCGGAAAGGAAGGTGAATTCAAAAGACTGAAGATGGTTTAGTATAAAGCACCCAGAGTTATCTAGACTAGCTGAAATCAGCTGGTGTTTGGGTTGATTCAGTTGGTGGTGAGTTACATATAGGCATGCACAGTGAATAATTAGGAACATGAGGTCAGAGAAGAGCATGTGAATATTCTGCTCTCAAAAACCCAAAGAGGTCCTGAGGATTATGCCAGAGCTTTGTAATCATAACACGGCAATTACCAATAATAACCTCTAAGAATAAGTGCTAGTAAAGGGCAGGCAGCATAGGTAATTTTGGAAGTCAGTAAATAGAACAGTTGCAATTAAAAATAAATAATCTTTTAATGTTGATTTTGTTTGCTTTCTCTGTCTCCAAGATACCTTTTTTTTTCCCCAAAGGAATAGCTGAACATGTTGGCAAAGGTATTTCAAATGTTTCTCTCTGATCTTTTTGGATATTACAAAGCAATTCCATTTCAAGATTATGCAAAGATGTATGTGGCCTTTGAAGTCACAGGAAAAGGCTGTAAAATTTGGTCCCAAGTGTCCTGCTTAAATCACGTCCTTTCTGACACCCTATGCAGTATTCCCTGAGAGCTTTTAAGAACAGATGCCCATAACAGCTGCATAGTTGTTTCTTTTTCATTGCCTGTTCAGTTCCACTTTTATAGTGTTATTCTCAGTGTGTTCTTTTAGGTCAGGATGAGTTCATTCCCTAAAGAAAAAACCTGATCAGTTGAACATAAATTGCAGGTGTTCTGAGCATCAGTTAACTTGAGACTGACCCTGGAAACTGCTCTTCCAGTTCAGTTCCTGTAGCTTTCTAATCATTGAATACCAGTGGCCGAGTGAAGCTGGAAAGAGGAATTTAGCATAGAAGCAAGCCAGACTGGTAAATCATCTGTTAGTTCTGCTGTCTGGAAACTGAGGCAGGAGTCAAATTTCATTTTCTGCTTCATGCCGCACGCATCGGTCGGTGCACCAGTGATGTTTAAGGGCAGGTCAGCAAGACAGCCTGTTTTGAGTCTTTCAGTGTTTGGGGATGCTGCATTTCCCCATTGCTTACCTTTGTTAAAAAAAAAGGAATGCAAAGCATAGCCTAAAGGAAAGTACAAACACGTGACCCAAGTCTCTCTGAAGGAAGAAGTGGCCAGCAGACCACTGTATTCCACCTGTAATTAAAAGCAAGACTTCAGCAGACAGGGCTGGGTAGAGCTCTGCTAGGGAAAAAAGATAAAAAGGAGCGTTTTTGCCTAGAGCTGTAAGTGGTTCAGGTAAGTAGAGACAAACCCCATCTTCTCTATCCGAAAATGCTTGCTCTTCCCAAAAGTGTCTCTCCTAAGCAGTGACTGGTATACCAGATGATCTTCTGCAAAGTCCTTTTATGTTAATTATGTGAATTTAGCCTCTAGAAGGCATTAGCTTGCCTGTACCCGTAACCATTTGGTGACTGCAGACATCCTGAGCAGAATGTGTCTTGCACCTGTTCTCTTGTTTATTAGAATCTTCCTTATAGCGGTGTTGAAATAGAATGATTTTATAGAGAATAAGTATGTTAAAAATTTAATTCCTGGAATAATCAGCAGATGTATGTGATACTTCATGAGCAAATTTATACAAATTGGAAAGAGTTTTACATGCTGTCATCTGATACGGAGTGTCCATCTATAGCCTTCAGTAATTTGGGGACTTTTTCACGTCTTTCTAAGAGCTAGTTAAAAACCACATTTGCAATCTAACCTTTCCTTTTTTTTTTCATGTGATAAGAGATTAGGTAGGTTCTTAACCTCTTGTTTTATATGTGTTTTAACTTCTCTTTCAATATTGCACTGGCAGTTTTATGAGCCAAGGCCAAAAAGCTCTGCTTGCTAAACTTGAGCAATCAGGAGGGAACAGATGATGAAAAACTAACAGTGTTTTACTCATCTACCACTCATTTTTCTTCACAGGCATGTAGAGAGTAGATATTAACAAAGACAGTAATAAAACGCACTGTGAGTCCTCATAAATCGATGTGTGCTGGTGGGGTCAGGAACAAATATTGGAAAGGTTAGAACATGCAGAGAACTGTGTTCCCATGTTGTGACGCTCAAAGCAAGGCTTGGAGTTTGTCAGTTGCTGATTTGAAAGCAATTAGGAGGAGGCATTTCTGTGGCTGCCCAGGAGGCTTTGTGCTGGCTGGGCGTGTGGTCAGCTCTTTTTTTTAGTGGTTGCAGTAGGTCAGGTAACACGCTGAAAAAGGAGTCCTGGGTGAATCAGGGCTATCATATTGCTCTGCTAGGGACAGATGTTTTTAAAGGCATCTCAGAACCCAGAGGATCCAAGCTGTTTGCCCATCTGCAGCAGGACAAGACTGTGCTGTTGAATGCATCTTCAAGTCTGCGTCGACAAGATCCTTGAGGTTCCCTGAAGAGAGAAGTCCTGGCCAGAGGGAAGGTTCAGTGTCGGGAACTCTCAGCTCGGGTTTTGGGATAACAGGGATGATGCCTTCTTAGTTGTTTGTTGATGTTCTCTCACCCTTCAGGCTGGCAGGCTTCTCCCAGTTTGCAGCTGATGAAGTAGATCTGTCACTTCATCGTGTTCCTTCTGAGAACTGCTTATGCTGAGACAAATGCAGAGACTACACTCTGTGTCCTCCTCTGCTCCTGCCAGGGAACAGTCTCCCGTGTCAGCAGGATTGATTTAACATTAAAACCTAGAGAACCGAAGGGCCCGTGGAAAGGTGACTGTTTTCCCCAAATTAACTTAGTGGTTTGTGTTTTGCTTGGACAAGATAGTAAGAAGTTTCCAAAGAAAAGAGGTTGATTCAGTTGGAAAACAGTTTAATGTAGGTCTTTGGAATCACTTGATAAAGCTGAGACAGTTAGGTTATCAAAGAGAAGCCAGAAACCTATCAAGAGCTCAAAGTAATTGTAGATGTTCAGTTATTTTACTGATTAATTTAGTCACATAGGACGCCTAACAAAAGCTGTGCAAATTAGCAGTCTTTTGGAAGAGCTTGGCTATACTGCAAAGAAATTATTCGTAAAATTAATTTACTTGTAGAGTTTCCTGTAGTGGTGCCTCGGTGCTACACATCTGTCAAGATTAAATGAGATTCGGGGGCTGATAACATCTAGGTGGGGACACTATTGTGCCCTTAGGACAGATTTGTAATTTCATTTGTAATCAGGCAGACTATAATTACTATATTTGCCTCTGATTAAAAAAACAGGTCAGAAAAGTAATGAATTGTGCTCCTTATGGGGGGAGGGGTGTGTGTGTGGGAAAACTTCACACCATAAGAGCATTTCAAAACACCTACAGTCTTCAGGTTCCCTGATTTTCCATCTTTATGCTTGCTCGGTCGGCCGGTCTGTGTGGCTTGTTTCGTGTCGGCAGGGAGCTGCTGCCTGCTGAGAACAGAGTGCAGGAAAGGTTTTGGGTATGTGCCTTTGTGATGTCCATGATGAGTGCTGGGTACCTGCCAGCCTCTGATTTGGGGAGAAAGAGGACTTTTGTGTGTCTCAGGGGAGGGGTACCTGTGGGTACTGAGCTAGGAGGAACACAGAGCAGGAGGAGGTTGTACTTCTGGCCTTTGTGAGCACTTCAGGAGAGTATGAGAGCCAGCCTAGGGTCGATTTCGATGAGCTGAGCCTGCATGCAGGCTGTTCTCACCTGAAAGGTGGGTCAGCCTCAGGGAGGGCTTCTTGGAAGGGAGATGAGTAACCATTATTGTGGATGAAAGCAGGAAGCCCGTGAAGTCTGTGTTAGGCTAGTATGTGTCTGGAGCCCTACACGTTAGGACGGCAGAGAATCGGGATCCTCCTTACTAAATGATTTCTGTATTTATTTTCACGGCGCCCTTTACTGCTGAGGAGTTTCATTATTTTGGTTTGGGTTTTGTGAACAAATAGCAAGTTGAAAATTGCCTGAGTTTTGTGCATGAAGTCCCTGGCTTTGCTGGGTATTATTCTGTCTCTGGCATAGTTCCATAGTCATCTGTTCTTTTGAAAAATGGCTTTATTTGTCAAAGATCTGTCTCTTATTGGTGGGTAAGTTCTCAAAAAGAAGAGAGACCAAGTTAGTAGATGAGCATTTGGTAAGCTTTTTCCTTAAAGAAGCTGGGAGGAGAAGGGAATGACACTGTAAAAGAAAACTCTTAGCAGGGAAAGAAAGTTCTCACTGGTTTTGACAGAGCAGTTCTCAGAATTATTGGATTGTTTTCAGCTGTTGCTCTCAGTGTTTATTTTCAATCCCTTTTTTTAATGAAGGAGGAGCCATTGTTCCCCAGTTCTTTGCTCAGCAGCGTGTCCCTTGGTGAGTGTTGTGTCTAGAGCCCTGGGACTTAGGCTGACCAGCCAGTTGGCTCTCCTCACCGGGGCTGAGCAGGGAATGCTTTCTGCCGAGGCTGGAGGGAGACGTGAGTTCATGTTTCCAGCCTGCAGAGATGGTTCAGATGCTGATTCTGCTGTCACATCTGTTCGTGTAGCCCATAAATGTGTAGAGAGGGCCCATCCTGCAGGGAAGAGGGTTCAAGTGTCTCTAAAAAAATCATCCTTCGTCTTTTTAAAGACTAGAAAAAAAGCTAGAATGAAGTTTCAGTATCTTTGCTTTTCCTATAAAATATTAATGAGGCAGGGATGTGCTCTTCAGAGGCAAGAGGGTTTTTTTACCAGTGAGCTCAGTCAGTAAGGAAAGACAATAAAAATGTCCTTTCTCACCTTCCGTGTTCAGAAGACAAAGTGAACTTTTGGCTGTTTGCATTATCCAAGCTGTCCTGGTTGCATGCTCTCAGAATGACTGTGCCCCTGAGCCCAGTTGTGCATCTCAAATACTTTGTCAGTTGCTACCATGCTTCTGGACAGGCCTGTTACGCCTGCGTTTGCTCCCCGAAGCACAGTGGAATCTAATGAAAAGCATCATTGTTTTGAAACACCCTGATGTGCTGCCAAAAGAGCTACTGTTGTATAATCCTTAATAGCAGGTTAGAGTGGCAGTTGCTCCTTGGTTTGAAATTGGTATGTGGCAGGATGGCTTCCCAGCTCTCTCTCTGGGGATGGCACGTCTCATCTTGTTCTTCCCTTCGGGAGCTGTGACTCACACGGTGTTCAGCTGTCCTGAGTTGGGAATAGACCCTTGAACAGGCTTGAACATCAGTGGTGCTACTTAGGCGTGACAAGGGAAGGGAAGAGAAACTGGCAGTTTCCTTTGAGAATGGGGAGCAATGCTCTGTCTGCTGAGTACCAGGGATTACATTTGTCTCTTCTTGCCAGCACATTGTTCTGATGTTTAAAAAAAAAAAGAGTTGGAATAAAAAAAATTATCTTGACTTTCCTTTCTGATTTGGAGAACTCAGTGTGTTCCCTTCCATGCTGACATTGCTGCCTTTTGTGATCTTTATGTTAACCTGCAGCTTGGCTGGCACGCTGTCACGCTTCATCTGTGTAGCAAAGATAATATTTGCAGGTATCATTCAAACATTGAGTTCCTGTTGTGGTGGGCATTGGCATCAAACTTTACCGCCCAATTTTCAGTTATAGCAAATCTAACAGAACTCCGATAAATATTTTTTAATAAATATGCTATAAATAATTTCTATATGGTGGACTGTATTACAGCAGAGGGTCAAATTCATCTCTAGTTTTTGATCTTCCAGGACTCTGGGCGGCTAGAACAATCGCTTACGGGAAAAACAATGTGAGTAAAGTATTTGAATTATGTTACGTGTTCCTGAGTGGAATTTAACAGCTGGAAACAAAAGGCAGTGAGAACATCTTCATAGCCAGGTCCATGCTTGCCTTTGGCAGGCGCTCAGTTGGACAGCAGTTTGGGAACCTCCGTGGCAGAGGCTGCCGCAGGCTGCCGAAGGCCTTTTCCCAAGGAAGCGAGTTTCCCAGGGCCATCAGGGTGCACAGTTTGTGTTGGTGTTGGCTCAGAAGAGCTTTTGTTTATCCATTCACCTTCTATCCATGTGAAACCATTCTCTGGAGGTTTCTTCTGAACATTGGTTGTGCCTCAGCCTCACATCCACTGAGACATTGGGGTATAAGGTGAGGAAGAGTTGCCTCAGGCATGATACTCCGTTTGACTGACCTGCTGTATAGCTCAGACCGTCTGACTTTTCTGCATTAATTCTCGACTCTGTGAAAAAAAAAAGGGCTGATTGAAACACCCACACACTTCATTTAGAGCCCTCTGATGATGGAAAAAGTATTTCAGAAATTTGTTGTTTCGTGGCTAACTGTCCTCTCTGTTAATATTTTTTGTGTTGGTTGATTTATTTAACTTCCAGTCACGGGGTCTTGTTCTGTCATTGCTAGACCGAGAGCCCTCCACAGTCAGGCTGTTTGCCTGTGTGCAAATGCTTCTAGACCATTTTCAAATCACCTGCAGAGCTGCTCTCTGTACGCTGGCAGCCTTCCACTCCAGCCTTACTCTTTCTCACAGCTTTATTCTTTTCTCAGTATAATCAGTGCCGTTCTGAATGGGGACAGCCGGCTGAAGACAGTTTTCCAGCAGAGTTTGTGTCAGTGACAGAGAGAGACATGGAGTCCTGCTTGGTAGTCTTGTACATCCAAGGATCATATTTGACCTGCAATTGCAGCATTTCTTTGAGAGCTCGTGTTTGCTGGTTCTTCTCTGTGGCACAGCTCTTGTGCTTCTGGATCAAGTCTCACACTCCTTAAATATGGTCCTCCTCCTTTTTTTCTAGCGCTGGGAGAATGGGGCACACTAGAGATAGAGAAGTGGGGAAATAGCATTACCCCTAACAAACTCTGTGTAAGAAGCAGTAAATTGGAAATAACTAAAATGGTAGTTCTGGAAGAGATGGTGAGAAGCATGAGCTGTATAGAATGTAGAAAATATGCTGATTAGCTCACTGGAGAATGAAGTGCCTGTTTCAAGGCATTAAACTCATTTGCAGATAGATGAGGAGAATGGGCGGTTTCATGGTACTCAGAAAGGGTCAGATTTGAGGTTTGCTCCTCACAGAGTTGCACTGCAGAGTTCATTGTTTTCCAAATTCTATTCTAACCATCCATAAAATTGATGATAATTAAATAATGCTTAAAATAGTTTAATGAACTAGTGCTTCTTGGAATTCTTGAAAGAATAGAAGTCCTTGGATAGAAATGGATGAAGAAACTCCAAATTTATATATTTGTGGGTTTTAGTGCATCTAATGCATTTGGGTCCTGGAGTATTGCTGGAGCTCTAGGGACTGCACAACCATTCCGTGGGTATGGTTGTCAGTAGAAATAGTGTGATTAAAAAATCCATGTAAAATAAGCAGGGTTTTGTAAAATACATTTTACAATGTATTTGATACATAGACATTACTTTAGCATCTGGCTTTAAGACAGAGATAAAATTCAGCCTGAAATTAGATCAAATCCTGTAATAAATGGCATGAGTAGAATTCTCCTTTCCTATATCTTACCCATTCAGAAATAGCCCATGAGTTACCATCATCTGTCAGTCAGGCCATAGTCAAATGAACGTATGACTGGGAATGCTTTACCACTTTCACTAAAAACGCTCTCTTGGAAAAAGCAGCTTCATGATGTAAGCACTGTGATGGTGTCCAAGAGTAACTGCTGCCCCCTTCCTGTAGTGATGCCTTAGGTTTTAACTTTTATATTTTTCAAATCCTGTGCTGCCTAGTGTGTAACTGAAGTTTCTTGTGGCCTGTTAGCTGCTGCTCTCTCATGCTAGTTAGACATAACAAACCTCTGCAGGTTTCCACTCCAAGGACACCAGGCCCAAAATGTGTAAACTAAAAGCCTCTGAAGAGGAGGGGCAAAATTGGGGTAATTACATCATTAACTGAAGTTATAATTGGAGAATTAACCCTGATATGCAAATGGACCAAACTTATAAAAGGGTGAAGAACCTGTGACCCGGGATCCATCTTGGGTGTAGCCTTTTGACTGCCCAGGGTGTACCTATGAAGGCCCTTCAAATAAATACCTCCTTTATTCTCTTATTCTTGTCTAGCCTCTGGTTTTAGGTGGCCACCTCAAGGCATCAGTAGGAAGAGTCAGAGCCAGTGTCAGAGATTGCAGGCTTGGAGCTAGGAGGTTTAGTATGATCCACGAAGCAAGGAGAGTGTTATCAATCAAATGTAATCCAGTGGGTCTTTGGACACCACAAGTGGCACCTGTAAGCTCACTACATGTCTGTGGTTAACCTTAACAGGTTCTTAACAGCAGCTCTCTACCTCTTTAATACCCTGTAATCAGTATACAGAATTATCCTGCTTAAAGCCAACCTCAATTACCATGAGGTGAGAGTACGCTTTGAAGCGTCTCTTGGAAGTAATTTAATATTCTAATATGAAGAATGTGTTTTGCCCTTCCTGCCATCATGAACATCAAGTCTTGCTGTCAGAGAGGCAGCCATACAGAAGTGGAAGATCTTCAAGTGAAGAACTTAACTTGAGGCACAAGGAGGAGAGGAAAAAAAAGTCTGTTTTGTGGTTTAGGTCATTTACAAGCATCACTGCTTATCTCTCAAGTCATGGACATAGTAATTTTCCGAAAGCATTGCTAATTAAAAACACCTTTTGGAAACAGTTTGCCTTTGGCCATCAAGCAGAAGTGCTGGCAGTAAAAGACAAGAGTGGTTTGAATTGTCGTCCCAGGGCTGTGGGGGAGAGGGAAGGAGCTATGTGAACTAATGGAGCTGGTGTCTAGGGCTGCAGTTCAGAATGAAATCAGAGCATCATCTGGCATCCATGCAATCCCTGTGTCTTGGAGCCCATCAGAAGCCTGCTGCTCTGTGGCTTCTGTCACGCAGAAGTACAGGCTGACCTCTCTGTGTCTGCCAGTTGATGCTGAGTATTGAAATTTGAATTTGTGTAAAAGTATACTGTGCTAGGAACATGCAGTGTATCTCTGATTCTTCCTGACAGCGCTAGGAACTCAGACTGACTTTTAGCACAGGGACTGAGGAATTGGTGCTTCTGCATTTGATTCCCACTTGCTCTGTGTTATTACCTTCTCTGTGCCTTGCTATCCTTAGCTGACAAAATGGGGACAGCACTTTTGCTGCCCAGAAATGTGTTACGTGAACGGGAGTCGGTGAAGTGCTTTGGGATTGCAGGCGTGAGAATGGCACTTCTGGTGAGGCCAGGAGCCTGCCCAGCCCCTGCTCACACAGTGGCACTGGGAGGTGCCATCCAGGGGGATGACACAGTCCTGGCCACTTTCCACTGTCCATCCCAGAGGATCAGAAGGTATGAAGGTAACCTGAGTGGCTTTCACCTCCTCCGGTGCTAGCTGTCCCAAGTGTCTAGCCTGAGCAAGGTGCAAGCTACTTCTGCCCTCAGTGGAGGGAGGGGAATGCTCCTGGAAAGTGAGTCACTGGCTTTTCTTAACCAGCCTTACATGGACAGTCCTCTAAGCTGCAGAAAAGATCGCTTTTCCCCTCCCCTGCCCTATTTGTGAGGCCACATCCTGACCCAGACCAGGAATTTGGCATGAGTCGTGAACAAGCCAACTCTATTCCTGCTCCCTTTGCTTTTTCCAGTCCTCAGGATTTTAGGATGGTTCGCTCCTCCCTTGCTGAGACCCCACAAAGCACCTTGAGCTGGAGCAGCGCTGCAGCAGGGAGCCAGGAGATGCTCTTGGCTTGGCAAGGGTGTCACAAGGCTCGTCTGTACTCCCACAGCCTCCGACGAGACACAAAGCTCTTATGCAGCGAACGTTGGGTGTGATGATTTTCCCTCTATTCGCTTTCCACTGTGCACGTACGTGTGTGGGCTGTGCTGCCAAGGTATTAATGATTCTTGAAGCAGAACGTGTGAGAAGAGGCAGATGTAGTGCACGGTGAGTCAGTGTGAGTACGCTACAACCTCGGCATAGGTTAGGGATGCTTTTGTTTTCGGCTGTACAAGCTCTCGGAGAATATCCTGGAAATAGTGGGACTGTCACCAGAGTTGTGTTCATCTCTGCGTTTCAGTGTGCGTGCCTCTGATCTGGCATTGCGTCATCACAGTGGCGAGGTGAACTCAGAAAAAAAATAGAGGCAGGCAGTGCACTTAGCGTGAACGTGTCAGGTATTATCAGGTGCAGAAATTTCTAACTATTTGCTGACCAAAAAAGATTTTAAAAGTAATAGTAAAACTTGAAGGGAAATGCTTCGGAACATTTTATTTAATTTATATGAGTATTTGAAAAAAATACACTATGGATAATACTTGAAATCATCCAAAATCTGACGAATTAATTTAAAATATATGCTAAAAATCTCACGTTCTTTTGGACCAAAGCATATGTGCTGGGCAACAGCTCTGTATCAAAGCTTTGCAGCTGAGATTTAAATACCTTTTCAAAAGGAAGCCTGTACCATAAATGCTCTCAGATGCTTAATTAAGACAGCACAAGCAAGGAGCATGTTTGCAATAAATTATGGGGATGTGTTCTAACATGCTTTATCTATGTAAAGACTTCTATTTTTATGTGAAGCTATTTACAGATTATTGATTTCAAAAATAGATTTGTAACTAAAGAAAGATGCATCGTATTTCAGTTGCTTGGAGTTGAGAATCTTGCCTGGCTGTCTGTCTGCTCTCTTACATGTTTATTCCAGTGGCTTACAAGTGTGTGGAGTGATTCTGTCCTTCTTATTTTTCTCCCTTTATTTGGAAGAAGGAATTTGTATTCAGGGACCAGGTCCCAGGTTTCTTACCCATGCAAGCAGGTTGATTTTTATGCATTTGAAGCACAGAATAATTTCAATGAAGTCCGTGAGGCTTTTTGTGTGAGTAAGACTTCTGGGCGGCGAAGATCCCTGGCGATATATTTTGTCAGTTGTCACTGTTTTGTTTCAGGGCAGCAAGCTGTTGTCACAGTGTCAGTGGAGCCTGCTAAGCTGTAAGCCTGCCTTGGAGTACGTGTAATAGAAACCTTCAGCATAATTTTTTGTTACTTAATGCTCTGTGAACATTAAAAGAAATATTTTAATAAAACAGGGCAAAGCCTGAAGGTAGGGGTAATACTTTTCATTAGAGGAACCTTTAGAATTTGAAAACTCATGCAGGCTTGTGTACCCAAGAGCCTGTCTATTTTTTCCAGCCATAGCAGTTGGTCTAATAAAAGATACTGCCTCTGTCTACAAACCTCGTCCTGCCTGGAAACTCTGTTCATTGCATCTACAGCAAAATATGGCTGGATTATTAAAATAATTCAGGCCTTCTTTGCCTAATTATGGAAACTCAGATTTTTGTGGTTTCCTCAAGTCTCAGCTTTTTGAATCCCAACACACACAAAATGATGCTGTCTGGTTTCTCCTACTGTAGAGGAGGGTTTCATCACATAGGAGCTCAAACTGCTTCACTGATTCCTTATTTTAGGATGGATATTATAAAGGTAGCCTGCTAAAATTCTTCTGCCATCTGGATTTTAGGGTATTTTGTAGGATACTATTGGTGTATACTATCAGCTGTCTGGCATGGATGGCCTCTGGAAGCAGTTCTATCTTAGTACCTGCATCAGCATCTGATGTGGTGTTGTGGTGATGAGAAGCAGAAGAAATGGGAAGAAGAGGCTGGCAGAACAGGAAGTCTCTGGTGTAGGCTGTGGGTGTAAATCTTCTAATCTTGCTGTGTGTCTGGCTGGGTAAAAAGAGTGGTGTACCCCATATAAACAGCAGGAAGCTTGGATTTGGACTCGTTTGGAAGACCTTGACCCAGAGCTGTCTAACAGTCCTAAGGCCAGCCAGGCAACAGTTTTTCAGAGCTGTTTAACGTGCCTTTTAGAGGCCTTCCATGAGTATGTCTGTCGTATCCGCATCTGGAGCTCTAGGCTAGTAGCTTTGAAATAGACCAAGGTGGTGATGATCTGGACCATCTCGAAATGTCCATGGGGTGGATGCTTTTCCACCCTCAGAGAGCATAAGCCCCTTCTGTAGTTTGCAGTCTTGGGGTCTTAGCAGATCAGTCCCTCTGCTGCGTGTCTTGGCTGAGTCTGTCACCCTTGCAGGGACACTGCTCCTCTCCCGAGCAGCCCTTGCTGTCCCTGAGGAGCCTTGCTGCAGGCAGTGCCCTGCCTTCCAAGTGAAATGGGAACAGGTCGGTGCTTGAGGGGTGTTAAGTTCTGTGTCCTGTGCTGCCTTCTGTCTGCCTTTGGGCACGGCTTAAATAGATAGCTGGTAATTACTTGTAAAGCCCTTAGTGGCTGGGGCTGGGGCTATTTTGGAAGCTGATTCTCCCTGCATGCCCTGTTGTGGAAGTTGTGGCTGGCTGGAATGGCCCGTCGCCCTCTCGCTGTGGTGACCTCCTCTCCTGGGTGTGTTGCAGGGAATTCAGGGGGAGAGCTCTCAGCAATGGCATGCGGTCTCTTGGGCTGCCTGCCAGGGCCTGAATTTGGTGACCTTTAGGATGTGGCAGAAGATGCATTTGTAAACCTTGGTTATAGTAACTGGGAGACAAGCAGAGAATGCTGAAGGAGGAGGAGGAACGTATTTTTTACAGACAAGCTGTTTGCTCTCTGTTTGATGTCTATGAGCAGCAGCTAGTAGATAAATATGCTAAGAAGTGCTGTGACAATTGGAACTGTTGCTCTTTAATAAAACTTAAAATGAAAAAATTACGCAGGTTTCCTCGAGGAGCACGCGTGTGACACTGAGAGCGCTGTGACTTCCAGCGCTGGTTTGAACACTTGCTCTCTGCTTTGCTGGAATCATTAAACTCCCTTCTGTAAAATGAGTGCAGCCATATTTTAGAGGTGTCCAGAAGTAGTTGCTATATCATTACCCATGTAGTTTGTGGGTGGTTTTGTTTCTTTTAAGAAGAGCAAACAAGCAAAGGCCGGCAGTCCAGCAGTCATGTGAGTTACACAAGAATGTGGTTTCATGTAATACCTAATTTGGTATCACTGTGGGTTGTGTCTCCCACCCTGTTCTCCACACCAGCTCTAATGACAGTGTCGTGGCAGGTTGAGCTGGGTTCAGCTGACCAGTGGAGAACTACTCAGCCTTTCCTCACCTTTGGTCAGTTGGTTTTGATAGGCGAGGACTTGGTCTGGTGAGCTGAACTGACCCACCATGGGGCTGCTTCATCACCCCACCTGGTGCCAGGGAATGCAGCAGGACATGTGTCTGGCTGGAGGACCAGGCGAGCAGGATTGCCTCAGTGTGCTAATAACAAAATTGGGAAAGGTGCCCCTCTTTCCTCACTGCAGGGCCTTCCTGAGGAGAAGGACTGTCTGTGGTTTGGTTGTGACAGCCAGCACTTGAGAAGGGGTGCTCATGTTTGTGAAGATCTGCTGGTGAATATTTGCATCGCTCATGTTACAGGTTTGCAGTGTGTTCTTGCTCTGCCTGAATGTGTCTGACCTGCAGAGGACAAAGGATCATCTTTCTACTTTCCTTCCAATTGTTTCTGCTAATTTAGCATCGGTTTGAAGCTTTGTCTTTGCTTAGAGATCAAATGGCCAGGGACAAGGCTCTTTGTTTTCACTCTGTGGTAAAAGTGGCAAGGTCAGTCCCAGTGGGGATTGTAGGGTTTGCACTGCTGAATTTATCTCATGTATTGAGGGTAGGTTTTCTATCACCTACAGCTAATGCATATTGATAACTCTAGCGTCAAAAATACCCTTTTTCAGCAAGGAAAACAAGGTCTCTGTTTGGAAATGCATTTTCACCATGATGGATAGGAATATCTTTGCAGCCACGTAGAATAGCCTTCCCAGCTCTCTGTTTTAACATCTCAAAGAGCAGCATCTAACTTGACCTGCAAACTCAGGTCATTCCACTGGGTACTTTGCAAGACTTCCTGAGTGGCACAGGAGTTCCTTCACACCAGGAAGCAGACAATTTTCTGGTGAAACAGACCTTGATCTTAAGCAAGCTTTTCTTTTCTATCTCTTTCAGAAATAAGTAAGCCTTTGAAGATGACAACCTCATGGAGCGACCGACTCCAGAATGCAGCAGATCTCCCTGCAAATATGGATGGACATGCTCTGAAAAAGTACCGCCGGGAAGCCTATCACCGGTAAGTCGTCCGTGTAGCTCCAAAACTAAGCAGAAACCCCACATTTCTAGGGTTTTGGGGTTTTTTGGTTTTTTTACTTGTTGGTATAACAGGAAGGTTGTTCTTACCTTCCTCGCAGAAGTGTTGGTAGAAGAGAGCTTAGAAGATGGCACAGTGTTGGCCAGCAGGAATTTGCAAACAGCCGAGTTGAAATACGTGTACTGGAGCGAGAGAGGATGTGCTTCTTAATGCAGTCAAAAGATGAATCAAAGTCAGATTGTGGATAGAAGCTTTCAACTCAATAAGCACTCAGTGACAGAGGTTTTATAATAATTACTGCAGCGCACACTGCGAGAGCAGAGCCTTAGACCCTGGAATGCACAAATACGAATGAGGAGGAAATCAAATGGGGTCAGGAATTGTTTGAGAATTACACCTAGTGTGATTAATTGTGTGACCACAGGAGCATGTAAGAGCACTAGGCAAGGGCCCAGCCTTTTCACTGGTAGGTGTACCTAAAACCATCTTTGCTGTAAAACAATTACAGTAAGTAAAGAAGATAGAGTTCAAAATAAAAGGAATGTTACCGCTCCGATTTTGTAGTTTGGGAATCAAAGTGCAGGCACTAGGTTGTTTTTACAAGATCACATTGGAGGTTTGGTTGAGCCAAGAATTTAGTCCACAGCTCTCAAGGTTCCAAGCATAGAGCATAAAAGACGGATGAAGTCTGTCTCCTTATCAGATGTCTGGACTGTTACAGAGTTAAAAACAACAGCATCTAGTAATTGTCAGTATTCCGTTTGTGGGAGGTGTATCTTCAAAGTTTAGCCTGGTTATTTTGAGAAGTCATACAGTGTGATGATCAGAGGATATTCAGCAGAAGGGGAAATGTATGTCTGGTGTAGAAACAGAAAAAGAAGTCAAGTTTCTCAACCTCATGCTTAAATGCCACATTGCATTTGTGATTCACATTGGTGGTATTTCTGGGGAAGTGTTTTGGAAGTGTTAGATATCTTTTGATTCTCCAAATGGAATCTAATTTGAGAAAAACGCCTTAGTGCATCATATGATAGGCCAGGTTGTGCAAGTTGCAGTGTCCAGGGCTAAGTAATGGATCCTGTGATGCGTTTCCAAAGCTTTTCAATTCCCAATGAATATGTTTGAGCAACATGTCTTAAGTGGTGGCATTATTTGAATCTCTCTGTCAGCTGGTTTGTCAGATATGGAAGCATTTAATGACTATAACTATATATAGCATGTAAAAAGAGAGGGATTTTATACCATTCCCTGTCAAAAAATCTTCACCTTGTTGCAGTCATTGACAGGTTTACCTTTGTGTCATAAATTTACTTAAAACTTCAGCTGTGTTACTCCTGATTCAGACTGATGGAATTCAGTCAGAGTAATGCCTATATTTTTTTTCTAAGTACTTCCTTAACATTTGTTATGGTGAAGTGCTGACAGTTTGCTAAATGTTGTACAGGATCCAAAGGAAGCCGTGCTTGTCTTTAAGAACTCATGCATTCAAGTCCTCATCATGTTTATCCTTACTTGTGTAAGAAATCCTTGCTTTCAGAAAGAATTTCCTTATGGAAGAGGAGAGTGCAGTCAAATAAAGGAGGGTTTCCCACTAGGAGCTGGGAGCTGGTAGTCCAAAATTAATCTGTGATAAAGTTTAAGTACCTGTTTTTAGAATCTAGAAATGTCTTATACAAAACGTACTGAGCAGAAATGCTGTTAGCATCTCAGATTTTCGTGGAAAGCACAACATTGGAAACACATTAAGGGGAGGCACATTTTTGTTTTGGAATTGCTATCCTCTTTCAAAGAGAGAGGGAGGGAATGGCAGAGAATGAGAGAACCTGATGCCAAGACTGTAGTATAAATCTGTGCTATTAATGGCTTTGGTATACCAGTTTCATGGGAGTTATTTTGATAATCCAATATTGTGAGAATCTGAAACAACCTCATTCCAGAGGCAGTGTTGTCAGATTTCTATTTCTGGTGCTTTTCATGGTCGTAGTGTTAACAGATGTGATGTTACTTTAAAAAGTGCAAACTTAACATGGTAGAGTAGGACTGAAGTTATTTCCCCTTGGTGTTTGATATTATATTCTTTAGTGTTTTATTAATGCTTCAGATGCAGAATATGTGTGCTGGTCACAGCCATGATTTGTAGGATGTAAATTTGTTTCACTGAGGTCCAGGTATATGCTCTGACTCTTGGATATTGCTGAAGCACAGCAAATTTTATGAAAAAGAGAAATAGAAAAGACAAGGTGTCATTTGTCAAGATTGTTTTCTTTCTCTCTCTTCTTTTTCTTCCCTTTGTTTTTCTTTCAGTCTGTTTTTTTCTATCTGTTTTTTTTTTTTAACTCCAGCAGCTGCAGGAAAAATCCTTGAAAACATGAATCTAAAGTGACTTAGAAACAAAACCAATAAGAACACTGAATTTAAACCTATTACTTTTTCTTACCTTAAAGCTGGTCAAAGTTATTGTATGGGCGCAGTCAGAAAGGCTGGAGGAGCTTGGCAGCTGCACCGCATTTACAGATGAGCAGAAGTGGGACTAGCTTTTGTTACCTATGCTGAAAGCCTAGTTGAGCTCAAAGTCATTCAGCAGGTTTTCTAAATGCTGCTAGTAATGCTTAGTTTTCTGAAGTGTGAAATTTAAAAAACTTGTTTCACTGTTTGTTTGCTTCATGCTTACTTAGATACCAGTGAAGATACCTAGGCCAATCCATTTAACATTCTTGTTCTCATGAAGTACACCAGATTTTATATGCTTGAATTGTAAATGAATTCAGATGAAATAAGGGGGAAAGCTTCCAAAAGCAGAATAGTTTACCTTAAAATATATAAAAAAAATGTTCTTGTGGCCATGAAACTTTTAAAAAATTACCTCTGAAGACACTCACTACTACAATGACACTCTAGTAGTCATAATTTACTGTGGTCATTCTTACTTGGAATGTGTTTTTTCAGGTGCTGCACTTCTAATTGTATCATAATTGATAGATGGGTGTTCAACTTATAATAATTGTTGGCAGAAGTCCCAGTTGAGACTGGTTTAACTGGAGTAGAGCATACTGACTCAGAGTATGATGACCGCATCGTAATCATATCTGAGTGCCATAGGCAAGAATGTTCAGACTCAAATTTTTATAGCTACAGACTCAGAAAAATCCATTGGGGACTAGAAGCGGTGGGGTTTTATCTTCAGGATATTTCTGACAACTTTAATGAAAGCTTTTGGTTTAGCTGATGTTGCTGTCAGACCTCGTTACACAACGCTGCTGGCGCCTGTCGGAGGTGAGGTCTGAAGATGAATTAATATACAAGTTACATGTTACTCATTCTCTAGCAGAGGTCACTGGTAAGAGGATCCTGCATTGCTGTGCTATTGGCAGCACGCATTTTAATTCGGAAATAAAATGGCTGTGTAGTTCTTGGGAGGCTTTTCCTTGGTGTGTGTGGTTGTGAGGCCACCTCCCTCGTGTGCTGCTTGTTGACTTTTCCGGGTAGAGGATAATCACTTGATCATTTGTTCTGGAGGAGTACTGTCATTTAATGTGATTGTAATTAGGCAAGAACTAGGTTGACTCTGAGCCACCAAACTGCCCTAGTGTCTATTTTTTAACTTGGAGTGAGCACTTCTAGGCACCCTCTGGATTATCTCACATAGCTCTTTAGGGTTTAAATAGCAACCACATCTAGTTAAAGCAAATAATGGAAAAAGTTGGTGTTCCATCCACTCTTGTTACTGACAGTTACCAAGATCCAGGAAACAGGTATTTGCACTTAAATTTATTTATCTGTGGTTTTGGCTTAACAGAGCAGTAAGGCTGAAATGGCCTTTTTGTTAAACATACTGACTTTGGGATGCTTCTTCCATTTTGCATCAGAATAATTTGAGACTTCTCATCCTGAATGTGGGGTTTCTGTTGTTGTTTTGTTTTTGTTGGGTTTTTTTCTTGCTCTCTTGTTTACTGGCTAGTGCAGGGCATGTGGCATCATGATTCCTAGTCCTAATTCTCCTGCTGACTGCTGATAGAGTATTTAATAAGTTGCTTCATAGTTTTGTACTTGAGTTTGCTTTCAGAGCACCTTATGGTGGTGATATAAGTGATTTTAGCTGTTACTTTACACTGAGATTCTGGGTTATAAAATGGTATATAGTTTAATAATGTCAAAGCAAAAGGATTGCCAATTGGTTGTTTTGATTTCAGGGATTAAAGATGTACTTTAGCTTGTTCAAATTTGTAGACTTTGGGCTATTCACCGCTAATCTTGTTTCTTCACTTTATTGTTACTGGCTCATCAGTGATTGCAAACAGGTGGAAATGTTGTATAAACAAAGCTGTGAGACTCGAAACTGTTCATCTGTTTGGGTGGCTATGTTTAAAGTCGCTTCAAAATGGTCAGTTCATCGAGGTGGAAAATTAGAACAAATCTTTACCAGTCTGGAAGTACTCTTTTCATCAGACTCGTTTGGACAGGCGATGTGTGGTGTTTCCATGTACCGGGTAGCTCTGGAGGCTCTGCTGTCCTCGTGTGTCCGAGCAGCCTCCTTGGACCTGTGTGGTGGCATGTGTGTGACAGAGGGCAGCGTGTGGCTCTCCCTGGTTTGTTTTAGTGCTTTAGACACTGGAGGAGGGAGAGGGAGTGTCAAGTCTGCGGAATGGGTGAGCTTATAAAAAAGCACTACACTTGCCAAATTAATAATAAAGAAATTGCATTGTAAATGTCCCATGATCCTTAGCTTTAATAGTTTCAGGGAGCAGACGAGTGTTATTTTGGGATGGAATCCATATGTGAGCTTCTTGGCACTTTGCTGTTGCCTGGGAAGAAAACCCAAACAATGAAAACAGAAATGGCCAAGGCTATCTCTTGGCATCTGATTCCTGCTGAATTTCAGGGGGAAGTGCTCATAGTTGTGTTTCTGGATACAGCCTCATCGTGCTTTGAAGTTCCAGTCATTACTGGATTTTCCAGTTTTATGTCACTATAATTGTGCAAGGACAGTTAGACTTGTGAAATTGTGGAGCATTGTGCTGGAAATGTTACTAGAAGTGGCCAGGAAATTTCTTTTGTTTCCCGTCTGATACGGTTTTACCCCTAAAGTTATCTCAAGACCAAATACTATCTCTAAATACAATTACAAATATTCAGAATATTCATCTTTGGTTGAAGCAGGAATAAAATAGAACTCCAAAAATCTAGAATTAAAAAATAAGACCAAAATGGTATGATAAAAAATAATATATGGAATGGTCAGTACCTGCCCAAAGAGGCAGGACTTAGCAAAAGAACTGTTTCATTGGTTTTGAAAATTTAAAGCAGTTTATTTCTTCTCTAAGGCAGCTACCAAAACATCCAGCACCCAAAGATGAGACATTTTGATAATACAGTAGTATCTTCTTTAGATTTGCTCACATGCTTTGTGCCAGATAAATAAGGTCAGTGGGGGAGTTCACTGCTGCTGGTGGAAGTCACCTGTGACCAGAGCTGTAATGTCATGCAGTGACACAAGTCCCCAAGCAGACCACATCTGGGGACTAGCCGGTCATACTGACAGCATCGAATTGTCATAACAGTAGAGGGATGTTTATTTCATTATTCGCCTTTTTAAAGAGGCCACGGGGAACTCGGGCGTGGGAGACTATTAAAAGCTAATCCATTTAGTTCCCATTATTTCTTTTTAACTCTTCTAGCTTATTAAAACATGGAAGTTGTCCATAAAGCGAAGATTAACCAAAGTTCCTAAACCCTGAGTAAGCGGGAATCTGAGCCTTCTGGCTAGTTAGTCCCTGTTTTGTGGTTGGCTCAAGCCCAACTGTCCACCACAGGCTTTTTTAAACACACATGTAGGTCATGCTTAGCCAGCTCCCACTGTATTTGCTGTTCCACTCAGCTCTGTTGCAATCTTCTTTGTATTTAATTTCCAGTGAAACATACTGCCCAGAAAAATGCTAATTGCTGCAAGGTATTTCTAGACGCATTTGGAAAATTATTATAAAGTGCTCTGTTCCAGAAACCTTGCCTCACATTGTTCATTTTCATTTTCTCGCTATGAGGAATCGTGAGCCATGTGCCAAGTTCCTCCTTCATTGTAAAGTTCTCTGCATTTTGTTTATTTTGTTGGTCAAACTACAAGACTATTATACACGCAAATTTCATTCAGGGCACACAGTTCTTTAGAGATTTTGCACAAATAAAATAAAAACATTTCTCCCTCTCCGTGTTTGCTCCTCTCCAGTGTTACTTGAGAAGAGTTGGGATTTAGGTTCCTGCTTCAGAATTGATTGACAAGAACAGTAACAAAACCAAGATCAGTTCTCTTGTAAAAATATGAAGGACTATGAATTGCAGAGTCGAGGCTGTCAGGGCTCTGTGACTCCCCTTATGCATGCTCAGCAGCTCCTTCTTCCTTGCAATACAACACATTTTTCTCTTACCCAGCACAATCCGTAGAGCTCAAAAAGAAAATAAATACTGTCATCATTGAGAGCCTTCTGCTGTGGCCAAGCTGCAGGGTTTAATCTTTGAGGAGGAACTCATTAGAGAGGAAACATGCTTCAAGGTTTCCCTAAAACAGCTCCTCAAGTCCATTTTTCCAAAGGTGGGAATCTGTGCCAGGCTAAGCTACCCCGAGTCCAGGTGCTGCTCCCCCAATCCCAGCTGTGCTCAGGGAGCCCATGGAGCTGGAATATGGTCCCTCAAATGCCTTCCCCACATGCTCCACACCTCGTGTCGCTTCAGCCACGCTGCACAGGGAGTCCAAAATGCAGGAGACTCACAGGGATATTCCTCAGAGCAGAAATGTAAAGCTTGGGTTCTCATCAGGAGGAAAGGATGAAGGCAAGAGAAAGGCAGTGTCCTGTTTAAGGAGATGCTCTGGGTGCAGACAGGTGTGGGGCTGGGTTTAGGCAATACCCACCTCTGCCTCTCAGCACAAGGAATGCAGAGGGTGTTCTCATGCTGTGCCTACAGTTTATTTTGTCTTACTGCCCAGTGCTGTTAAGTTTTTAGATCAGCTTAAATTTTAACTCCAGTGCTCCCAGTTAAAGTGACTATTTTCTGAATGGAAAAAACCAAATTCAGGGGAAGGGAGAGTGTGATTTCTTCTGATTCTGGCAAGTAGAGAAATTATTCTACATTAAAACTTCCTTGCCTAAAAATGTTAGATCATTTTCGTTTTCCTCTTATTCTGACATTATTTCTACTGTTTCTAGTCTGGAAGCTTGATTTTTGTTCATCTGGATGAGCTGTAAAAAACTCGTTATTTCATCCTTTCCTTTCAAGACGAGAGGATCTTTTCCCTCAGGTGGTTGAGGTTCTTAGGGCGCTCAGGTTGCTCTTGCATTGTAGTCATTAAAAACAACTCTTGTCATTTCTCTGTAGCATTTCTTCTGAGGAGATGTTACCTTTTTTGTAGCCAACAGACACAATGTTAGGTTGGATGGGGCTCGGAGCAACCTGATCTGGTGGAAAGTGTCCCTGCCCGTGGCAGGGGCTTGGAATGAGATGATCCTTAAGGTCCCTTCCAACCCAAACCATTCTGTGATTCTATGATTTCATCGGTATTCTTGTAGTCAGGCCAAGTGTACCCTCAATTAGGATTTAAGAACAGCTTTGAAATGGGCTAAGTCTGCAGCTTCTGAGAAGCACCTGGCTCTTCCCAGAAACTGTCCTAGAGATTTAATCTCAGCTTTTAATTTTAGTTTCTAGGACACTGCAGGTATTTACTACTTTGAGTAAAACCCCGAATTAAGCCGGTCAGTTTCTGGGAGTAAATATTTGTGAGTGCCTACTTAGTCCCTTGTGTCTAGGGGAGCACTGTTCATGGGAGATTTCTTTATCAGGATTTAAGGTTGAGGTCCTGACTGCATACAAAATAAACCAGTATCTATCTGGGCCTTCACAAGAGAAGTGAAATTGGTTCCTTTTTTTTTTACCGCTGTTTAGTCTGCATTTAATCTGCCAAGGCATATGCAAGTTTAAATTGATTAGAGTGTTCTCATTTCCTGTCCTGAACATGTTGTGTAATAGCCTTCTTTAGCTTTTTTTAATATTTGCTCTGTCTCACTGCAGCACTGGTAGGTGAAGTAATTACCACATCAGATCAGTTGGTAGGTTGCCTTGAAATCTGCCAGGTTGCGGCGTGATTGGACCCTGCCAGTGCAGTTTGTAGGTCACTGGCAATAAGTGCAAATTGGTGGAGCAAAAGACATCTTCACCAGCTGTTACCAAAAGCTGCTGCTATGGTAATTTTCATGTTTCAGTCAAAAGACTTATTTTGGAACAGAAATATACTAATGGGTGTTACTTCTTTTATCGTTCAGAAAACTTTTCCAGATCTTCAGTATCAAGGTATGCTGGTTTTGGGGTTCAGTTTGTAAATACTACAAAAGCAAGGGATGACAGTCTGTCAGAGGTTTAGATTTCTTTCCACGGTTTTTGGTCAGTTTGGTGTCGTCATCATCTAAACAAAGGCAGGCTGGACTGGAACAGATCTCTTGGGTCACAGCTCCCTTGTTTCTGCCTTTCACAGGCACTGTCATATTACCCTTTTTATAAGTGCGTTCAGCTGTGTCTTAGTACTTGGGGGTTTTGTCCTCGTTTGGGAAACTTACCAAATGGTGCAATTCTGAAATGATCTTGTGAGCTTCTTTAAATTTCCCTTCTTGCCTTCCTGTCCTGTTCAGGCAGTCAGAAAGCTGTGCTGCAGGGATTAAGGCTAAAGGCAAGAGCAGAACTGGACTCTGCAGGTTAGACAAAAAATGTTGCCAGTGTCTCCTGGAGGTATGTTATTCCTTCTTAAAGCTCTGCATTCTCAGAAACAAGCTGCACAAACATGAGATCAGAAATTATGTGCTTGAATTAGCTAATAAATAATGTTTCCTGGCAGCAGCAGCAGAACGTAATCATATGCATTATACAAAATATCAGACTGTATTTAGTACTAAATAGCGCTTCACACTGGTCTCTTGTAAATCAGAGCTGTCTCGATGTTAGAAGACAAACACTGATTCAAACTGCAGATTCGGATAATTTGCTCCACCTACTCAAAAGCCAGCTATTTCAGGAGAGAATTTTAGTGAGTTACAAGCCCATCTCATATTTCCAAAAGGCATTTCTTTACCAGTTTACAGTGTCCATCCCATCACTTTGTCTTCTTTAGGTGATACATAAATCTATCAGAAAAGAGCGTCATCTACAACCTCCAAGGCCCCTTAGTGACAAGCCCCATTGTCAAAGGCAGGCACTTTGCCAGGAAACAGTGACTCCCAGAGAGAGCGTGCAAGGTTAGGGGGAAAGTATACTATTGCCAGAGAAACCGTATTCCAAGTGGATTTGTGTGGAACAACAACAATATCCAGTGACTGGCTAAATTAGCCACAGATGTGTTTTCTAGAACGCTGTCCAAGAAGATATACAGTACTTTAAGGCTTGGTTCAGACAATGATCTTCTGATGTCAAATCAGATCCAAGCAAAATTGCATGGGTACCAGGGAAGCTTTAAAGGAATCCTGTAATATGATTCAGACAAGTAGATGAATCAGACTGCTGCGAACCGAACGAGGAGCGCGTCGGTGCGAGATGAGGTAAGAGGGCTGCACAGCAGCCTGGCGCGAGCGGTTTGCTGTTAAAACCCGGGCCGTGGCGGATTGACAGGGCCGGGGATGGGGCGCGTTAGGCCGGCCACCTGCCCGGGATGTGCGTGCGGAGCAGGATCCCCCCGTGGCTCCTTCCAGCCTTTCGGAACGGGCGAGAGCTCGGCTCTGCACTTGCCGTCTCCATTGTGTCTCGCTGTCCCTGCGCCGCGCCTCCGAGCCAGCAGCGCTGCCGATTCCGTGTCCTCAGAGGAAAATGACTGCGCCGAGGGCAGTGCGCTTATTAAATGTTTGGAGAATTTTCACATGCTGAAATCAGAGTAATAGTGAAGGCTCTGGGACTTTTCTCATAGGGGAGAATTTTGTCTTGGCATCACAGCTTGAGCGGTGTATGGGATTTCGGTCTGAGATGGGTGTTGGAAAGCTCGGCTTCCCTCCCACAGACAAGTTCTGACTCCCATTTTTAAAGTTCAGATAAGACAGTCAGTGAAGAGAAGTCCTGTTGAATTACGGATCCGCTTTATGCTTTAAAGTTCTGGGGAAGCATAAGCAGCTTAGTTACTGTCGTAGTTGGAACAGGAAGCAAGAAAAGCTTTTGTGTATTCTCTGACCTATTTCTTTACCGTGTTATTTACTGGAACTAAATTGGATATCGTGTATTAATGTTGTCATCTAAAAGGGCCTGGAAGTATGCAGCCTAGATTCTCTTTGTAATAAGCATTAATGGTAAAAGTGGAATTTACAAAATAGCAGTTGGCAAATTTCAGAGGAGTTATAAATAAAAAGAAAAAATTTTACAATAGCAATGGCATATCTTGTGCATGAAATTTTTTCTCAATTGCTCTTTTTCAGAGCTTTATTAAATGTTTTAATGGTATTGGTGAAAATGTGAAAATGGATCTGTTTGGGTTTGCTTTGAATTTCCAGATATAGTTCCAAAGAGGAGTCAAGTGCTGTGAATTTATTCACAGAAACGTTATTGTATTTTATTTTCCTTGTTACCTCTTAGTAATAATTTGTTTTAATCAAGTGAATTATATTGCTTTGCGTCTACTGCTTCCGGTTTTCAGTCCTTTGAGGTCTGAATTCTGCTTCAGGAGATTTTGCACTTCTATTCTTAGGAATTTTTGCAGGTCACATGCAAGGCCGTGTGTGTGTGTGCATGCATGCGTGTATGTCTTTGGACAGCATACCAACAATTAGAATAACTCTGCAAAGTCATGGCTTTGCTTCAGGAGAACTCGCAAAAAATAAAACTTGCCTCTGTTTTCAGGTATATTTGCTGATTTTGGTCTATGAAAGCCAGACATCCTGACAGTGGCAAAATGTGTTTGTTCTCAAATGTGAGTATTTTGAAAATGCTCATACCTATGGTGATGTTTCTTCTCTCTTTTCAGGGTCTTTGTAAACAGAAGTTTAGCCATGGAAAAGATAAAGTGCTTTGGTTTTGATATGGACTATACACTTGCTGGTGAGTATCTTCTTAATTTTTTTGAACACTGACTTAGTTTGGAATGTTGCTTCTTGCTGAGCAAAAAACAGCAAAAAGCTGATTGGGCTACTCCAGTTAACAGGTGCCTCACCTATTAGTAAATGTATCTTTCACTATTGGTTGCACTTTCATTTTAGGTGTTTCCCTTAAATTTGTTATCTGCAAGCTGTATTTGGTCACAAGCCATGTTTCTGTAGCACAGTTTCAAGTGATTATGGGTGTCAAGAAAACCAAAGCTTAATAAGTCTGATTGCTTCCTTAGATTCCACTGTATTTTGACAATGGCCCTTGTGCATGCTTGCTTTAGAATAACAAGGTGATTTCTTTTGTCCTTTGTAGCAGGCTACACTTTTGGCCAGCAGGTTCTCCTGTGTCCTGGGAGGGTCGTTTTTGAATAGGTTTTCCTCTTTCCCCTTCCTTGGTTAGCCACATCAGTGACTCATTTCGAGAAGAGGCATGGCAGGGGGAGTGCCTTGTGTCAGCTGAACTAGTTAATTTGGAAAGCTTTGCCCATTCTTTATGACAGATAAGCTTTGGGAGGTTGCATAAGATCTTCTGGTTTCATAAAATTGTTTGCATGACTTCTCCATCTTTCAGATACTCAACAGGCAAGTTCCCTGAGACTTTTGATGAGAGGAAATAAAACTAGCATTTTCTTCCTAGTCAGACTTGCATGTTATATATTTTAAGGAAGGAAAAGATAAAAAGCTCACTTCCACTTTCCTAGGTTATAGTGTCACACGGGCTGTAATTGAAGATGTCATGTACAATCCTGCCTTCTTTCTCATTACCCCTTCCAAGGCTATGGATAAAAAGTTCCTATCACCAGTAATATTTCAGTTTAGAGTCATTGTGTATATGAACTGAGAAAATGTGAGGTAGAGTGTCAGGGTCACCTAATAATAGGTTAATGCAGTATGTCAGCTATGGTCCTCTGGTTACTGTGTACTGAGAAGGAATGAGAGATGAGTAATGTGGCTGGGGACAGTGTGAGGGTCAGAGCTGGGGTCAGAGGCTAAGTGAAGGGCAGGAAGGTTTCCATAGGCTCATGGTTCAATTGCAAGGAGCAGTTTTGGAGACTGTGGCAGGTAATTGCAGTTTATATTTAGATCAGTTCCTTGTGTTCTTTTATCCACGAGGAAGTAGTTACATATAAAAGGTTTGGTTGTTCAACACCTTATTTATACATCTGTTTAAAGTTCTTGCCACTTTTTAAGTCATGATGCATATCGTTGTTAATCTGTGCTGGATATGACTGCAGGCACGTGCTTTCTGTTTGTGTTTCCCAGCTGTGACAGTCTTGTGGCAGTGCTTTTAAGGAGTGCATGAAAAACACTTGTTCGAGAATAAATGCTTAAAAAAGAAAAAAGAAAAGAAAAAGAAAAAGTTGTGGGTTTCACTTCAGTAACAGAAAAACAACTTCTGTGCCTTTTGCAAAGGAAGTGGCAGCACTTCCCAAGGACCCAGGTGATCCCAGTGTGGAGCATGAAGTTTGTTGTTAATTTGCATCCTGACAGAAGGAGAGCTTCAGCACTGTCCTCACTTATCTGACTGTTCATTTTACTCAAATGTTGCTTGTTCCTGTAAACCCAGAGCAAACGTGTTGTTATCCACAAAATGATGCTTAGTTTGATGAAGGAAAAAAATGTGGATTTTTCAAGCATCCCAAAGCAGTACCAGGGACATAAAAACCTGGTGCTTCCAAGGCTGGAAGTGCTCCAGTTGAGCAGGCAAAGTCAGTGCATTCGGGGGAGTGGAGTGACAGGGTGTGAGGCAGAAAATTGGAAATCTGGACCCCCCTGGGGTAAGCTGCTGTCCGGTGACTTCTTCCGTGGTACAACAGAGATAATAGTTGCAGATCATTTTACTAGGAGTTGTGAGAATGTAATTAGGTTGGAAAGCCTTTTGCAAATGAAAAACATCATGACTGGTAAGTACCATTTCCCTTTTTCCCACTCAAACTGGCAATTAACATATGAAATTACCTGTTTATTTTTTTATGTCTCGGAGTCATCCTTTCCTCTCCGTGTGGGCTTTTATTATCTGACCATTATTTGCTATTTATAGCTTGCATACAAGCAAAAATACTTATTCACTGCAGGGGCTTTAAAGAGTGCAGTGTTAGACTATGATTACAATTATAATAAATTAATTGGAAATTATAATGAAGAAGTGGGACAAGTGAAGTATTACAGTAATATGCTGTAGTTAGTGCATTCATTAGACTCTGTTGTGTTTTCTGACTGGTCGTGTTATCCTTTACCCACTCTTTCACATGGACATGCTACTTGTCTTGATTAAAAAAAGGAAAAAAAAACAATGTAAAAAGGCAGTTTATGTGTAATTTAACATCTGGAAATGGTATCTGCATACCAGATGGCGCATGCTGAGCAGAAGCCTTTTGGAGACCATTCAAAACACGTAAATAGGCCAAGGAATAGAACAGAAGCATCTCCAGTGTCATTAGCTCCTCATCTAGTTTTCTGCATTTGTACTTTCAGACGTTGCTAGGCCACTTTTCTGTAAAGTTTTTTTTAAAATATCCCAAGCACAATCTTCCTATTCAACAACTGAAGGCAGGCAGTCATTGCCCCTGCCAAAATCTATGTGTGACGTCCCCTTCTGTTGTGAACTTTCAAATCGGAAACAGACTGATAACAGTCATACATTTGACATCTCAGAAGAATGATTATTTTGATACACATTGAATTACCTGTCTTGTTAAGAAGTACTCCTGTCTCTTGTCTCTCTTTCTTCTTTCCAAATCAGTGACCACTGGTAGCACCAAAAGTCTTCCTTAGGAGGTGGTTCAGTACCCGAGAAGTCAGAATCATTTAATGTATTTTGTATTTAGAAGCTTGAGACAGTTTTATTCTTGTGCCTCATGAATTTAAGGACACAGACCTACTTACAATAACCATCTTTTCTGTCTAGAATAATCTAATTTTGGTAGGGACGTGGCATTTCCATTTTGAAGTCTGTAGTAACAGCTACCATGCACACGCTGCAGTGATCGTGTTCTACTACCAGCATGTCTGAGAATGTCAGCTTGCCAGCTGAGAGCAGTTTTAGTATTATCATGTTACATTGCACATAAAGCACAACTTCATGTGTTATTTTATAGAGTAGTATTTCTTAGCGTTATTAAATTAAAGAACCACTTAACTCAGAATTGAAAAGAATTCAAGGCTGTCTGATACAGCATTTCCACAGTGGTTTTGTTCGCTTTCAAGACAAAATTAGGTTAAACTTCGATTTTTTTGTAAATAACTCCTGTGTTCCCTGATTGTGCTTCTCTCTTTCCTTGCATAGGGCTGAGAAATACTGTTAATGGTTGGGTTGGGCAAACAAAGTCTTTTTGTGTTGAAGAGCCTGAAGGTTTTCTTCTGAGAAATGATGGACCCTTAAATAGCTGAATTTGTAATCACTGTGATTACAGCTAGAATTAATTTTGACTGCTGGGAAAATAAAATGAAAGCAAATTGAAACAACTCTCACAGGTTTTAGATTTCCTGTTTTCCCATAAAGGATTGTTGTTGTATTCTCATGGGGTGAATAAGATCTCTTACGTGTATGGAAACTCCCAAATCTCCCTAGGGTAATGTTCTGGATACTCTAATGCTAGAGGTTCTGAAATCTGTGTTGTGTATGAAACTGGCTGGCCCATTCCTATTCAGTCTGTTTGGGAATCACATTTAGTACATAAAATAATGCTTTTTAAAGCTAGATGTTAGTGGGAGGCAAGTGGAAGGAGCAGGAAGAACGGCAGGGTTTGACTGTGGTTTGTGTGCTTAGTGAAGTAGTTGCTGCTTAAAGTTTGCAGTGACAAAAAAGAGTCACAAAGCAAGCAAGAGTCATCAGCTATTTCAGCCCTTGCTGTTAGAGGAGGTTAAGACAAGTTCCTGTGATGTTATGCAGCCCTTCATTCCCTGCCTCTGACCTTGCTGCCTGCCAGCCTGGGAGCGAGGCCCCGCCGGTTGCCTACAGTGCCCTCGCTCCTTGGGAAGCCACGGCGTTACACCCGGGGCTGAATTTGCTGTCAGGGCAGAACTGAGAATTATTGAATGATTCCTGTTTAAATTAGAGAGATTGAAGGTCCTTTTGTAGTTATTTTTTGTTTGCTAAATAGTAGTTTCATTTATTATCTGAATGATTCATCTCTGCTTATTCATCCAGCCAGAAGATCAACAGTCACTAACAATTCTGGTCTGCCTGCCTTTTTTCACCAGTGCTGTCAAAACTGCCCGTGCTTTGGTAAAGGAAAATGTTGCATGGAATCCAAAAGATTCGCAGCCTTCTCTGTTTTGTGTTTACTGCCAAGTGCAGAAAGTAAAATAAAGGTATGCCAGTGGAGAGTCTTCACCGTGACACTCACCTGAGCCTGAGGAGTCGGTGACACCCATTGGAAATGCAGCAGAGAGAGATTGGTTTCACACAGCATTTTATTTGGCTGCTTCCTACCCAGTGTGAGCTACACTTAATTATTAGATCTGGATCCAAATAATGCAGGAGGCCTTGGCATTACCAGCTCTTAAATGGGACAGGCTGCACAATGAGGTGATGGATAGATGTCCCTTGACAGGAGCAGAGCTAAAGCAGTGGGGTTCCCAAACTGGCTGTAATTTCACACTGGGCCTTTGGCAGATGGAGAGGGATAGTAAGAATTACAAACTCAATTGTGCTTGAAAAGATTCCTCTGTGACTACTCTCTTCTCCAAAAGTTACAGCCTTGTTGAAAGTTTTATCTTCTACCTCTGAAGTAGATAAGAGGTAATATCAGTAGACAGGATGCTTTCATTTGGAATGCTTTTCCTGTGCTTAATTCATTGCTGCTTCTGTGTTCTCCAGAAATTGATAATAAAATTATCATTGGCTGCTGAAAACTGTTTCAATAAAAAAGGAGGGGAAATGAGGCTTGAAAAATACTAGGTTTACTGTGTGCAAATGCGATGAATGCAACATAATCTGATTGGAATATAGCTTGTGTCCTAGAAACATTGCCAATTTAATGTCAAGGTTTGGTGCACTGCAAAGATTCTATTGCAAAATTGCTTATGCTTACAGCTTGTAGCCTTTCCCTTCTCATCACACGGGAAAGACAGCTTTAGTCTTTCCCAACTTAATTCAAAGTGCAACACACATAAACAGGTTTTGCCCCTTCCTCAGGTAGGTGTTCATGTCAAAGCCATCCTTGCAATTTGGAAGAGGAAAATTTTTCACACTCTCATCCTATTTTTGAAGTGCTTTTCTTTACCTGTTGACTCTGTAAAAGATGCACTCAGCCAGAAGGTAGAATTGGATTGTTGCTGCGTGTGATCTGCGAGAAAAGGTGACAGCAGAACTGAGAACTGGTTCTCCAGTCCATCTACTATTTTTACTGTAGCTGAGTCTATTGGGTTCCTGTGGACTAATGAATTTGTACCTTGTGTGAAAAAAAATTCTGGACTGCACAAATGAAAAACAAATTAAAGATGTGGGAGTTTTATACATGAAAGATTGAACTCAATACTTAAAAAAACTACTGAGCTTGTAATGTAAACAACTGCTACGTATCTGAATGTCAGTTGAGGTGCTGTTATTGTCTGTTTATTCGTGCTGAACTCCAGTGCACATGTTCTAATGAGGCTCTCCTGCTTAGGTTAAAGGTTTGCCTTTAGTTTCATCATGATGTAAGGACTATAGGCTTTCAGGCTTTTTTTTTGGGACATACTAAGCAGTTTTGCTTCTTTCCCAGTTTGCTGGATAATGCAGTTCTTTGTGTCATGCAAAAATAATGTGGTGGCTGCAGAAAGGAATCGGTTGATGTGCAGGAGAAGCCTTCCAACTCTCCTAGCCAGGACTGGGAGATGCCCTGACTGTTGCACATCTGCTGTCTGCCTTTTCACATTTGCACATTGCCAGTTTGACAGGTGCAGATTTTGCAGATTTCAGAGGCTGGTTTAGCCATTGGTGTTTTAAAGCTAAAGGCAGATGGAGAAGCCAAATTGTTCCGAGTATGCTTTGAGCTGGATGTCTTTTCAAATACCAGTGCAGTGGTTATTGTCCCTGCTCTCTTTGTGTTGCTGCTCTTCAGAGCCTGACCATTTAAAGCTGTGTAATGAGCAAACGAGGTCTGGAGCTGTGGGCTCTCACATGCTGGCGTTGGGAATGAGGAGTGGAGAAAGCATGTGTTGCTTGCTCTGTCCCAGTAAATCACTGACTGACAAACTGCTAATCTGCTGTCTGTGGAGTCTTGAAGAATCAGAGCGATAAACAGAAGCTGCTGAAAGAACGACTCTTCGCAGTGTAAGGGAAGTTTCAAAAGCTGCTATATTGTGTTTTCTTGCTCTTAAAAACACGACGATAACACCGAGCTGGGTCAGCAGGCTGTTAGTATACCGAGGCGAGCTCTCGTCTTGCCAGACGATGAAAATAGGGAGGCATTTTTCAATCTAATCGACCCCCTTATCTAGTAATCTTAATAACACAACAGAAGTACTATTAAGTTGCAAATACCCTTGTGATGACTCAAACAGCTTACTCTGTAGGAGGAACCAAAGCTGAGAGTACAGGAGGCTTTAACTCTGAGATCACATGTGTGCCATTGCTTTGTGAATGCCTTATTTTAGCACGCTACAGAAAAACTTCTGTATGTGGCTTCCTGCCAGCATGGGCACTTGTGCTGTATCTGAGCCCAGGTGCACACTGTTAAACAAATGTGTAGCCTTGGAGGCTCACTCTCTTCAGTGAATATGGAGAAAAATAAGAAGCTGGAGCTGTTTGGACGCTGATAAACCTACAAAATGCCTTAGATATGTTGTATTAACGACTACTATGCCTTTAAGTAATTTCCTTCTTATTTCTAGATGCTAGCAAATTATGTTTGAACCTGAAGCCCGAGCAACTATTTCTTCCCTGTTCGCAAGTGTTCATTGAAGAACTAAGCCCATATTTTGGCACAGTAGTTTGTTTCCATGGAAATGCAGGGATATTTCCAATATGGGATTATAACTCACAGTGGGCTGTATCTGAGAGAGGTAAATTGTGAAGGCCACTTGTTAAGCACAAAAAGCATTCTCTTGTGTCAGGGAAACAGTAAAAATTTCCTGTAAAAGAACAGGTGACTCTGCAGTCATCTTTAAAATATTAATCCAGTCCAAAGGAAAGTTATACCAACTATTGAAATAGACAAACTGAAGTTTCCTTGAAATGCAGAGTCTGTCTGAGTTGCTTCTCTCAACATGCAAAATGTGACCTCAGTGCTGCTGTTCTTACCTCAAGCTATTCATTTTTATTCAGCAGAAAAAATCTTTCCAACACTAAGCTCTGCTCTGCCAGCCTCTCAGGCATATTCAAACAGCCCAAATCTTTGTTACATCGAAGGCAAACAAAGTGCAGCAGCAGAGAGCTAAAAATATCTGGAATTTACCAATGAGAGCACTAGTAAGCCTGCTTTGGGAAGAGTTAAAGCTGATGATACTTGACAACACTTGTTTTTAATACAAGTAGAAACGCAGCACTAAAAACAACCTGAAGTGTAGACCCAGCAGTTCACAGCCAGGCTGCACACACAGTGCTGTGTCAGTCCTTGAAGCAACAACAAACCCTGTCTTTGCATACCCTGTTAGCATGCAGAGCGGGAGAAGGGGAGCTGATACAGTTCCAGGTTAGAGGTTTTAGAGCTGAAAGCTGTGCTGTGCACTTGGGGATGTTTGCAGAAGCATTAGAGGTAAGGAATTTTCCACTGCTCTCAGGCTGCAGTGGGTGCGTCGCTGCTTTGTGGGCTCCGCTGCGGCTGGGGACTGCGGAGCCCTGGTGCTGCTCTGTCGGGGAGCGCTGGTTTCCTCGCAGAGCCTGTGTTTGGCATCGTCAGAAAAGGGTGCCATGGAGCCACTGAAGCACACATCCAAAAGATCCAACCCTCTGATGATTAGTGACCCTTGCCTTAGTTCCTGTTATCAGATTTACTGTCAAAAACATCTGTGGGCACAAAGGCGCCGTGCGAGATCTGGCTGCTCATGCAGGGCAGAGCAGCTTGTGTGTTAAGCATACAAAACTATTCTGGGATGCACCTGGAGGTTTTGTCAAGGTAGTGTTTGCCGATCACTACAAACACATAATTTTTACTGGAATAGAAAAGGCACATTAAATATTGGAAGTGTGCTTAAAAGCTAAGCTTTGTCTTACTGCACAGGTCACTTCTGTGTTTGAAAAGGTTTCTCTGGGTAAGTGAAAATTATACTCGATATGGCAGCAGTTTCTTCTCATTTAGGCTGAAAAATTAAAAATTCAAAGAAACAAAACATAATATTGCTACCCATTTTGTTTGGTAGTCAGTTTAAATAATGAAATGCTGCAGTTCTGTTTTCCATAATACTGTGCATTTTTATTTATGGTTTAGTGCTTCAAATCAAACCCCAGGAGTCAAGGGGACTGGAGTCTGTTCCTCCTTGGTTTTCAACTCATTTTGACTGTAGACAAACCCTTTATGGTCACAGTTCAGCCGAGTTCATAAACAAATGGCAAGTCAGAAGTTCACCACGTTCCTAATTGAAAACATATGAGTTGTCCCGTGAGTTTCATTTGGGATTTCTTGTGGTTGCAGTCAGGCACGTTTACCACTTTGTCAGTTTGTTTACAGGCACTGAGCTCCCAGGTCAGCACAGCACAAAGGTGCCCGACTCCATTGCCTGCATGCAGGGCACGTGTTTACGTGGGCAGAGATGACCCAAACCACTGCTGGACACACCAGAGCTTTAAACAGGAGTGTTTTTCCCTTCATATCCCGTGAGGATACTGTGAAGTGAAATGCCTGCAGTGGCCGTGGCAGGAGTTGAGGTAACACACGATGTGTCTTTGGAAAGAGAGATGCAAGGCAAGGGGACCTGGAGGTCTGTGCTTATCCCCATTCCTGGGATTGCCGAGCCAGCTGAGTGTTTGTTCAGAGGGTCCCACAGTACAGGTGCCTCTGCAGGGTTTCTGGTTCTCATGGGAAAGAAAATCCTCAGCTTTATTTCCAGTGCAAAGTGACAGCACCCTGCCAGGCTGTGCAAGCCAAGCGTGAGTCTGGGCTCCCATCAGAGCTGAGCAGTCTGACTCCACTGTCAAAACCGAGGGTAGTTAACACCCAGGTGTGAAACTTAAACATGACATTTCAGATTCCTTCCTGTGTAAGTAATGAATTATTTTAACATGGGGAGCAGCATAGCTTGAGAAACGTTAGCATTTCCCTTTTGTTGTGTTCCAGTGGCAGTGCCTGACAATACCTGCCTGATTAGAAAGGCCCTGTAACACGGGAGCTGAAGTCATTAGTATGCTGGAGCAGAGATCCTCCTCTTTTCCACTTGTGTATGAAAAGTGGCATTCCTCTGTGACAAATTTTGAGGATAAGATACCCTGAAAGGAGGGTCAGTGTGCAGAGGTCAGATTGCATTCCTCAGTACCTGGTTGCTCCTGGGGATCCTCAGACCTCTGGCCCTACAGCTGAGACAGGCTTTCCTCACACTATGGCCGTGTGTGAAATGCTTGCCCAACACTTACTAGTGCATTTAATTGGTATTGTTATTTCAGTGGGGTTTGGTTTTTAATTAAGTCCAGTGTCCCAAGCACCTCCAGGACTGGCCACTGGCTGTTTCCCTCTGGATTCTCAGCTGGAGTTGCGGGTTGGGTGATCAGAAGTGCCGGAGGATGTGTGTTTGGAGCTTGTGTGTAGTAGCCAGTGGTGTGGTTGTCGTGGAGGGTGACTGTCACAGACACAGTGTAGTGGACACTAAATGCCTGGCTTTGGGGCCATGTGCAGAGGAGATATTGACAGAATGGAGAGCTCTGGGGATAGATCTATCCTGTTTTGGGACACCAGGATCTCATTTGATAGACATCGGTGAGGCAGGTTACATAGCTATTTGTACTGTTACTGGGGATGGGTTTGTAAAAGGGGATCTCAGTCCTCAAGGCTTTTAACTAAGCAGTTTTTGTCAGCACACTGATATAAATCTATTTCTAATACATACTCGCCTTGCTTATTTGTGGTGCAATACAGAGCACCACTTTGATCCTGCTCTCTAAGTCAGGTTTGTGTAATTTCAGAAATGTATTTGTACAAGCTTAATTATGCATGTTGTGCCTGAGACATATAAATCTAGATACTAGCTCTCCACCTGCCCATGTATGTCCCTAACTGCCCGATTTGCATGCCTTACTCACTGGAGAATAAGCAGCAACTGAAAAAACCTGTTTTTAGTTATTTTACTTTCATTTCTTCAAGACTTAACACAAAGTAGTTGGGCTGCATTTCCTTTGCTTCAGAGAAAAGGCGAAACCCTGTGCATTATCTGTCCACATTTTGGCTTGCCTGTCTTTGTGTGACCTCTGGAGAACCCAGAGAGCGGGTAACATTTCTGAAGACTGAGTATTTGTTAAAGCTTTCTGCAACCCTTCTGGAGGAGGTCATCACCTCTAGTTTAAGAAATACTGATCTTATCTGGACACCTGAAAGTCAGCAGCACAGACAGTGCTCTCAGCACCTGCGTGGGGAAGGAGTGGAGACAGTGTGTGCCCAAGGGATCAGAGCAGGGATGCACCGCCTGCAGGAAGCAGCTGCTCCCGTGAAGTGCCCTGCCAGTGTGGGTTTGTTTTGGGGGGCATTGCAAGCACCTTTCCCTGGCCTGCTCTTGCCTTCCAGCGGGGAGGAAAGGCAGGTGAGGAACTGGCAGACGGAAGGGATGAAACTCCTTCAGGAGGTGGTAGGGTGTCGTAAGAGCGCAACAGATGGGGAAAAACCAGAGGAAGAAGGCACGAATGATGCTTCAGGTCATCATTTAGTGGTCCTGGCTCTGCCTCTCTGCCCGGAGGAGCTGCTCTCCCTGCAGGCATCTGTTGTTGCAGCAACCTCCTGAGCTGGTTTTTCCCTTCCTAAACCAGGGTTCTGGCGAAGGGGAGCTGCTTCCTTGAAGCTGCCTGGGTGGTATGGGAAATCAGTGTGTTGTCACTGTTCCCAATTCAGGGCTTTTACCAGCACCAAATCCATGGTGATTGGAAATACAATGGCAGGCAGGACTGGCTTGCAGGTGTGCAGTTTGAGACAGCAAGTACATCTCACAAATGGGAGATGACTGAAGCAGTGCAAAAAGGGGTCATTATTTTAGCTTCAACTCCTGCTTCTCTCCTAAGATCCATGAGTACCTTGTAAGAAGTGTTGGCAAGCCCTGGAACAAACCATCAATGAGACGCTCCCCTGCCTGAATTTGTGTGTGTAGGAGAAGCAAAGGAAGATTCGGGCAGCCCCTAAAGGGCTTTCTCCTCCCCACAGCTTAAGTAGAGCCATCACATGCACTTCAGCCTTCCCCAGCTATTCATTTTGAAACAAAACAGGCTTTAAACGTTTATTTTCAGAGAAGCCTTCCAGGAGGTCTGCATACTTCTGTGGGTCATTTTTGCAACATCATTCTAACCGGTTCAGCTTTGTATTTAGTGCAAATTGGATCTCAAAGATAATTCTTGATTACTCTGTGCATACCTGTAAGTTGCAAAATAGCTCTGATGTTCTCCCTGTGTGTGCTTGCCAGCGAGAGCACTGCAGTGTCGCTCTGTGTGCAGGTTTGGTGCTGGTTTATGCTGCGGTGCTTTGCCCATGAAAGCCCAAGCGAAAGCGTGTCCAAGCGTACATTTAAATGCAGACACACACCTCAGACTGACCCGGTGTGCGAGGCTCTCGCTGGGAGCACCTTCAAGGTGTAGGGCAAAATTCTCAGGTTCCCAGAGTAGCTCCTGACTCAGTCTTCCCACATCTCCTGTGTTGACACTTGCAGGCATTTTATGGTGTGAAAGAAAGTGAGTGTCCTGAAAGGAGTAATTTGTCACCGACTGAGGAACGGACCGTAATGGCAGAGCCCCAAAAAGAGCGCGAGACCTTTTCTTGAACCAGTTGCTCTGCACCTGAGAGAAACACAGAGGGTTTGTGTCACTTGGGCAATGTGCTTCCAGCCTCTTTCTCCTAATTATCCCTGAGCTGATGATCTTAAGACTGCTTTGTGGATATGAGGACAGAATTTTGCCTGCAGGATGCACGATTACCAGCTGTGCCTCTCCTATAAATCAGTTGTAAGTGTATTTGGAATAACTGCCAGGCCAGCTTCTGAGCTTACCAGAGGACAGAGCTCCAGCAGACACAGTCCCACATGGCACAGAGCTGTTGCAGTTTTAAAATCAGTCTGATTTTTTTCTTTAACAGGGGAGCCCAGTGTAACTCCGTCAAGCCTGGAGTGACACTCTGAATCTGCATCTGCCTCATGTGAGTTAAAATCCTGGCAGCAGCATTTTGCATAAGCTGGAGCCTCTGTAGAGAGCTTTTTTTTTTTTCTTTTTCTTTTTTTTTTTTTTCCTTTTCAGGAAGGCTATAAAATTGTAACTGTATGTGTCTTGGCAGCAAAGGTAAACACAACCACACAAGTGCATGAGAATTGCATACCTTACTGCACAACCCCTGCTCATTCCAGACCAGCTTCCCTCCTAGCACATCCTGTGTCAGTCAGGGACCCCGCACTCATCACAGACCTGAAGGCTTGCAGTGTTCACTCCGGGGTACTGCTTTTTACCTTTTAATGGTGTATTGTTAAGCCAAGTGATGGTATTAAGGGGAAGCTGGAATGCTGTCAACTGGCTTCTGTTTTTTTAAAACCTTTAGTTGTTTTCTTTCCACCCTGGTTGCATAATCCATGAGCACTGGGTGCTGATTGCCCTGTGCTGCTGAAGCATTTGCCTGTGTTGGAACAGGACTATTAAAATAGCAATTCCTCTGGAGCTGGAGACTTGGCTTGGTGGCAGAGGCATGGCCATCAAGCAGTAAGAAAAAGAAATCAGAATAAGCTGTAGCATGTGCTTTGGTTTTACTGTCATCCCATGTGTGTTGGGCAAGGACGGTGTGAAAATGTGTTTGTGGCTCTGCCTCCTCCCCTGTCACAGAGTTGGGGGTGCTCGAAGACCGGGCCCTTCTCAGCTGGGTGAAAGAGCTGGGCACGAGAGACACTGCAGGGCAAATAGCTGAAATCATGACGTTGTCATGACACACAAATTATGTCCATCAGAGACACCGGGATTCAGCAACCAGGTCTGAGGGAGGGGATATTCCAGCAAAGTTTAAAGCCATGTTTTCGTCATGCAGCTGCAGAAAAAAGTATTGTTCTGTCCTCTCTACTCTGTTTCCTCACGGCTGCCTGAAGTAAACAAGACATGAGAGAGAACAACCAGCCCTGAGTACAATATTGAAATTTTTTCATCTAGTGACACCTGTAACTGGGGCATCTTCCCCAGATGTGATGCTAGAGTTGCAGCGATGTCAGCCTGTCCATACTTGATCTGAGGAGGTGGATGGTTTGTTTGCCTGGAGGAAGCTCCTGTTACTCAAACAGGCTTTATGAGAAATGTCAGGGGGTTGTGGCTCGCTCGGTGGATGCAGCCAGTGCTGTGGTGTAGGGTGCTGTCAGGGTGGGCTCAGGGAGCTCTCAGTCGCTTCCCAGCTGTGTGTCTAATTAAAGGAAAGTTTATCTGGAACAGTAAGTATGCTGGTTACTGGAGAACATTTATTGTCCCTTTCAGGAGTTTCCAGTTTCCTGTGTCTCTGCTGAGTTCATGTGTCAAGGAGAACACGCTCATTTTCCAGATATTGTGGAGTAGTAGAAAGAGATGGGATCTGAGGCATGAATGAGCTAATAGTTTAGTTTTATTCAAAGAGACATCAAGGAAGCAAAATCTAGGGCTTGAGAGGTAAGGGGAATAACTGTCCCCCCAAAAGAAACATTTCGATTAATCTACTGCCTCAGCAGAGACTTGGGATGATGAAGGCTGAGGTTGATACCTCCTCTTCAGCCTTTTTCCTAATAGTGCTTCAGCTTGTTTCCTTGGAGAGTTGAAAGGAAGTCTGTGGTGCTTTTTCTAAGACCGAGAGGCAAATACAGAAAGAAATAGAGTGAGGGCATTTTGTGAGAAGATGACCTCGTGTCCCACACAGCTGTTCCCTGGTGGAGTGATAACAAGATACGCTGTTCATCAGAAAGCCCTCTAGTTTCGCTGGAAGGGCTCTGCTGGAGCTGTTGATGAACCACTTCTGCTTGTCTAGAGGAGATGCCAGTGTGCTCCTTGAGGTTCCTTGTGTCTGGACAGCATCACCATGGTTGGTGAGTTCAGAGAGAGCAGGGTTTCCTTGGAGAAACGTTTTGTTCGGAAGTGATGTTTTATGGATTAGGTTGGTAACATGGTCAAATCCCCAGGAGGCTAAGGAGGAGGAGTGCAGCAGCTTCATGGACAGAGCGGGGGATTGGAGTCTGCTTCACATAACGGGGAGCTTTGCAGAGCTTTCACATTCTGAGAATATGTGCAGGTGTATTTATAAGAGATTTCCCTGGGAAGTGCCTTTACTGTCCTGAATCAGGGGAATTCCTTGTTCCAGATGATGCTCTGGTGTCACTCTCACAATTTTGTTCATCACCTAACTGCCTATTGCTCCCTCCAACTCTAGCTCACTCCCCAGAATTGCCTTGTCAGTCACTGCTTTCTTCATTAGCTGTACTTTTTGATTGCTTATTCCTATCTATAGCTCAATCAATCCTTCCTTTCCTAAAGGACAGAAAAGACTACGTGCATTGAATGTTGTATCATGTTGTTGATGTTTGCCGTTGGTATAATATTGCTTGAAGATTTTGATAACTGCTTTACTGATTTTAGTTACCTGTTTAAGACCATTACAGGTTTGCTTATTGCATTTTTAATGCTGTTAGTTTAATGGGGAAAATTAATTCTTGGGATTCTGGTGCTTTTTCGATTATTAAGAGGTACAAGAGCCCTCTGTCACGGGTACTGTGATCTCAGTCTTCTGACAGTCTTGTTTCATCTAAAGTCCTTGCCTTTTTAATTTTTTTTTTTTTTTTTTTAGTATTTTATATATTTGCTTTCTGCTCTCAGATTCAACTTTCGTATCCCACAGTGTATATATATACTGGTGATTACCTGGGCAGCATAGACAATGTGTATTAATATATATTGTGAGGCCCACAGATGTGTTAGGTCTCTCTCAGGAAGAGCAGTCTGTCTTCTAAGGAGTTTACTGCGTAACTTGCACCTTTTCAGCTGAATTTGAAATATTCAAGTGTTTGAGGCAGTCGGACCCATTGAACCCATGGTAGCCCTCACTGCAGTCAAGGGTTGTATTTATTTATCTTAGGACCACTTTAAGACACCAACATTATGGTATCCCACTCTTAAGGGGCGGGGAGCACCCAAGATTTGTAGGTTCTTGTGGTCGAAAGGAATGACAGAAGTCAGAGGGTCCACAAAAGCTTACAAAGTTTTATTAGTAAATTACACTTGGCACGAAAATTGCTATGTTAGTCCGTGACCTTCTAGTATAAGCACACAGCAGTGGGATTTGGATAAAGGGGTAGGGTAAAAGGGAAGAGAGAAAGAGATGAATTAAAGAGGGGGAGAGAGAGAAAGGAAGAAAGTGAGAAAAAGAGATCACTGGTCCTGGCAGCAGCACTGTTCAGGCTGATGGGATGTCCAGGGTCCTGGGGCACACAGATGCCTGGGCTTTGTGGGGGTATCTTTTTATAGAAAAGTTTTCTCCACCTTGAAAACAGGGTTCTTGCTTTCTATGGAAATTAGTTATCACGTGCACTCCATTCTTCCAGACCTTTCTGAAAATGGGTCAGAGGGGTTTAGGTGGTCTTGATCTCCCCCATACAGTCCATGCCCACTTCTCAACCTCATTCCTGCACTTGAGCTGTGCTGTGCTTATCTCCAGGAGCCAGAACAAGGACATTGGTCCCAGAAGAGTGCTGCCCTCACCTCCACATAGCCCCCTTCTCCAGCCACATCCTGTTCTTTCTCACAACATGTTATTACCAACAATCCCTGGTTGTTATTACCAACAATCCTTGGTCAGCTTCACGGCTGTCCAGATGTCTCGGTGTTTGAGACATGCACATTAGCCCCTTATCTTCTGGGCTTCTGCAGACATGCAGCGAGTGTAAACACGCCGCCAGAAAACCCCTGTGATTTCCATCTGTCCTGATTGCCTTTTAGATGTAATTTAATGATCTGATTAAACAGTAACATTTTCAGGACATGGGAAGGTCATTTGCAGGAAGAAGAGAGGCCGCATGGTAGGAATGACTTAGTTGAAGAAGTCCATTTCTGTTGCATGGAGCGAAGGGAAGGTGTGTGTCCCAGATGAGCAGCTCCTCTGACATGTGAGAGCAGCGAGCTTGCTTAAAAAAGTCGCATTTTGATGCGCAAGGGTAATAGCGAACAGATTTTTACAGTACCATATGGTGTTATTAACAAACAAATCATATGTTAACTTGACAGCTCTACCTTCAAGCTAACTTAGTCTGCAGCAAACATTAATTCCCCTGAGATGAAATCTGGAGCAATACTAAGCTTTGGGATTGTATCCAGAACAGTAACAGTAGCACAGAAGAGATGAATTTCAGGCTTTCTAACCTCCAATACATGTGTTCCCACAATTTATTGGTTTCTTTATTGACTTTGCAAAAACACGGCATACCAAAACCCAATTGGAGCAGGTGGAACAGGGGAGTGTTCATGCATCTGCCTAACAGGACTGCAGGGAGAGGAGCTGCTCTTTGAAATACATTTTTCCTGATGCAGAGAGCTCTGATAAACTGATAGATATTTCATCTGGTGCACTCTGCTGCTGAAATTCAAACTGCAGCTCTGCTTCTCTGCAGCCCTGGGGCAGGAGCTAATTCCACCCCGCTCTGGGCTGGGGGACCCGAGGCAGCGAAGGAGGGAATGGTATGGGGAGGAGGGAGAATGGGTACATGACTTTTAATTGCCTTCTTGTTTAACCCCCTAGCTGTTTTCAAATTTTCTAACTGAAATCTCGTCTTGGTACAGTGTATAAATCCCCTGAATACGAATCTCTTGGATTTGACCTGACCGTAGAAAGATTAGTTTCCATTGGATATCCTCATGAGCTGCTCAATTTTGTGTATGATCCTGCATTCCCTACCAGGTAAATGACTAACAGATACCGACCCCGCCTGCTCGAGGCCTCGAGTACTTGTTCTGTGAAGTTCACAGGCGACATGTGAGGCCAGGTTTTCAGTTGTGGATGTGAAGCCTGTGGCTGGCCACAGAGCATGGGGAAGGGAGAAGACTAATCCGGTATGTGGGGGGCCTTTGCACACATGAATCCTTGCCAGCAAAGAGGGAGTGTGCAAGAAAAGAACCCTGCTGAAAACATGGTCCAAAAATAGCCTTTCAAAGCAAAGACAGCAGAGACACAATTGCATTGGGAGTGAAATCAGAATCAGGGGGAGGAGGAGCCGTTACTGTCCAAGAGGCTGCTGGGATGTCTCAGAACTTTTCTCTTTAATGATTTTAATTAGTAGTGTCCTGGTGCGCAAGACATCCTGAAAATCAAGCTGACAGTAAACAAGAATAAAAGTGGGACCAATCCAGTCCACCTGTCTAGATGATTCAAATCTAGATGAATCAAATGTCAAAAGCATTTGATTTAGTAACTTTTTGATTTCATAACTTTGCACTAAGTTAATGGTGCAAAATGACAAAATTCCTACATTTTATCTTTTGGTGGGAGAGGTAAAAAGGGCATTGTTTTGAACAAAGCTTTTGATCTAACTCTGCACCTTTAATTTCTTTCCACTTGTGCCTTTGCTGGATTTTGCTTCTTTGACTCCTTTGGAGTTTCTTTACAAAAGATTGGACCATAAGGTCTGTTGGTTTGTTCCAGTTTCAGCCTGGCAGCCTCCTTCCTTCCCTCCTCTCAGTGTGTTTTACACCGAGAATTGCTGCTGGCTGTGCCCTTGCCTGTAACAAGGCATAGCCCTTCACAAACCTGTGATGAGAGCTCTGTTAAATCCACTGCCTTCATCCCAGGGAGGGGACAGAAGGGATATCTCTGTGGGAAGGCTGTGTTCTCCAGATGCAAGCTGCTAGCTAAGTGAGAGTTTTGCCAGAGTCAGAACTGGGAATGTCCAAAGCATTTTGTGCCATGGTTACATGCCCCATCTGGCTTTGTCTGTGACAGAGCTGTGAAAAAGCAGAGAGCAATTCCTTTATCACACCTCACTGTTGCCTGCAGCCCGACAGGGGTGTCAGTTTAGCCGCCCTGTGGAGGAGGCCCATGGCTCCCCTGGGAGGTGCACGGCTGAGCCTCTCGGGTTAAACGCTCTGGGGGCAGCGGGGAGCAGCTCAGGTGTCTCTCCCATCTGGTGATGCCAGGCTCTCCTTGCTCACCTGCTGCCAGCTGAAAGGGACAGTAGGGACCCCATCTGCATCACAACAGCACCTCTGTTCTGATGCCCCGTGCCAAGTGAGCAGAGCTGTTCTAGAGCTGTTCTAGCTGCTGTTAAAATGGTCACCCCTTAATGCACTTGCCTCTTCATATCCTAAATTGCTTTCTTAACAGAGGCCTGGTGTTTGACACCCACTATGGAAACCTGCTGAAAGTCGATGCCTATGGGAACCTCCTAGTGTGTGCACACGGCTTTAATTTCCTCAGAGGGTGAGTGCAGACTCTTGGCTGTTCCTTTTGGCTTAACACACTCTGTTGTGTCCATGATCCTCCGGGCACCCATTGTATAGGGAGTCGCAGGGACTCCACTAACAGCACGTGCTGTGTTGGTGTTCCTACAGCTCCAGGATTAACTGGGGATGCATTGAGGGTCTCAGGTACAGCAACAGCCCAGATGTTTACAAGGGAAAGGGGCTGTGCCACCACAGGCACGTCCATAGTGTGCTGGGCATAGAAGGACGTGTGCTGTGGGGAGGAGTTGATGGGATCATCCAGGGGCTGTTCACCTGTCCTGGCCCAGTTTCATGTCAGCAGCTTGTCAGTCAAGACAAAGCCATTGCATGAGGACCTGTGCCCCACGAGGCTGTCAGCTTAGCCATTGCTAAGAAAGTCTGAGGGCCCGAGCAGGCTTGGGGTAGGAAAAAGCTTTCTTTACCCCTTTGTGTTTGTGACCTTTGAGGGTGTCAGAATGGAGCATTGCATGCTGTCTCCTGCAGCCTTCCCTGGCTGCTTGTGTTTCTTGTCCCAGGGAAGGTGCTTTAGGAAGCAGAGAGGACTGCAGTGCCACGTGCCTGATGTGTCCCACCAAATTCCCCCTCCCACGTTCCTGCTGCAAGGGCATCTGAATGGAAGGCAAGGCAAGCTCAGGGCCCCCAGGGTGACAAACCTTGTTGTTGCAGGCCTCTTAAGTCCTTGCATCAGGACTCCAAAATTCAGGAAAAAGCCCTTATACATGCACTGATGTTCCTCTTTGAGCCTAAAGCGATCTTTAGAAGCTCCAGAAATTAAGGAGACCAGAATAATGATATGAGTTCAGTCGTTGTCACCCTGCTGATGAATTGCAGAGGGCCCTGAGCGAGCTTCCTGCAGCAGAGCCCTGCACGCCCCTGGCTGAGAGCTGCTGGGGGAGTGGAGAGCAACACATGGAAAGTGGGGGAGAGTTTAAGATAAGCAAACAATGAAAGTGCAGATGATTTAAAGCATCCTCCTAGCCAGCAGCATGGGTCTTAAGGTCGAGCCGTGGACTCTGGACCACTCTGTGTCGCTGTGTGGGCTCTGCTCAGTTTGCTGACTCAGCGATGAGGGCTTTGTCCTGGCTGTGCTGGAGTCGGCGTGGCCCAGGGAGCACCCCGGATGCACTTTTGCTCTTGTGCCAACAGTGCATGTGGGGAAGCTGGGTGTTGATTAAAGCACAGCAGACTTCGGTTAGTGGACCCCGCTACAACTCCCATTTTGCAGGTCAGCACATTTTATCTTTGTTATGTTTTGTGGTTTCATTCTTGTCCCCTTTATTTATTCTCAGGCCTGAAACACGGGAGCAATATCCAAATAAATTTATCCAGAGGGATGACACAGATAGGTTTTACATATTGAACACGTTATTCAATCTACCAGGTGAGTCTAATGTGAGCCAACACAGGCCTCTTTCTGTGCCTTTTAAGCCAGTAAAGCTTTGCTGATGTCATACTCTGCGTTTCTGTTCTGAACTTTCTTCCTTTGGGCACAAGGCCCAAAGTTAGCTGGCTGTGTGATGCTGTCCTTGTGTTCTAATCTCCCTCTGTTTCCTTGCAGAGACCTACCTGTTGGCTTGCCTGGTGGATTTCTTTACTAACTGTGACCGGTACACGAGGTTTGTATTCCCTCCACTTCGAGGTGTTGATGGAACACTAAGATTGTTATTACATTATACAGGAGCAATACAGCACAGATGGAGCTGCTCTTAATATCAGTGGAGGCCCCTCAAGTGGTTTTGGTGGGGAAAAGCTCAGGCCTCCTGTAATTTACTGGTCATGAGGTGATCTTTGTGTACAGCACAGCAGAGGCTGGTTATGAAGGTTTCCTTCACAGGGTGCATCAGTACCAGCATACTGACTGACACTGGTGTTTGGGGCAGCTTCTAGGACTGCAGGCTTTTTACAGGGTGATCACAGGCACCATTCAGTTCATTTTGAGCCTGTGTCCATTGGAGCCATGTCTGAACTGGTAACTGAAAGGCTGAATTTCGTCAGCCAGTTACCACAAGTGCTTCATGTCATACTAAAGGACATTGCACACTTAGGGAAGAAGTGCTCCGTGTGGTGTAAAAGGCTGTTTGTGCAGCATGAGTATTCACCTTGCTGTCAAAACCATGTAAGCATAAAAACAAGCTGTGGTTTGAACTGGCAAGTGTGAATGCTGCTGCGCTGCTCACCACCTCATGGGATGGGTCATCTTTGCATATATGTGAGTGGAAGGCAAAGGTTTAGTGTGATTTCACCTGGGAGCAGAGGAAATGTTTATGCTGGCAATCCATCAGGTGAAGTACCTTTTCTCAGGAGAGGCATGATGATTGCTGTCATAATAAATACAGGTCTGTGTAATCCTTCTTGATTTCTTCTGATGCAAGCTGTCATGGCTGTCTCAAAGATACCTCCAGAGTATCTTCTAATTTCTAATGTTAACTCTAAGTGTGCAACATAGAAGCAGTTCCCCCTCTCAGCAGCATTACTTTCAGTTGATTTCCATGACACTCCCTTCCCTGGTGCTGGAAAGAGGGAGAAAGAGCACCACTCTGTTTATTCCCTCAGTACCGTTCATCTTCTGTAAAATGCTGAAAACTATATTTTTGCAGTTTTCTGCAATCTTTTTACTTTCTTGTAATACTGTGGGTGAGAAGTAAGAGTTACAGCCACAGAAAGCTGTAGTACTGCTGTGGAGGCACAGACATTCCTGGGTAACACACAGCTCCTGTTAAACTCCAGTTGTAGCCTTCTTTCAAGTCTGAGCTGCAGTAAAATAGATAGATAAGCTATCATCATGATGGTAGATGAAAACACAAGCTCCAAACAGCATTTTGAACTTGCTCCTTAGCGTGTTTCTTACCTGCTGTGAGTGTGAGCTAAAATCTCTCTTCTGTCTCCTCCCAGCTGTGAGACAGGGTTTAAGGATGGAGACCTCTTCATGTCCTTCAGGAGTATGTTCCAGGATGTCAGAGATGCTGTTGACTGGGTTCACTACAAGGTGACTGCAAGAACTCCTTGGGACGTGTGTGGTTGTAACTGGGTTAGAGGGACTGGTTTGTAACTCCTGGGTTCAGATGCTCTCTGCCTGCTCTGGGCAAGGGCCCTGCTTTGCCGCCTAGTGAGCAAATCATAGACTGCAGTTCTGTGGGAGTGAGTCAAGGTCTCAACTGCCCTCCTAGGATGGGAACATATCTGGCTTGGCTTCCTATTCCTTTTTATTGTGCCCAGATTCCATTTTCTTTCTGTAATTCGTGGGTTTTAGAGCATGATGCCATGAGGGTATTTGCACTTCAAGTTCACAACTTGTACACTGTCCTAATTATTTAAGCAGTATTCTACTGCAGATTGTTTACATTGGCGCTATCCTATGTTGTCTAAAAAGTACCTGCATTAAAGAGAGAAATACATCAGCTGTTCTCTAATTAGAGAGAAGCATTTCATCTTCTGCATATGCTTGTGCACAAATTTAGAATATAATTTTGTGGGCATTTACACACGGTTAAAGACCTGATATTTTTGTTCTCCCTCATTCAAGCAGTCTGTTGGGTGGGATGGAGAACCATCACAGGAGAACTCTGCTCACAGTTGTACTCGTGGTGGTCCATTTACCCATGCAGAAGTCAGGAATCTGTTTTTTTCCTTAGGCAGCGTTGTGTGATACTTGTTGGAGTTGGCCTTTGACTAAAGCATTATGGTCAGTGTTGGAGACAGGTCGTTAACTGTCTTGTTTGGTATGGCAAATCTATTTTTTGTTTGTTTCTATTGTATTCCCTTCTGAAAGGGTTAAAATGCTGTTGAAGTGGATTATTTACCATGGTGAGGGAATCGATGGATCACAGAGTTTGTGATGGTCCCTGCTACTCAAAGCCTCTCATCTCTAGAGTCACTGGTTCAGATTCGCCCTGGTTTGTACTTTCACAGCATTTTAAAGTGTGAAAGTTGGCATTACTTTGTTGTCTCTTACATCATAAGTTTCCATGACCTCACTGGGTGCTGTTGTTTCTATTTCAGGGATCGCTTAAGGAAAAGACCCTTGAGAATCTGGAGAAGTACGTGGTGAAAGATGTAAGTGTGAAGTTACTTTCCTTGTGCTATGTGACATTCGGTACTGACTAAGCAGGCAAGAAATAAACATGCTGATTTGCTTCACTAAATCACAGAACAGATAAGGCTGTGATTTCTATTGTAATAACCAAAGATGAAGTGGAAAGTTCGGGCGCAGCCTTTGTTCTGAGCCAGTGACCCACATGATTTTGTACTGATGTGCACAGTTTTTTAAATATAAAAGTGTAAAAGCCAGAGGAAATGTTATCAAGGTGAACACACTGGCAAAGCTCGTGTTGTTTGGTTCAGTGGTGAAAGCAACTGTGTTCCCTGCCCACGTTTTTCTGCCCAAGCAAACCTCTCTTTAAAAAGCAGCAGTTGAGCATCTTTTTAGCCACAAGTATTCTTTCGCCACCCAACAAAAAAGTTACACTTAGCCATGAGGGACCGAGGGAAAGATCCTGAAAGACTCACCAGTGTCTAGTCTCTTGATGACCCCAAAATGTGTGTTCAGCACATCTACTTGAGCAAGCTCCAGTGGTTCTCTTACTCCTGCCACCTCTGCAGTGTGCACGACCCCTCTGGACCACTTATGGAATAAGAATTTTTTGGTTTAGATGAGCTCTGTGGTAGATGATCACTTTAAAGCAGTAAACCTTGTTTCTAGTTACATGCCTACAGAATTCTTAGGTAACTGTTCAGTGAGGTAATCAAGCTATTTTGGCAATGGACTGAGATTTCAGATTCAATAAAAATAGCCCCAGGAATAAATTCTCCCTAATTTGAGGTTGGAATTATAATGCATTCCAACTTGTGGCTCGTGAGCTCAGATTTCACCTGCCTCTGGGCCCATTTCGGGAACGGACTTGGAGCTGGAGCAGATCGGTGGGAGCAGCACAGGGTGCCTGGCACTGTGGTTGGCAAAGGCACCACAGCCCTGCTGAGCCCTTCCCCCTCGCCTTCCTCCCCTGGGCTGTGCTCTGGAGGGGTTCCCTGGATGGACCAGCAGCTTTCCTGGCTCTGGCCAGTGCACAACACGTGAGTTTGCTTGCTCGATGGTTTGATTTGCCTTTTTTTTTGTCTGGTGGGATCGTAATTGAGTGTTTTTCCCATGATGAATGTCTGTAACTTTTGCGTGTGACTTGGATGTTCCCCTTGGCTTCCAGGGGAAGCTGCCACTGCTGCTCAGCCGCATGAATGAAGTGGGGAAGGTGTTTCTCGTCACAAACAGCGACTATAAATACACAGATGTAAGTGCCGCTTGAATTGTTGGGTTGGCATATCGTGGAATAAGCAGAAGCCAGTCAGTCGTTTGGATGGGTTTTGATGGGACATCTTCTGGTGGAGAATCGTGTGTTTTCTAATCTACGTGTTGGATGGGTTAGTGGTGGATGCAGATTAAGTCTTGAGTCATCTGTTGTAGTCCTGGTTCTGGCGCCGAGTTAGTACGGGCCTGGCTTAAGCCCCCCTGTGCCTCACTCAGTTTCTCAGCAATTAAAAGTCTGAAGGGGAAAGTGATACTCAGTTTTTGGATTTTAGCATCCTTTAAAATGCAGACTTTCCCTTTCAAGTGAGATAGATAGTCTGAGTACACACAGGTCACCAAACCAAGGTCCTGGAGAGGTCTGAGACCCAGAAAGGGCTGTCTGCTAAGCTGAGAAATAAACACAGTTACTTCCAACTCCAGGTGAATGTCAGGATGTTGCAACACTGCTAATCTAAAGATTTATATGCCATTTTAAAGCGTTGCAAGATATACCTGGAGCAGTGTGCAGTTTTCTGAGGAAACTGTGTTATTTGATTATAAAAACTACTGGTTTGATTTCTGTCACTGTCCTGTTCCATTCGTTTTGTCTCCAAATCTTATGCTGACTTCTGGGTAAATTCTGAAAATAAAGTTCTGTAATCTGAAAAGATAAAATCAGAAAAGTATGCTTTTATAAACTACACAAATCCGTGTTTAAAAGCACATTTTTGAATACTTTCTTTCTCTCTTTCAGAAAATTATGACTTACTTGTTTGACTTTCCACATGGACCAAAGGTATGTGAATTGTAGACTGCAGTTGCAATAGACACTGATGTGCCTAATTATCTGTGTAGCTGGAAAGCATTTTAATCCTGCTTCATCGGCTGCGTGGGATTAGTTGCTTTAATCTGGTTAAAATACACTTGCTGGTTTGTGTCCTGTTTGAATGGGATCAAAGCAAATACAATATAACAAAGAGAAAAGGGGCATCATCTGGTCTCAAATGATAATCTGTGTTAACGATAACATTATTTCAGTGATAAAATGTTTCAACTGTGGCATTTTGTAGCCAGGTTTCTTAGACATAATGCACAATGGTTTAGATGTTGTTTAAAAAAGCCATGATGAGAAGGAAATAGTTTTATAAAACAGCAGAAACGTTTATGGCTGATCGTGCCTTAATTATTGTAAGTCCAAAAGTTTTAGTCATGCTTTTTTGTTGTTTTTCTGAGGTCAAAACCCAGCCCTGCAACTTCTGGAGAGAGGCTTATGATACGAGTTTATACTGCTCTTTCAGTCTCCCAGTGAGAGGCTATCTCATGCTCAAAGGATGTGTTCTCGCGCTGTGCTTTAAAGGCAGAAGGCAGCCAAGGGAGAAATTTTGAGAGTGTAGAAACTCACCACAACTGATACCTAAAGAAGCCCCTTGCTGTGGTCTTGATCTCACCAAGTGCAGAAGCAGGGAGCAGAAAGGGCTCGGTATCCTTTGGGCGGGGCTGTGATTCAAAGCCGTGCTCTGTGGGGTAGTCCAGGCATTCTCCCACTCTTGGCAAAAGTACCAGCATGGCCTTGTAAGCTGAAGCCGTGGGGTTGCATGTGTCTGGATCTGCACGGGATATCACCTTCAGGAACAGTGGCAGGGTGTCATTTACAGCATCTTTTTACATGGCAGCTGTGCCCTGACAGGGATGTTCAGTGCTGTTCTCCTGTCTCACACCATGGCCTCAGCCCCCACTGCTAGGCTGGGATGGGATGGGCTTGTGGCAAAAGGGGAATGCTTTAGGAGATGGTGCTGGCACCCCAGCATTGTCCCACAGGAGGCATGAGCTACGGGATTTTGATGGACCAGCAATGTCACGAGGTTATGGCTATGGACAATGACACTCCAGTTAAACTCCCTGTGATTTTTTGTGCTGTGCCTGATTCTGGAGTTTGTTTTTGCCTTTGTAGCCTGGGAGTGCCCATCGGCCATGGCAGTCCTACTTCGACCTGATCCTGGTGGATGCACGAAAACCCCTCTTCTTTGGGGAAGGCACCGTGTTGAGGCAGGTGGACACGGTGAGTGGTCAGCAGAGGGTACTTCCACGACTGGAAGGGCTCCTGCACCTCCTGTATGGCATCTCTCAGTGACAATGGGCAGTGCAGTGTTTGGACAGGAACTACTCTAGAGGTTGTGGGCTGGAGTCTCCTCTTAGTGATTCCCGAGCAACCCCATCACCTCAAGGCTTTGCTGGCTTCCCTAACATACTGCAGGTGGCAGGAAAGCCACCTCTGGGCTGCTTGGGAGTGAGACAGACAGACAAAGAACGAAGTATCAATAGTATCAATATAGAAAAGATCCAGACCATCAGCTGCTCAGCACTAACACAACACCACCTTCCACAGGTGACCGGGAAGCTGAAGATTGGTACCTACACTGGCCCGCTGCAGCACGGCATCGTGTACTCGGGAGGTGAGGCAGGAGCCCTTCTTGTTCTGTGGCGTGGCTCTGACGTGGCCTTCGGTCACTCCAGCTGTGAGAGGACTTGGGCCAGGCAAGGCATTGCTTCCCAAAACACACTGTGTTGTGCCCTCTGCACGCCGCACCAGAAGCTCTCCATGATCAGAGCTGCACAATGCAGGGAAGAGATGGACCCATTCCTCCTCAAATGTCCTTTTCTTCCTTGCCAGGGAGGGTCTGGGAAATGCCTGCAGGGCTTTGTGGTGGAGGGGTGGCTGCAGCTGGCCCAGTGCAATGTCCCCAGCTGTACCTAAAGGTGCTGCCACCAGCGTGACCACGCTTGGAAGGTTCTGCCAAGCCGAGGAAGGACAGTGGGTGGATACAGAGCTGTCTGTGACACCCAGGGCTCCATTACTCTCACATGGGGTGGGAGGCAGCATGGCCTCTGTTGCTGTCATTCATGTAGGGGTGTGCACGGGCAAAGCTGCTCCTGGGTGAACTTCCAGGTAGGTGAGCAGTGTCCAGGGCAGCCATGGTCAAGCAGTGGAGGTTTCTGGGAGGAAAATGCACCTGTTTTGGCTCACTGTTCTGAGCCACGCCATTCTTCTCTCAGGCTCTTCGGACACAGTCTGTGACCTGCTGGGGGCCAAAGGGAAGGATATCTTGTACATCGGAGACCATATCTTTGGAGACATCCTCAAATCCAAGAAACGCCAGGGCTGGCGGACCTTCCTGGTGATCCCCGAGCTGGCGCAGGAGCTGCACGTCTGGACAGACAAAAGCGGTCAGGAGCCGGGCAAGCCCCTGGCCAGGCTTTGCTCTTGCTTGTCTGATGCTGCACCCCTGAGATCGCCAGGGCTTAGGGGTGCAGGGGAGAGATCACCCTGGCTTGCCACTTCTCCTTTTGAACCTTTTCTCTGGGTCTGGATGCTGGTGGCAGGAGCTGGGGTGCTTCTCTGTGGGCTGGCCTTGGGGTCCCAGGCCTTTCCTGTGCACTTTCCCAGGCTTTTGTGTGTAATCAGCCAAGTGCTGCCTTGGCCACGGGAGAAGCTGCAGTTGGGTGGGGTTGAGTTGTTCCTCATCCATAACCCAAGAACCTCCTCCCCCTCTGCACATATAGAGCTGTGGCTTCTATGTTAAAAAATATCTGATGAGACCTGGGTTATTCTCCCTGTAATGCCTGAGCCATGACTGCTCTCCCATCTGCAGGGAGTCCCTATTCACCAGCTGCTTCCTCCTCGTTCCTCCCACTCCCTCTGCTGCTCTGCCGCCAAAGTGCTGTGTGTTTCCCATCCTCCAGTGCTCCTGCTTTTCTCCCAGGTTTGCCCTTTGGTGTGTAAATAGGGCTGGGGGTTATGCAAGTTGCCCCATGGCTGGTTGGAAGGCTTTGGTGAGAGCTGCAAAGGTTCAGCCTCGAAAACAAAAGGGCCAACCAGAAACCAAGCCCAAAGTTCTGCCCATGGCACAGAGTGTGATTGACCCCTCTCCCTGCCCAGAGGCCTTGAGGTGCCTCCAGTGTCCCCGCTCCAGTGTCCCCCCGCCGCCATGCGAGGAGAGTGGGCAGTGGAGTGGGTTCACTTTCGGCCCTTTTCATTTCAACAGTTTAAACTTACCCTTTTCCCCTTTCTTTTCTGGATTTTCCAGCCCTTTTTGAAGAGCTGCAGAGTCTGGACATTTTCTTGGCCGAGCTGTACAAGTGAGTGTTCAAACAGTGACAACTTTCCTGCTGCCTCTCCCGGCTAACGAGCGGCAATGGCAAAACCTTGGGGTTGGGTTAGCGGCACTGCTGCCGGAGCCTTGACTCGGGCCTGGGCTCTGCCCACGAGACCGACCTTCCCCTCCAGACCAGCCTCCCTCCCCCGAGCCCCATCCCACAGCATCTGGTTCTGAAAGACTTTTCACACCATGTATTTACCTTCTCGCCTGTAACTAGGCATCTGGACAGTAGCAGCAATGAACGCCCCGACATCAGCTCCATCCAGAGACGCATTAAGGTACCAATCATCAAAATCCCTTTTCATCCTTCTGGATCCCAAAGGGCTTAACAACCCAACCCCACTGCTCAGTCCTGAAATGCTTTGCTCTGCCTTTGGGTGGGCACAGCAGGCTTGGCAAAGCCACTTTGTCTCATCTCACTGGTGTCACTGGCACTCCTGAAAGGCAGCCTGGTCTGGAATAGGGTCCCCTTCCTTATGCCCACAGCGGCACTGGCCGAGGGTGCTCACTGCTGCAGCACGTGGCACTGGCACACACAGAGGGGCTGTAGCCTCTGGTTCAGCCAGCCCTGGGGTGCCAGCCTAGGGCAGTGCTGGCCCCGAGCCTGCTGCCACCTTCCTTTGTTACCTGGGGCTCAGCTGTGCCCTGATGCCACAGGATACAAGCACAGAAAGCCTTACTAGAGATCCTTGCAGGTCTCATGTAGCCCCCAGCCCTCAGGGTGCTCTGCCTCAGTGCTGCGGCTCTGAGGTGCTGCCTGCCTGGCCCAGGATCTAACCTGCCCTTTCCTCATAGAAAGTGACCCACGACATGGACATGTGCTACGGGATGATGGGGAGCCTCTTCCGCAGCGGCTCTCGGCAGACGCTGTTTGCCAGCCAGGTGATGCGCTACGCCGACCTCTATGCAGCCTCCTTCATCAACCTCCTCTACTACCCCTTCAGCTACCTCTTCAGAGCCGCCCACGTCCTGGTGAGTTGCAATCCCAGGGAGCTGGGCAGGGGTCCCAAAGGTGCCCGTGCTTGTGTCCATTATCACTTCCACAGCACCTTGGAGGGTCAGGTGGCATTTGAGGGACCGTAGACCAAACGGTTGCATTCTGGGGTTTGCTCTCCACGCGTCTCAGGGAGGCACCCTGGGACTGGGACACCTCTTGTCACCTCCTCTCTCTGTTCCATGTGCAGATGCCACACGAGTCCACAGTAGAGCACACGCATGTGGACATCAATGAGAAGGAGTCGCCGATGGCCACGCGCAATCGCACCTCGGTGGATTTCAAAGATTCCGACTACAAGCGGCACCAACTGACCCGTTCCATCAGTGAGATCAAACCGCCCAACCTCTTCCCCCAGGCACCTCAGGAAATCACACATTGCCATGATGAAGATGATGATGAGGAAGAGGAAGAAGAAGAGGAGGAAGAGGAATAAGAAGGAAAAAATGAAATATTTCTGAAGATAAACCATGACTCTAGCAGTGATCAGGAATGGATTCTGTTGTTGGGGCCCTTGGGGTGATGGGTTGGGGGGTGTGATTCTTGCAAAGGCACATTTTGAAAGTATTTGGAAACTTCTAACAAATTAACACTAATTAGGAGGAGACCCTTGTTTTCAGTTTTGCAGACGGTTCAAACAGCTGATGGATTCTACCTGGGTGGTGCATTCAGATAGGACTGCCCTCCTGTGCTGTCATGCTACTCCCATTACATTTCGGGATGCTGCATGTCTCTCCCTTTCCCATCATGTGTTTCATTTGGTTTTCATTTGAACAGTGTCCTGTGAACGGTTTTTGGCATTTGTTACATTCTCTGTGGAGACAGAAGGGATGTGCTGGGCCCTGCAGGAGACAAAATGATCCAAATCCTGCTGCCCGTTAGGTTGCTGCCCTTAACCCTCTGCTCCTGGGTTACACGCTCCCTCCTCCCCTTGTTAGCCAGGGTGTTGCTGTGCCTTCCAGCACCCAGTTTACCTTCTGTTGGTGTGAGTTTCTCTGTGTAAGTTGACTCCTCCAGCTATCATGGATGGCAGCGAGATTCCAGCTCTTGCACATCTGCCGCCATACACCTTGTTTCACCTCGTAGCCGCTCATTACCCTCTCCCCGTGTCTCCAAGCTCTCTCACCATCGGCATGTGATGCATGATTTCCAGGGCATTTCTCAAACAGCTGAGCTGCACACACTGTTCTCAACTCCTCCAGTTTCCGCAGTAAATATTAACCCAGGAGCTTGAAGCTGCTGCTTTAGCATTAACATGAGTCACTCTGTGTTCCTCCTGACCTTTCTGTCCTCTCAACTTTAAGTGAAGCATCCCAAAACCAACCCCAGCCACCATCTGGAGTGAAAGGGCCTGTTGTGCCAGGGTGCTGCGGGCCACATGGGCCTGCCCTAAACTAGGAAACAGCACATGCCACAGGGCCAGCCCCACGGTGGGAGCCGGGAAGCTCCCGGCCGTCCGGCAGCTGCCCTGGTCTTTGGTCCGGTGCGGAGCAAGCGGAGCCTCATCGCCGGCCGTGGTGGGCAAGGCTGCGCCCCTGGCCAAGGAGGGTGACGGCTGCCGTGTGGGGACCGGGGGTGTCCCCAGGGATGGGCAGGTAGTCCTTGTGCCTGAAAGCCAGCCCAGGGAAGGCACGGAGCTGGCACACAGCTGGGCAGCAGTGCCCCGTGGTTTTCCTCTGAGTCATGGGTGCAGCCTCCCTTACTCCAGCCTCTGCCGTTCGCTGCAAAGGGATTACAACGAGGGCCCTCTTGTAATGAATTTGACTGTTGTTTCAGTACCATAAACTCATTTAATTTCTTTTTTCATTTTAAAGTACCTTAGTAGAAAATAAAAGAAGAAAAACCACACCACCAACATCTGAGCAGGAAAATGCTGCTCTAGTGGCAGTTGTTCAAGTCAATAAATGATGATGTTTCTAAGAAATGCCTGGTGCTTTGTGGCATGTTGCTGAGATGATGAGGGCTGTGCTGGAGTTGGTGGGAAGAGATGGGACTGGTCTATGGGTCCCAGCAGGATGGGTGACTGGGGAAGAGTGAGAGCATCTTTGGGAATGGGTCACGTGAAGCACTGAGGAGCAGTGGCAGTGGATCTTGCTGTAAGGTCACACCTGGTCCTCACATTGCCCCGGGAAGCAATGGTGGGGCACGAGGCTTTTGTTATCACCTCCTTCATCAGCCAGGAAATCATGGGGAGGGCAGAGAAACATTTTGGCTTGGACACAGAGAGTGAGGAGGGGCTTTTCCATGGTGGGAAGGGCAACATCCCCACACTGCCACTACCTCCAACACTCTTGTCTTGCCAGGGCTGTTTCCCACAGACATTACCAAGGACCACTTCCTGCCCCTCCTCCCCTGCAAGACATGTACCCAGGGTGGCACCAGGGCACAGCACAGCCTGTGCTCACAGGAGCTGCAAACCTGCTTAAATAGACAAGAATACCTGGGGAAGGCTGTGTTGTCACACAGCCACACAAGGCTGTGCCCGGCTAAGACAGGCAGCCCTGGGCACTGCTGAGCTCAACCCTCCCCTACAAACAAACTCCTCGTGTCAACCAAACCAGGCCTGAGGAGGTTCCCCCATCAGCACCACCACAGGAGGATATTCAGCACCGGGGCCCAAAGTGCCAGACAAAAGCAACACTAAATGGCAACAGCTGGTGGCCAACACTCAACACCTGACACTTAAAGGGATTGCTGAAAACTCCAGAGCAATGGGTCCCCGACACCTCAGTTTTGGGGTCTGGAGAGGAGCTAACACGCACCCACAGTGAGGCTGGCTGCAGGAAGGGTTCCAGGGAGCTGTTCCCGAGCCCTTTCACCAAAGGCCATGCTGGGCTCTGCTATGTTTAAACTTTGTTTCTCCAAGTATAGCTACTTGAATTTTTAAAGCTTTAGCTCAGCAGCTGGGGGAGGCATGCGGTTGCGGGAAGGGAGGTCTGGGGAGCTCCATGCATTCCTCCTTCCCAACTGGTCACCACAAATAGCTCACTCCCAGCCCAGGGCTATTTCTGACTGAGATGGGGAGAAGAGTCTTCAAGGCTGGAGCAATGGAAAGTATTTGACCCTCACTTCATGGTGGGAAAATGTCGGGCAAAGCCTGACAGACACACAGGCACTGCCCAGCCTGGTACCATCCTGTCCATCCTGTGCTGGCTCCACCATGAAGTTGTGGTAACCCATGGACCAAGAGCCAGGGTGAAGCTTCTTGCCCCATCTGGCACTGGGGACACGGTCACAGCCCAAGTTTCCAGCCCACACCTTCCTCAGGCAGCTGCCCATGGCTGATCTGTACCAGCTGCCCCTTCCCAGAAGCCAGTGGCCTGGCAGTACCTGTGTCTCCAGTCACTCTGCAGAGCCTCAGGAAAAGTTCCTTCTGCTCTCCCTGCAGCCTGTCCCCCAGCCCAGGGACAGACATGCTTTGTTCTTGCCCACCAGCAGTATTCTCTCCTGCAGCAAAAACCTGGTGGAAGCAAGGTGAGCATGGAGGGAACAGGCCTCACCCCTGCCCCGAGCTCTCACTGACCTGACTGCTGGCTTCTCCCACTTTCCCCACCACCTCACATCCACCTCCCCTGCTCCGCAGAGCCGGAGGGGGCTCACAGGGGCTGCACCAACCAAACCCTACCAGGGACAGGAGCCCGAGGCTCACTGCCCTGAGCCACAGCGCTGCAGACATCCGTGTGTTGGGCACTGCCGCTTCTGACCAGGTCACAGTCACGAGAGCTGCTCCCAGCTCCTCTTCCTTTACGCCACCTCCTCACTCAGCAGAGCAAGGCCCAGCTGCAGCTCGGTGTCAGGATATGCCCGACCGTGATGGAGGGTGCAAAGCCCTGTGCCAGTCCCCGAGCAGCAGCCATTCCAACCGACGGCCTGAAGCCCCAGCATGGCAGACATGGATAAAGCAATTCTGTAATTGCAGAGCCACCCTGGCCCTGCACAAGGGTGCTTTCCCTACAGGAGACCAGCCCTGGGGCCACTGGGCTGCGGAGCCTGGCCAGGGCGGGAGGTACTGCTGGAGCCTTGAGGATACAGAGCCCTGGGTACAGCTTTGGGCACTGCTCCTGCCCTGCTGATGCAGTGTAGCCTGGACCTGAGCAGCCAAAGCCCATCCCACCTCCCTGAAGGGATCTGGCCTCTTACACCCTCCCTTCCAGAAGTCCTGGGCTCTCTCTATCCTGCTCCTCCTTCCCGCTGCTAATTACCACCAGAGCCAGCTCCAAAGTTGGCCTCCACATTAATTCTACTTACGTCGTGCTCGCAGCATCCCACCACCCTCCACCGGCTGCCAGGGATAGGCACACACAGGGGAGCAGGAGTCCTCGAGGACCTGCCGCTCTGTCCTGCTGACACATCATGAAGGAGCGAGGTCCAGAGGAATGGGGCCATCCTGCAGCACAGAAGCAGGGACACAGACTGCACTGGGGTGTGGCAAAAATGCCCTGCAAGGTTTGAGCAGCTGCTGCCCAACTTGCTAACCCAGGGTTTGGCAGCTCAAGACCTGAGCACGGAGGAAAGCCCAGTGCAGGGAGAGCAGCTGGGTGAAACAGCTGTGAGGAGGAGAGGGGCTGAGGGATGGCAGAAGCACGATATGGGCACACGGCAGGGCTGTATCTGACACACAGGAAAAGGGGCTGCTCCTCCACCAGTGTGAGCTGGAAGTGATGGCGGGCAAGGGACTAAGCACAAGCTCGCTCTGTCTCTGTCGCTGCGGGCTCCACACAGCCCCACTGCCAAAGTCCCAGCATGAGGGGAGAAGGCAGCAGCACCCAGGTGCAGGGGGATGGACTGACTCACTCCACCAGCTGCTCCCGTCCCGCGAGCCACCGTCGGCCCCAGCCACATCCCTTGCTGGTGACCCCCAGTCACACCCCGCCTGGCAGAACACGCGCTACAGACAGACGGCATCTACACTTAGAGACAAACATGACCTATGGAGAGCAGGTTGTAAATAAGGGGTTTTTATTACTGAAAGAAAAAGACCCTCACCCTTGAGGGAACTTCAGAAAGTCAGCTGCTTGCCGTTGCCACCAGCTTCCCAGCCAGCCCCTGATCAGCAAAACCACCAGCACAGCCCTCCCCAGCTTGAGACTTACGGGCCCAGACCCACCAAAGCGAAGAGCAACACCTGGTTCTAAAGGAACAACATCCGGCCTCTCTGTAGCTCTTGGCAGCTGAAGTGGAGATTAAAGACTGTTAAACGTGCCAGTAGCAGAGATGTGGGTACGGGATCACAGACATCAGCCCCACCACCCACATGCCAAAATCTGTCCCTTGGAAATGAGGGGGGAGCATAGAGGAGGGAAAAATGCATAAACTGGAATGTTCAACAGAAAAAAAAATCATCATTTATCTAAAAAGAATAGAAATAAACAAAATGCTTTAAAACAAAATCACAAAATATACAAATAAATCTGGTACAAAATAAATAGGAAAGATTGGAAATCTACAACAAAATCGGAATAATTATAAAATTAATTCGTATGACAATCAGTATATGAAACGTATACACTTCATTCAGGATTTCAGTTGTGCTTATTCAGGTTTATGTACACACACAGAAATACTGTAGTCAGAATACTACAACTCTGGAAACCCGAAGTCATGTACAATATGATACAATTCGCAAAGACCACATACGATGGCAAATAAGACACAGGGGAGAGCCGGCTGGAGTGGGATCAGACAGCCACGAAAACGCACTGCGAAGGGAGAGCTGCCACGCTCCAGAATGGGGGGACCAAGGCCGAGCCAGCAGCAACCAGGACAGGGCTCGGGGCAGCCAGGAAGGAGGAAGGTTTGGTGTGAGACCTCTGGCTGCTGAGCACCAGCTGCTCATGGCTTCCAGGAACACATCTCAAGTATTCGGGGTTTCAGATTCACTGTGTTTGGCATCCGGGCACCTGCCCGGTGATTCAGGTGTCAAGGCTGGCTCTGCTGGAGAAAAAATACACCAAGAGCTCCAAGGTCCCTCAGCAGGGCCCGACCCTGAACTGCTCATAAGCCACCCTTGTGCTCAGGAGAACATGGATCAAATGGGACCAGAGCACTGCTGCTGGGGTCCCGGTGGGTTTCCACTCTCCAAATTCCATGTGGCCTCCGAGGAAGGCAGAGTCCCCTGAGCAACATCTCCTACCCTCAGTGTGAGAAATGAAGACAGAATGGCTGCAGCACGGCCCGTTCCCAGCTGCTGCCCCTCCTTCTCACCTTCCTGAACAGTCAGCTGAAGCCCAGCAGAGGGGCAGAGCAGCAGCTGCGGCCAATGTGAGCACAGCTGGCACAGAAGCCACGCTGCTGAATCCAAGCCAGCACGATGCAGAAGGACAGAGCGCGTACCCTGGGTGAAAACCCACCAGCCAAGCCCAGCCCAGCCCAGCCCAGCCCAGCCCAGGCTGCTGGACCTGAGATTTTAAAGCAGGAACGACACTAAAGCTGATCTAGGCCCGGCCAGTCTGTCACTTCTGAGAAGAGGAGCTCATCAGGAACCCCTCACCCTCCCACAGTGATCTTTGGGACATGCATTCCGCATTGGCACTTCCAACTAAAGGCATCTGACACCAACTAGTTTCTCACTTGTATTTGGAAGGATTTGGTTCAACAGTCATGCCCAGAGGATGAAACACCACCTCCTATTATAAAGCTCTGTGATCAGGAAACAGTTGAGAAGGGAGGCTAGACTGCTACACCAAGCACTGAATGCTGGGACAAGCCCTTCCTCCCCAGCAAATCCTGCCACCAACCAACTGCCACACTGCTTTCAGGAGGAGAAGACAACAAAGAAATCAAATCCACCCCTGGAGCATTGGAGCCACCTGCAGCCTTTGCATGTTTCAGGCTCACAACAGCTGACAAACTTCCAGCCCAGTTCCATGACAGGCCACTTCTGTTGAGTCCGGCCAAACCTCTGCTTCTGGGGGAGGACTAAAGACCAAGCATTTCCTTAGCCAGAAATCTGCACCAGAGGAGCAAGAGCAGCCAGGGCACCATCCTCTGCAGGATCCCAGTGATCAGCCCTGCTCAGAGGAAAACAGAGCCCAAAGGCAAAACCTGAGAGGAGAATGATGTTTTTCAGCTGGAGACAGAAGACCAGCAGCTTTGAGTACCGTATTTCCAAGGTGAAGAACTGCTACTGAGTCTGACCTCAGGATAACAAGAAGAAAACATCACTTTGACTGAACTGAGTGCTACCAGCCTATGAAACAACTCCATTTGCCAACTGTACAGTGCCACTCGCTGGAGGCAGCTTTCCAGCAACCCTTTCCCATCCCTGCAGCTCAGGAAAATATGCACACACCAGATGGAAAAGCTCAACTGTACCGCCTTGGACCCACGGCAACAGCATCTCCGCGTCTGGATGCAGCCCTGAGACTGGCCCCAGAGCAATATGAGCCAGCATGAAGCCAGGCTCCAGGACAAGAGCAAGACAGCAAGCAGGATTGCTGAGGGGGCTCTGCAGGAAGCCGTGGATGTCCAGGTCCCCCATGCTGCCCACACATGGGCGTGAGGCCAGAATCACCACAGACATCCCACCAACAAGTGACCTGCAGCTGATGGACCAAGTGTGACAGCAGTGCAGGGCTGGGGGCGGCTGCCCAGCCCAGCCTGTGGTGCGGAGCCTGTCCTGTCTGCTGGCCAAGTCAGGATGAAGGCTGCTCTCCCATCCGTGCCACGGGAAGATGCCCGATTGCGTTAAGCTCATCATTTCACTGCTGGGCCAAACCAACCCTCAGTATCCAGGGAACAGGTACTTCTTTGGGTCTATGTAGAGCCCAGTGTAGAGCCAGCTGGTGGGACGGGCAGCATGCCTGGGGCTGTACCACACCACAGCCAGGGCTCCTGCCTTGGGACAGGGCACAGTGTGGACACAGGGACCCCTCAGTGCTGGGCGGGCACCTTTGGGATGAAGCCTCAAGTAACCATCACAAGAGGTACTCTGCAGCATCCTTCCCCACCCCCAGCCCCAGTTTTCTATTGGTAATCCAGACACTGGATAACTTGACAACTGGTACACAGGTACTAGATTTAAAACCACAGATGTGTGTATTAGATTTAGTATAAAATATGGTACATCTTTCATGTGGGAACGATTTCTGTTGAGTGTAATTCTGCACAAGGAAGATGCACGTTCCAAGGGGTCCTGGAGAACATGGCTGTGTTCTCCATCATGTAGGATACTTACACAGGATGCTCGTGAGGAGACAGGGCTGCTCTTTGCCATCGGCACCCCCACACCGCTTGGCTGAGCTCTGCAGAGATCACAGGAAGCACCACTGCTGCCCAAGCAGCCCCTCACACAACGCTACCTCTTTGGTTTTCTTTGAGCTGATTTGAACCAGAGCCTGACGCCACCAGTGCCAAATCTCATCCTCATCTGAGCTGGGCCCTGAAGGCTGAGAAGAAGCAAAGGGTGTCGTGTGTGTGCCATGGGGGCAACTCGCCCTGCTCCCCCTGAGCTTTCTCCAGGTCTGAGTGCAAAGGGCCAAAACCTGAGACTCCTACTCTTGCCAGCTCCACCCACACAAAAAGGCACTTAAAGAAAAGAAAAACAAACAAACAAACAAGCCCCCAGCAGTGAGGAAAAGGGGAGTAAGTCCGGGAGAAGAGAGGAGAAACAGAAAAGTGAGCACAATGTGAATGAGTGGCTGACCCCTCTTCCAACAGGCCCAAGAACCGCACACCTCCAGCAGCCAGCTCCAGCTGCCCCCGCTCAGGGTCTCAGCATCATCCCATTCCTGCTCAGTCCGGAGCAGGAGCTTACAGGGGCAAAAAGAGCGTGAGAGGGAACTGTACATGACACAGGTTTGGAGCAGGAGTGGTGAGCAGGAGAAGGATCTGCCCTGTGGAGCTTCCTCTCCTGGTGCGTCTGGATGGGGGAAGCACCTTTTCCTGCCACGCCAGCCTTGGGGCCCCTGCCCACCAGCCAGCCCGGACACCCTGCCAGCATTCCTCATCCCACTGTGGGATAACCCATCCAGAGCTCCTCCAGGGCAGCAGCCTTCAACTGCACGGGGATTTCAGGGAGTGGACAAGCTGGGAACAAAACAACAAGCACTTTGTAAACTCTGGAGGGTCTGAGCTTGCGGCACAGAGCGGCTGAGGCTGGTTTGCTAAGCCCTCCACTGAGCCCCTCTCCTCTCAGAACTAATGTGCTTCGTATGATCTCCACATCACCAGAGTCAGTCTCATTTGGAGAAAGATTCTCACTGGAAAGCAAGAACATTCCTTCACTCTTTACAAAGATTTGGCAATACACAGAATTAAAAAAAATAAATCATAGTTACAACAGATTCAGGTTCATTTCGTTTAAAGGAAACTCAACCAACAGGAGTGTAAAAGATATAATTCACAGTTGTGCATTTAAGATATTAGTGTTGAAAACCTCACTTCAAAGAACTCTTGTGCAAAATTGTATTGACAGTAGAAACCATGGCTAGATGCCCTCCCAGCCTCCCCCAGCCAACAGGCCATCATCCACCCTGCTGCCTGCACCCAGCGGCAGACGGGCGAGGGGAGCAAAGGCGGCAGCAGGAGTTGACATAGGAAGATGCAGTATCCTTTCTACAAGTCAAAGCCTGGCCAAGGTCTGAGGTCAAGTCCAACGATTCCCAAAGCCACCAGCTGGTGCCCTGCGCCGCGGTGACCGGCCGCGCGTCCTCATGGCACTGCGGCACGGCATCCGAGCGCCCCGCGGGGCGGAGGGAGCGGATCTGCTCGGGCAGGACAGCCCTGCGAGGGCACGCATCGGATGCCGTGGCACCTCCACTGCGGTCAGGAGAGCCAAGCCCCGGCTTCAGCAAACGCTGTGCCGAGGCTCAGAGGGATCCTGAGCTGGGCGTGGGGCTCCTCACTGTGATGGTTCCCACCAGGAGGGCCGGGAACCCCTCGCATTTGTTAAACAGTAAAACTGTAAATACCCTGAGAACAGGGAGACTGGATTTTTTCCCCTCCGGGGAGAGGACCATGCTTTGTTCTTCAAGCTAATTAGTAGTAGCAGCTCCTAACCCCTCTGGGTCAGGTACATATTTTCCATATGAGACACATCTATAATCAACTATTTTTATGGAAATTAAGTGAAATTACTTCACTTTCCATTATTTGATCTGTACAAATGATGAAAAACAGTCATGCAAAAAATCGCCTGGAAATTTTGGAACAGTGCAGCATGGGCAGAAGCAGGAGGTATTTGCTTTGGGATCACATGGCTTTGGTTGGAAAAATTGGCGCTATTTTTTCCTTTTTTTTTTGCGTTTTTCTTTTTTTTTTTTTTTAAAAAGGGAAACAGACATTGAAACAAATCCATAACCTGCCATAAGAAGCAGAAGTCAGATCCAGCGAGCAACCTCATCCCGGAGAGAGCTGCCTTGACTTGAGCCTTCCCTCCTTTGGCAGGTTTGACAAAACGGATACTGCATCTCAAGTTCACCACCGTGTCAAACACTTCCAACAAACTTTTACATTCAGCAACACTAGATAAAAACTGGCGAGGCGAGTCCCTCGCCGAGGACAAACGCTGTAACATCTGGACATTTTGCTCTGTGAGAAAGGTGCAATATTGGCAGCTCTCTGGGAAGGCGCGGGGCTTAGGCCAGCCCGTGCTGCCGCCGAGCCGTGTGCTCTCAGCGGTGCTGGGCTGACGCACATCAGAGTGAGGGTGGGATGGAGGCTAAGGAAACACTTTTAGATGGGAAAAAGTCAAAAAGCTACGTGTGAGAGCAAGGCTTTGGAGGGCCTGTTTCCGCCTCACTGGGTGCACAAGTTGGATACTGTGCAATTTCTGTGCCCCTTGCAGGGACTTCATCCTCATGGGTGGCTCCCACCAGGGTGGACAGCAAAAATTTGGGCTGCTTTCTGAAGCTGGAAGAGAGAGGAGGAGGAGGGACACAGGCAAACCCAATTGGCTCTGACAACACACACTCCAATTCCCGCGGGGAGATCCTGCAATGGAATATTGCACCTTTCCAGCCACCAGGCACACAGACGGACCACGGCAACTTGCAGTGAGTGCCTTCCCCAGCCCACGAGCAGGGGAGATGGGGCAGGCCTGCAGACACATACAGCTCTGGCAGTTGCACTTGGGGCTGGGGGTTTCTTTGGGTGTCCCCAAAGAGATTATCCAGGTGTAAAGAAAGGGAAATGCTACATAACCAGGGGCCACGGCAGGGTCTTGAAACAGAGAAACCACAAATCCTGATTTATCAATCCAGATACTGAGGGCAACGTTCACATTTTGTTTGAGACAGCACTGGAAGGGGAGAGGACTGGGGGAGACAACTTCCTTTGTTTTTCATTTGAGGACTTAGACTCCTTCCATGGGAATGGGGAATGGGTGATGCACAACTGCCATAGGGTGCCTCTTGCTGGCACCCAGTCTGCATCCAGGTTTTTTGGGGTGGAGGAATTGGTTTCTGCTGTCCAAGGCAGGTGTTGCCCTGCATTGGTGGCAGCTGAGTAGGAGGCTCTCTGCTCTGCTACCTTGGTAATCCCTACAACGGCTGTTAAAAGGGGAAAGAGAGAAGGAAATGCACTAAATCCACTCAAGGGAATGAATGTGGCTGGGAACAGCCTGGAAATGAACCTCTCTGAATCCCTGAAGTGCAATACACTCGCGTCTGGAAAGTTTTGTCAGCTCTTGGAGAGGAGAGGATGGTTCTGGCTCCTCAGCAGTGCCCATCCTTGCACTGGCAGAGGTTTACTGTCACCTGGAGCATGTACTTTGGGTGTAATTGTAGCAGCATCTTTTGTGTTAATATTAGAGATTACAGGGGGGACAGGGACCGATGTTCTGACACTCAGCAAAGGCTGCACGTCTGCTCTGGCCGAGGTAACGGTGCACAGACCGCTACAGCACGGGAGCGTTTCAAGACTTGGCATCTCAGGGTACACACGTTACTTCACCATGCAATTGTCAGGAACACCAATGAAAAATCACCCAGTTACTTCACTATGGAATATCACACCCGGCTTTCATTTCACAGGACTGCAGTTTTGCTAATGAATTCCTTCCCCCCAGTATCATCTTCAACATACACAAAGGTTTTGGAGGTTACAAAACTGTAAGTGTAACAATGCTTTTGCCTGTTTAACGAAGAAACCTTCTGAAATTTAAAACATCATTAAATACCAAAGTAACCACTCCTTCCCTGAAAATTAACTGGAAGAATGTAAGAATCCTCATCTCTTGGTCCTCCAGGTGGCTGAAACCAGAGGTTCCTTGAAGCTTGCTCATTCTTAGGACACAAATAACATACAAGTACCAGTTACTAACTTTTTCAACAGGGCAACAAAAAGGACCACAAAGGGGTGAGAAGAGGCCTAAGGACATTGGAGCCAATTCACAAAACCACGACAGAGCCCATTTGAGGTTCATGAGGGACAAAAACAATTTAAAACTCTGCAAAATACTTTTTAAAAACATGATCTCTCTTGAAAAAATAATGGAGGAGCTTTTAAACTTCTCCATATGTGTTTGAGGAGGAAAAACCCAACAAGGATCAAAAGTACAGATAAAAAATAAACATAATTCTACTTTGCAAGAAGAATTTTCATCGTTCTCAAGGGTGGCTCACCATTCCCAAATTACGTTTGGGTCTTTAGTCTCTCTTGCTCTTTGCTCCTTTCTTCCTGTTTCTTCCTCTTCTGCTCCCAGAACGGACGCAAAAGTCTTTGGTCTCAGAACACTGGATGCAGCAGTGTTGCAAGCACGCGCTAACGGTGTTCACACTCGGGGAGGAGGCAGGAAGGAGCGAGGGCTGGTCCTGCTGAGGAGATGGGATGGGTGAGTTGTGGGGAGTCAGCTCCTAGATGGCTCCTTCACTGTGCATACTGTGGTTGGGCTTGTTGTGAGTCACACAGTTCTGCTCGTTCAGCAGGTTTGCTGTCTCGTCTGGCAAACCATCGTGTAGCTCCGTAAGAGTCAGTTCGATTTTAGTGTTTTCACTGTCCGAGGACTGAGGTGTTTTGTCCATCCGGGATGCCATCAGGGCATTTTGGTACTGCTGTCTTGAGATCTGCTCCAAGAACAGGGAAGAAACAAAACAAGTCAGTCACACTTCTATGTCTCCTGCGGGACACACTGAGAAAAGAAAGTTCCCTCCCGTTCCAGACGACCACACTTCAACCCCTTTACCTGTTTCCATAAAACATCCCTGCACTTTGCAAGCCTAGAGCATCCCAGCTCAACACCCACAGCATGGTGACATTTCCAGAGAGGGTGGAAGAACAGTGCTGTGCAATCACCATGCTGTTCAAAGGCAGGGATTTATTCCTATGCAGAGATTTTTACATCACACCTCCATTTCCCTCTAACCATGCACACCTTTAGGACCAGAACAAGAGATCAGTGAAGTCTTTCTCCCAACTTCAGTGAGCTCCTGGTGAGGCTCTAAGTGTCCCTATAGAGCCAAGCCAGCTCTATAGTACAAGTATAGAGTACAAGCATTCCTGCTCTTGTCTAGGCCAGCAAACACAGCAGGAGCTACAGCCTTATACATAAGGACATTTGATTCTAGAAAAGACTGGGATGCCCATAGAGATGAGCCCGAATTAGCAACCCATGAAGTTTTCCACTGGTCTCTGCAAGAGCTGTCTGCACTCAGCAGAACAACGATGACAGGAGCTGGCCTAGAGCACAGAGTGTCACTGCATACGATGCCCCAGGGACAGGGAAGCCCAACGCCCCCGTACATCTGCATGTGGTGGTGGAGGGTGGAATTCCTCCTGGAGCCACAAGCAACCAGCCCTGTGAACTCCTCCAGGCCAACCTTCTCAGCCAGGACAGGCAGCAGGGTACATGTGCACTGGCAGCCCCATGAGCCCACAGCAGTGGGTGATCTTGGCAGGCAGGAAGGTGATAGAGATGAATTTACTTTTAGAAAACTGTAAGTTCCAGTAGCAACACAAGAGAGGGACTGGAAATGGAGAGAGTCAGATGGACCGGGTCACAACTCCAAAAGCAGAATCCAAACATGCATGAGCAGGTCACAACCCTGGGTTTACAAGGTATTAATTGAATGAATGACCACGTGGCACAGTGAAAACACTCATGTTGAGTACTCCGACCTACGCGTAAAGCAGAGTGATACAAGAAGAGGTGTGCAAGTCTGACTGCAGAGATACCAGGACAGTTTAGCATTCATTGGCCTCAGTATGAACACAGTGAGATTTGGAAGGACTCCACATAAACTGGCATAGGGAGAGCAGCTGCTCTGTACAGCAGATTAGCCATTGAAATCTGTAGTGAGAATCACTTGCCCAGTGATAAACATGTACTGATGTAATCCTTGAAGGATCGAACCACTGACCAGTACACTTGCATCTCAAAGTTCTGACAGCAAGACTTTACTCTCCTTTTAAAATTTGGCTACAGAATATTCAGTTTAGCATTCTAGTATGTCTACCCTATTCCACACTCTTAACATTGAATTAACTGACAGAAGTTCAGTTCACAAATCACTTGGGTTGCATACAAAGAAACTGTGAACGTGCACCTAATTTAAGAAAAGCATCAACGTCAACTTCTGGCCATGGGACGTCAGCTTCCCTGGACTCCCAGCCGGGCCGGAATTGCTGCCAGCATTAGCTGTTCCTCAGCTCACCTAGATTTCCTCTCCCACAGGACTAGCACACATTTCAGCGTGGGATGCACCATGCTGGGGGACAGAGCTGTATTTCATGCAGCAACTCACTGGTAGTATGAGACATGAGCCTAATACATGTGAAGTTAAGATAAAGAGAAATGTCCAAGACTTCTCCAAGCAGAAGAAGGATGGCAAGTCGGAAAGTAAGATCAAGAACCCCAAACTGAAACCAAAATCAGAAGTAAATAAATACTGCAACCAACAGTAATGTCTCATCCTTTAGAAAAGGACAGTGGCTGATAAGGAAGGGTCTCCGTTTTCAGATGGCTCCAAAAGCTTCACGAGGATAGGTTTGGCTAAAAGCAGAGAGGTTATTTTCGATAATATTTCCCCAAAGGACCTGAAATCCAGAAGGTTATGTGACCAACCTACTTACGAGTCCGAATGAGAAGAGCAGTGAAGACAAATCAGTGGACAGCAGATATTGGAAAAAAAGGAGTTTAAAGTAATTTTTAAACAGCTGCTTTCATAATGCTATTTACTCACAGAGAAATTTAGAGGGAATCCCCTTCCCCAGGCTCTCCATCCTATCAGCCAAGCCCGACTTTCCAGCGGGGTCTTTCTAGCTTTTTTCCTACCTTGACAAACTGAATGTCTGTGAGGGCTTTCACTGAGTAGTCTGGAACATACACTTGGAGGAAGGAGGCGTTCAGCTGGTTGTTGCTGCTCCCTAACGTCGGGGTCACCGCGTCGATGCGATCGCTCCGGTTTAAAGAGTCTGAGTGATTCAAGCCACAGGGCCGAGGCGGAGACTTGTTTTCGGCTAAGAAACAGGCAAGAGCAAGAGACTTCTTAAATCAAGTAGAAAACTTTTAAAGTCACCAGTTTCAAAGGGGCATAATAAATTGTGATGTAGCACAGATAAACTGCAAATGCTTAATCCATTCACAAGTAGACATGTGGCTAAACAACCAAATTATCCTGAAAAAGGGTACATTTTCAGTCCAGAGCTGGTAGCCAGCATCACTGAGTATGCCCTGAACAAACCTGTATTTGTTTATGCTGCTTCAGACATGTCCTGAGAACACAGTGCTTCAGCCGATGAGCAGAAACTACCCCAGAAAGGTAACTTCCCAAGGCTCCCTTACAGGAGCTCTTGATACTCAGAACATGCTTAATACATTCTGTTTTTCTTAACCATTGTTACTTTCACCCACAGTCAGTCCCAGCTGAGCCTTACCCTGTTTTATTTCCTCTGGTACCTACACATGCCTTGTTCCCTGAGCTAGAGCAGACATTTTCTGTAACAGAGTCCTCAGTGGACCAGAGTGCAGTCCACAGGACTGTTACTTCAACATTTCCTCTCAGTCCCTGAAGTGGCAAAATCTCAATGAAGGAGAGCAAGCCCCACACAGTATGTGCCAGCCAGTGACAGGCAAAACAGTCCATGCTACAGAGAAAGATCTGTGTCCGGGAAAGGAGAACACTGCAGACATCACCTTCCACCACTGGCCTTTAAGTCCCACAGGGTTTCACTTGAAGACCTGTCCCCTGTGAGTGTGACTGGACACGGTCTATCCAAAGGAAACGTGCTTTCAGGACACCACGGACATTCTGCATCTGTGGCTTCCACCCCCACAGTGACCCAGAAGACAAGAGGGCAGAAATACATCCTAAGAGAAATTCCAAGCCCTCCTGCAGAAGGGCTTCTCCCTGGGCGCACACACAGTACACACTGATCAAAGAACTATCTTTGGGACCAGAGAATTTTTGGATCTTAATGCACTTAAAACTCACTCAGCCAGCCCAAACTCAAACTTGAGGTAAGCTACGCTACTCACCACATGATCCCCACTGTCAAGCTGAAAGATCATTTTCATATAATCTTAAGATAACAAGTCTCTTTGAGGAAATCAACAACAATATCCTTACAAGCTTTTCAAATTCTTTTTTTGAAGACTTTTCTACATATAATTTTATTTCCTAAAAAACCAAAAACTTCCCTTAAATTTAACCCTACCTCTGCCACTCAATCACTAGAAATACATCTCCTTGTCCAAATGACACAGCCTGTTCCACATCTGTGAGTCCAGCCTTTCCTAAACCTAACACTTTAGAATGCAGAATTGCCCTGATTCTTATTCCCCACTTAAAACCCTTATGATGTTGTCTTTCTTGCAGTTTTAAAAAGGGGAACAAAAAAATACAGGTTCTGACAACTTGACAATTTTCCCACCATTTCTGCACTATGGAATTAGTGCAGGTCCCTATGGCAACACCAACTGCAGGCTTAGGGGGAAGCACTCAGAGCCTCGCAACTTAAAAGCCACAGCAGGCTGCAATAACTGCTGCCAGGAGCCAAAACTCTACCCGCACACAGGGCTTGATGCTGAAATTCCCACTGGAGAACAAGGAACTGTGAAGGCTGGATGAACTTGTCCTCTTCCCCAGCTGTATACACAAAATATGGCTGTGTGTGACAAGAACAGCATTGCAGCTGCTTGGGATAAAGGCTTCCATCTGGAACATCTTTGCACTAGCGTGACTTGTACCTGCCTTTTCTCTCCACCAGGGATCTTACAGTACATTACTAATAAAAACAAAGGATATAGAGCAACATGGCAAAGCAATATAAGAAAAAAAAGGAGAGGTGAGACAAAAGGACAGAACAAAAAGGTATGATTTCTAAAAATGTGAGGGAAACAACATGATTTCTGGATCACATTCAGTTCAGGGAAGGAGAAGAGAGGATAATGAAGAGGGAAGGGTACAGAAAGAGCAGATGACAAACACCAGGAAGGTCTGTGTTAGAGCTTTTCTACCTAGGTTTTCCCACACTCTTCACCTTTCCATACAGGGGATATAAAGAGGACAAGCCACAAGATGCACATCAATACAAGTCTGTTATGAATTTGTGGTTAAACAACAGGATTATTTTCACAAGCACCCCGCAAAAGGTCTGAGTTTCATTAAAACCGGTACCACATTGCTGCAGTGACCAGGCTTACACTATCAGTTCCTTACAGAGGAGATTCTTCCCACTATTATTTTCCCTTGCTTATTTTTTGTAATTTTTTTTTTTTATTTAACTGAGGGAAAAGCTATGAAAGTATGCTTGGCATTTATACTGGAAACAACCTGCATGTGCAAAGTGTACACTTATTTGTAGAATGGAAATGGAAAAATAAAAATAAAAAAAGAAGACCTGGCAAAACAGAAGAACCAAGCCAAGAAAGATAATCAAAGCTGCCAAGCTTAAAGGAGAGCCATCAGGTACTTTAATTAAAGAAAGATTAAATTTCTCCCCCTTCTTTGGTGTTTAGCAGCAGGAAACTTTAACAGGGCAGGAAAAAAATCCCCTGCAAGGCAACAACCTGTAGATTTTTCAGAATGTGCATGCAGATAATTTAGGGACCATGAATGAAATACATTTTCTAAAGTTAAAGGAAGAGGGGGAAATACAGGAAGCAGATGGTGAAAGTGTATGAAATGCATGATATGTATTAATGTTTGAGAGATGTTTCACTTAAATATGCTTGTTTGCTTTTAGTTCTGGGAAAAGACATTTCATCTGAAAAAAACTTCAAAAGGAAGACATATGCTCACTGTGACCCAAACTATTTCAGGATTCTGCTCTTCCTACAGACTTTCTTGAAGGGTTTCTGTTTTTCCCAACTGCTCCATGCATGCAGTGTCCGCAAAGCTCAGTTCTTGACCCTTCCCAATTTACAATCTCTCAGCCACATCTCAGAGCTCTTTTTGGCCCAGTTTGTTCCTTCCTTGGTCTCTGCTCTCCAAAGGGATTTCTGTGTCAGTCAGCTTGGTGATACAGCAAGGAAAGGCCTAAGCACAACAGGAACCAGAAAATCCCACCGAAGGTCCCACAACCTTCTTGCACATTCCATTCCAAATCCATCCACTCAGCAGATCACTGAGCTGGTCCATGGCATTAACCTCACTGAGAGAAAGCTCAAAGCTTTCCAGGAATTGAAAAGGCCAGACTGTATACAAACCATAGAATTTACCCATATGAGAATATAAAATACTTTCATTAAATATGTTTTCCTTTTATGGCAGTTTAGCGGCAGACATTCTCCTCTGCCAAATGCATTTTCTTCAGAATTTTTTAAGCCTCAGCTTGGGGGAGAAGACATTCTTCTAAAAAATCTCCCTTCCTGATTTTCCACCAGCATCAATATGAGAAACAAGAACAAGCACGCATTACCAAATACATTTTCTTTAATGTGTTTTTAGTTCTTCTCATTTTGATGACTCTGACCAGTTACCATAAACAAAAGTTCAGGATACCTACCTGAGAGGCACAGCTCAGTGCTGGACTTCTCCCTAACGAGCAAAGGGGTCAGACAAATACAGACTGCAGCTGACTTTTTATGGCATCAGGGCAGTCACAAGAATGGTGAAAATAGAAGCATGCAGATTTACCTGGAGAACCTGCTGCTAACAACTCTGTTCTGCTGACAACAAAGGTACGAGACAGGGACAAGGGAACTAGAAGAGGGAGAGAAAAAGGATGAGATCACGACCAGAAAGGCGGCAGCTATCCACACTCGACAGGGGAAGGAGCCAGCTGACAAACTGACGAGCTAAAACCAGAAGTGCAAATCAACTGTGAAAAAGCAAAGGGTTAAAACAAAAGCAAAACCAAAAAACACAATCAAATTTAGGAACAAACCGAAAAAAAAAGACCAAGGAATTGGAGTGAAGTGAACAATTTTCACTTGCTAATTTAAATTATTATCCAGCACCGAACAGTCCATCAAGGTACACTCATGTTTTTAAATAGTTCAAAAGGAGCAGTGGTGCCCACTCCAGCCTGGAAGGCAAGAATTAAAACCAAGCCAGAAAACATTCAGGAGTGCTCTTCCCTATGGGAGTCAAATAAAAGAAATAAAACCAAAAGATACTTCATAGTTCTTCAAGTTTCCAGTAAAATATCAAGCAAGGCTGTGATTCTCCAAGCTCATCCCTGTTGGGATGGGTATTGTACTGCTCACCATTACTGCAAATCCCTCCCCAGCCGTAGTTAAAGAAAAAAGCTTCACTCTTTTCTTGGTTTTTTTGTTTGCTTGGGTTTTTTCTGTGTTTTTGTTTGTGGGACTATTTTGGGTTTTTTGTTGTTTGTTTTTAGTGTTTTACTCCCCTGTTAGTGGCTTCATCTTCCAGGTGGGGAGAGCAAGCATGTGAAGTCTATTTAGGACATACAGAAGAGCAGGAGTTTTCTTTCATTCCACAACAATTTATACTTTCCCTGAGCTTTCCTGTCTACACAGAGCAACAGGAACTTATTTTTATGAGCTCATCTCAACAGAAATCTCAGGATGCTGCAAGACATCAAAAAACAAACTCCCTAAACCTGAAGGGAAAGCCAACAAAATGAGGGGTTTGCTACTGGTAAAAAAAAAAAAAAGAACAAAGCCAACCCAGTTGAAGGCAAACAAATTCAAGATTGGCCGAGATTACTTTAAAATAGTGCATATCCTTAAGTACGACGTGGTGAAATTAAAGATGGATTTAAGGGCACACAAAGAGGAGACCATTTGACCTGATAGGACTTGGGGCAGCTGGCATGGTTGTGGGGAGGGTTAGGAACATTAAAAAAAAAAACAAAACCAAAACCCAACAACACATGAAACAAACTGAACATGCCGGCAAAACAGAGATGCCATAGGTAATTTCCAAGTGTAAGTCTGGTAGAAGTGACCATGTCTGACCACGCCAGCTCTGTGCCTGGCCCATACTGCAAAAGCCAAGGGTATGATGCAGTTGTACACGTGTCACAATTCCTCATGAACATGGCTGCTATTACTGAGATAAAATCCAACCAGTACTCTGCATGCTTTAAAATCTCTCAAATCTCAAAAAGTACAAGCTACCAACCAAATTAAAGTACACATAATTACAGAATTAGTCTTGCCTGTAAAAGTGAGCTCACAGAGGTCCAGAGAACTGCTGCTGATTGTAGAGTCTAACAAGGTTACACTCACAACTCACAAAACCATCTCCATTCCACCACCATTTGATAGTGTACACACACACAGGTACACACACGTAAAGAGAGCACTCCTGAGTGTACAATTAAAACAAGCTGCCTCTCAAGTGGAATGTAAACCCTGCTGTGACAGGACACAATTTCAGCATGAGAAACATCTCTCCCCGGAGCTGAACAAGTGGCTTTTGTGTCAGCAGAAGGCCAACACCAGCTCCAGTGCCCCAGCTCACCCAGCACAGCTGTACATTTCCAGCTGAGGTCAAGATCTTAGTGGTGACACTGCTGGCATTAAAATACATCACCAAATGCTGAAATGTAGCATTGGAGCCAACTCTTGGTGGATTATATGACAATTCCCTGACCTGTGCCAGTGAGGTGGTGGCTCGTGTGGCTACCGCTTGTGTGGTGGGAAGTGGCTCATGCTCACCCTCAGACACCACCTCTTCCCCTCTGCTGATTTCTGGGGTACATTTCCAAACAAGCTGACAGGGGCAGTCGCTTTTCTGGCACTGCTGCCCTCCTTTCTCTCGAGACAGCTTTAGACACAAGGCTGGTAAGGAGAACCATCCCCAGCGTAACCGGGCGGTTGTTCCTCACACCACTAGATGTCCCTCTGCCACTAATTATTTATTCCCGTCAATTCGCTCCGTTACCCCGCCACGAGCCAAACTACAAAGCTTTCCACCAGCACCAGCCACATCCTTCACTAAAGTCAACACTCACATCCTCCGTGAGCCGGCAAACCACTGCCAGCCGCTGGGTTCCGGAGTCAGCGGCAGCGTCGCCAGCGGCCACTGCCCCCAGGGACACGGTGCCAGGCAGGCGGCTGTGCTGGCAAGGAGGTACCGATCCCACCAGCCCCACAGACACAGCGGGGCAGGACTGTGCAGGAGTGCCGACTGTTCCAGAAGCAGAAGATAAGAGGACATACCTGGTGATGCTGTGAGGGCCATCACCCCATAGTAGGAAAAAGCACCAGCTTCAAACTTCATCCCCTCTTTCCCAGCCTCCACTTCCACTTTCCCCTGTTAAGGAAAAGGAGAGAGAGCTGCAATTAAAAGGGACCATGGGTCTCGAGGCACAAGATCAGACTTGAGCCCTGAAAGATAGTTTTGCCTGACATCCCTCAGCAGTGTCATGGTCCCTGCAGTTTGTAACAGTGCCTGAACAGGGACAGACCCTGAAGGGCAACAGGCATTTGTGCCCAGAGCTACCCTGGTCTTTGGTGCCTTGTGGCCAGCATAAGTCTCTGCAGAGGAGCAGGATCAGGATCACCACACAGCTTTGAGTTGGTACTACTGCCCTGCTCCTAGTGCTGCCAGGCTGTTTTCCTTTACTGCAGAGTGAAAAAATACTCCCCCAGTAGCACAAACTTAAACGCAGCACAATCATCTGGGATCTTGAGGCACACCTAGACATTTTGGGGCACAGCTCCCATTCACACAGAATTCCCTCTAAGACAAACACAGGAAGGAGGATGGGAGATAATGTGCGAGGAGGCTGGCTGCCTACACCGATGAGATTCCCACAGAAACAAAGCCCTTATTCCTGAAGGAGCAGCCTTGGGGCTACTTCGGTCTTCTTGATTTCTCACAGTTTTACAGATTCCAGCACCCTTAAGATCCTGCTCTTTTGCAGAGTCTTGCCTACAAAGGACCCTCAGTGCTTCCCAAGCTGTACAAAACTACACTACCACGCGAGTACACCTGTTTCTGATGTGGGCTCAACCAAACGTGTAACATCATGTCCTACACAGGACTCCAGAACAGAACCCACCACATCAAACACAGCTGTAAAACATCCCAGTCACCCTGGTATACAAGTAGCCAAAAATAATTGTCTTCTTAGTGGGGCCTGGTTTTCATGTCCATCCATCCTTACTGCACTGAGACTCACAGCACACCACGGCAGACAAAAGAGATCTCATGCAGCTTTCAGGCTGAACTACACAAAATTTGGAATTTCAGGCAAATAACAGAATTACCTGCAATGCTTTCCCTCTGGCTAGGTTGGGAAGGGGAGACAGACTGCCCATCCCAGGTGCACTAAGAAGACTGAACACCAGCTGAACACAATTGGGTGAAAATGAGGCCAAAAGGTAGAACTTATTTCTAAGTGTTTGTTTCATTAAGCCCCATTTAAAACAAATAACCATGCCTTTAAATTTACAGTACTGGACAAGGGCAGAAAAAGGTGACAATGAACTCGACCTGCATGAGCCCTGATACCATGTCAGTTTATCTAATTGTCCCAGATGAGAAAAAACACAAAATCTGTCTAGCAGGAAGAGTGTGCCCAGGTCACAAATCCACTTTTCGGCTATCACAAGCAACAGCTTCATATAAATCCCTTTTAAAACCAATTTCACTCTGCGACACAAAAGTAGCTTATTTCTTCATTATAAGCCTTCCAAAAGGTACAATTTTGTCACCCAGGCAAAGACTGGTTATACACAAGAAGAATATACATTTAATTGTCTACTGGCATGCATTTACTGTGAAGGCATTTTTGGTCCCTCCATGTGACAGAATAAGTCCAAGTCCATTTAAATAACAAAAGCAGAGTATTTATCCCCTCTTGATCCTGGCAGAACCAACCTTGTTACCATTTTTGTAGCATGTATTTACTGCAACACTCACTTTTCCAAATGCATTATAGACCTGGCATGTTGTGTTTGCTAAATATTTATTGATTGCAAAATAGCTCAGAAAGAACTGATTGTTCTTTTGTATCCCCATGTCCTCCATTTACATCTTTGCAACATTACATCAGGAGGATTATCTTGCCTCTGGAATATTTCAGATTGTAACAATTCAGGATGTAAGAAAGAGCAGTTAAAGAGCTACCAGTGGCTCCTCAAACTCTTGAAGAAAATAGATTATTTTTTAACATCAGAATTATGTTGAATCCACAATATAATATCCCAGTGCTCTCAAAGTTGTTTATCACTGACAGTGTTTAAACCCATGCCCTCCCCTTTTCTATTTTAAAGGCCATGTTAAGATTTCAAGCCCTGTGTTAAAACTTCAGCTACAATGCCTTTGCTTTTACAACCAAAACTGGTTTTCAATTGTTTAGGACAGAAACAGAAGAACCTTTCCAGCAAAATCTCTCTGAAAGGACTGCTCCTGTTTAAATGGTGCCAGATAGAAACTAAATTTCTGTGTAAAGCTTTACCTAAGCCATTCAACCATTCCTGACTGGTAAAACCTGGGAGATGCCAGCACTGGAAGCAATCCTGCACAGAACACAACAGAAAACAGTCCTCCCACACCACCCAGGGCTCCAATCTCAAGGGATCTCAAGGGAGATCAGGGATCACAAGGGCAGGATAAAGGCTTGGATGGCAGGGTTCCCAAGGTCTGCATTCTGCAGGGCTTGTAGCAGGAGGTGGCATCAGTTCAGTAGATGGCACAAGGCCCCCACTGAAACCTGTGCTTCTCACAACACCTCAGGTACAGACTTCAAGACTGCACAGAAAAATGTCATTTCTCTAGACCATCACACTCCCCATGCCTCCTTTTGTAAAAGGAAAAGGCACAGTAGAGAAAGTGTGCTGGCCAAATTCCTATGACGTGGCATTTTCTGCACCCCTGTTTTCCAAGCAATGCCAATGGGGATTCCTTTGCACTGTCTATCCTAGGGATACCAAAAGCCTGAGTAACTTTTGGCAGATGACTGAACATGGGAAGTGCTTTCTATCCTTCACAACTGGTTCAACTGAGGGTGAAAGCAGCTGAGTGAGCTCTTTAGGCTGGCAAGGTCATAAAGGAGGCAGGAGCAGTTCCCAGGTGCCATAGTTCCCCTCCCATGTTTGAAAGAAGACAAACTTCAACAACTGGAACAGGTTTAGAGGAGGAGACAAAGGGTTTTGCACATATCTACACAATCACATGTCTGACCTGTAAAATGAGAACAAAGTAGTCGACGGGCTTATTTCGCTGGTAGAGGTAGTGTTCTGGGGCTTTCTTGTTCTTCTCATCATATTTCAGCTCCTGGATGACGTTGGGATGTTTTAGCAGCCTGAGAAGGATCTTCTCTGACATCTGGGATGGACCAAATGCTTCTACTTCTATAACACAAGATACAACTTGGCATTACACCTCATATGCCCGGCAAGAAGTTAGCAATACTCGTTAATAAGCATTTGCCTATAAAAGACACACAGATGCAGAGAGATCCATTATGGAATTGCAGGTTTCCTGTCTTTTGAGACTGTTAGATTTGCAAAGGGGGGGAAAAAAAACCACAGTAACACCCCAACTTCCATTACTGAAGTGTTTTTCAAAACAACCAAAAATCATGTCTTCATCTGAAAGGGAAAAGAAAAAGACAGTCTTGCCCTCTTGAAAGTTCTGAGTCACAGAGTTGTACAAGTGGAAGAGCTTTACAGCTGGGGCACAGAGAACCTTTGAATTTGTTTTTTCCTCCCCTAAAAGCTATTGAAGTCACTGCATTTATTGCACTTAAATAAAATAAAAAATTAATTCATTAATCACTGCTTGGGGCCTCGAAAGTTGCTCTAGAGAGATGCTCCACACAAATCAGACACAACTGGGGCTGCCATGGTTCATATGGGAAGAGTTACTCAAAGTGAGAGAAAGTACAGGTCAGTTCAAACCACGTGGGATTAATGCCTGACACACAGAACATAATCCCTATCCACTTGATCTTCAGTGTTTCCAACGGGAGCTGTTTGAAGCAGAAAAGCTCATCCTTGTGTGGGAGAGGTAAGCCAGGGACGACGAGAATTACACATGCAAATTGGTAAGCTTTCCCAACACCTCATTTCAGAACAGGACCATTAACAACCCATCATCTGCTAAAGATACTACTCCCAATTTAGAACAGAGAAACCAGAACTGTAGCTTTCATCTTTTTTAGCAGTGGCTTCACCAACAGACCTGTGTTTAAGCTACACAATCCTTTCATCCACAAAACAAGTAGAGAAGCAGCACTGTAAGACTATTTCTGTTGAGCAGGTGTTTATGGAACTCCATCAAGTCTTGTACACTACATGAACAACGCCTTGCTTGCTGTTAAATCCACATCTTCCTGTTGAACTGCTTCCTTTCACCAAGGACACGCTCATGTGCACATGAGCCGTAGGAGTCCGAGCCTTCTAAGGAATTACTGCCCCTCAGCTGAGATGTGATAACCGAATCACGTACATGGTTCTTTCAAGTCACAGAGGCAAAATAAAGCATGGAGACAGACTAGGAGCATCTAGGCAGGCAGTTACTGCATCTTAGAGGAGGGGAAGTACTAACTTCCAAGTGGAGCTGGCAAACTTCAGACAAAACAAGTTTATAATTTTCCAACCATGAATGTATGTTGAGCATGGCAGTGAAAGACGCCCGTCTGAAAGGCCTGCATGTGGGAAGTCTTTATCTGTCAAAGAGACAGCACAAGCAATAGGAAGGTATTTTTCCACAAGCTCTCCTGTTTAAAGGCCTCATCTCTGAGGTGAAAAGACCAACTTTACGACGAAAGGCAACATCAGCTGCAAGAAACGATTCAAGGCCCTGGTCTCTCTGCCAGACTGCCCACCCAAGGGCTAAAACATCAAGGTGTTCTGGGATGGAGACAACTGTCCTCTGAAACCTGAAGTCATCAACGGAGGTCACACAAGCCAGACAGAAATCCATTTTAAAGAGTACAGTTCAACCACCTGTGCAGTGTGCATTAAATGTGTCGGGAGAGTTTTTCACTTGGAGTCAAAAAGTCTCATGGAACAGGTTTAGACCTTCCTGCAAAAAGTCCAGCATCTCTTTCTGGAGAAGGCGCCAGAGTGCAATTACAGCCAGCTGGCCAGTGGTATCGAGTCCTCTTTGGTTTGTTCCCTGAGCTCTTCCTAATGGGGTGTACTTGCTAGTCGTTAATCTGACGGACTCTAGACATGCAGTGCGGCACTTGGCATTCATCCTTACCTTTCAGACCAATTTAAAGTTACTGGTCCACCCCTGGTATATGTCTCAGAGGGTTCATGCCGACACTGAACACAGGAGAGGAGAGAATTTAAAAAGAAAAACACAACAGTGGCATTATTTGTCACCCCACAATCCAGCCTCCCTTCCCGCCTGTACTGTCCCACCCACCTCACCGGCCTTTGCTGACAAACTGCCTCCGAGGCTCTGGCACGATCACAGAAAGAGATAACCCGCACTTGCCTGTTGCCAGGAACCGGTGCATTGCCAGGAGGAGCTGCGGTGATATTTTAACCTTCATCTCGCTGTCTGTCTGCTTGAAGGCAGAGAAGTCCTGCTTCCTGTCCCGATGAGCTACTTTCTTTTTCGTCTTGTTATCAGCTGGGGAAGGGAGGGTGGGAGAAGAAAGGAAGGAAGCGATTTCTGTTAGAACGGGGTCCAACATGAACCGCACTGGCCGGAGTCAGCCAGGATGGCCACGCGGAGCACAGGGTGCAGGCAGACCCCTCTGCAAAGCCCAGCTCGCAGCCCAAACCACAAACAACCAGGAGTTGTGTGGCCACGGGCCCCTGTCCTGCACAGCCAGGCACCCCAACCTCTGTCACTTCTCTGTCACCTCGGTCGGGGAAAGTCTCTGCTTGCCAACACCTGACTGCAGAGCAGCTCTGCATGTCACACTTCAGGTGGGGAGAAGTCCTGCTCGGTGTTACTAAACATCAAAAGGTGTTGTTTCACAAGCATAGCTGTGATAGCTGTTTTTTACATATACATTCCTTAGAAAATTCCCAGCACGTACACAGAGGAAATAGACAATAACTTATTTCTTTTGCTGTACCATTGGCTTCACGGACTCTCCACAACTGTGGGAAAATCTGCATGCCTTTGATTGAAGTATTCCCAGTGTCTGGTACGTGCAGTTTCTTTTGTCCTGTCCAAATGTCAGCAAAAGCTGGCAAGGTGTACAGCCTGGAGGTGGGAATCTCTGGCCACTTCACAGGCACTGAATAAAGTACCAGAATAAAGTGCCAGTACAGGCCAGAATAAAGTACAGAACAGCTTCAGAAATTCAAACATGGGTATTTGCCTGCTAGTGATCCTGGACTCCTGTCCTCTGTTCAGCTAAAAACTTGCCACTTGGTTCATCTGTGTCTTAAAACAGGCTCCGTGGTGAGGAATCCCCATTTGTGAAAGACAACATGAAAGAGACACAAACAACCCAGGAATTACCATCTACTCGCTGAACTGATCTCCCAAAATGTTTAGGAAACCAGGTAAGTGGACGGCTACGGGTATGTTGGGGTATGGTATACATCAGTTCCAGGGAGAAGGAGGTCTCTGCTCAGATAGCGGGGTGCTGGTCCTCCTCTCTGGTGACACCATGTGTAGGGTGGCAGTGGCTATAAGCAGCAGAATGCTGTCAGGCAGCTCTGAGCTCCACAGAGTGCAGGAAACCCAAGTGTTGAGGCAATTCCTGTGAGCCCCTCAGAGATGAGACACGGCTCAGGTTCTAGGGCCTTTGAGGGGGAAGATCCTAACAATACCCCAGCTACTTGTCTATCAGCCCCTTAGTCAGTGGGTGTAAAATGACTGGACTTCTGAGGGACCACAGGCAGCTCTGGCACATCGATTCATGGCAGAGGATTTGGGCAAGCACACAAAGAGGTGTAGGTGAAGCTGACACTGTGAAACTGCACATACTCCCAGGTGCTTGTTCAGATTTTGGGTTATAAATGCAAAGACAATTAAAGTGATGCACTGTAGCAAGGAAGCCACTGAGATCTGGAGCCCTTTACAAGTCCAAATACATGCCACAGACTACATAAGGCTCAGAGCGGCTGAGTTTGAGGCTTGGAAATGCACAATACTGGTAATTTACAGGCTTCTAGATTTTCCCAAGTCACCCAGTTTTTTAGACATGAGTACATCTAGATCCTCAGCTTCCCAGGAACATGCCCCCAGTACAGACTCAACAGCAATACTGTACTGACAGTAATTTACTTACTCGAGATACCTCGAGCATATTCTGTGAGCACTGCAAATCAGAAAGTTTGAGATACTTGTTCCCAGGCACATGGAGAAGAACCGTGATGACCCATGCCCTTTTTCTTCTTTGAAACCAGAAGCCTCTTACCCTAGTAGTGCTTTACCCAAGGCTTGGACTACATCAGGGACTGCAGTTTCTCTTCCAAAAGTAGGAATAGAAACCACTGAAGGGAGTGGCTACAGACTAAAAACAATCCCTGCCTTAGGAATATAGTTTGAGACAGACCTTATCTGTACTTGCAGTTAAAAAAAAGATGGATACCAAAGCAATGGAAAATTAACAGGAGAAAAGCTCCCTAGAAGCTCTTACTAGGTCCTACCTCTTGTAAGAGAAAAGAAGAATAGAAACTGCTTTTTCTGAAAAGCTCAGAGAATGTTATTTTTAAAGCGCTGTATCTGAGGTGTTTTCTCACAAGGAGCTCCATCATTGCTCTCTTCAGGGAGGCAAAAATCACAAGTACAAGTGTTGGCCCTGGGACAGGGAAACATCTCTGTGTTATTCCTTTGAAAGAGCTGTAACACTGCAGGCTTCACACTGCTCTTCTGGTACCTGAAAACGAGACCAGCATCACACAATGGGAAGATAACCTTAAATCTTTCTGTCCATATCAGTCATCAAGGTAAGAGACCCGGGCTCTTACTCAAATGATGGGCAATTTCAACTCCTCCTATTTTTTTCCTTGGCAGCTTATCCAGAAATCTTCCCTCAAGAAAAACGTTACATGGTTATAGCAGAGCCACATGGCTTAAAGCCATTATCTTGGCTTATTTTTGCAAGGGATGGTCTTAAATTGTTCTTTGCTATCCAAACAACTTCTGAGCTTTAAGACACGAGAACCAAGGACTGGACTGTGACTGATGTAATTGAATCTGAACCAGGTATTTCCTGTCTGTCCTTTCTCCGGTAAGTGGGATGGAGGCACAGGCACTGTGGTTACCTTGGCCTGCTGAAATGATCTCTGTGAACAGAGTGCTGGGACTCTGGTTCTGCAACATGAACAATGGGATGCATGAGGGATACTCTCACTACAGCTTCTGGTGAGATATCAACAAATATTGCAAACATCTTCGGTAGGTTCTGGGAATATTTAGACTTCTCCTTCAAATCAAAGGCAACGAGCCTGACCGAGAGCTCTGGGCTGAGGCAGAGAACTCAAGAGGATGAGTGGTCAAAACATAATTAAGGTTGTGATGTCTCTTGTAATAATCCTGAACTTTGACGCCTGATGCATAACATGATGAATTGTGGAATGAATTTGCTTGAAGGAGCCAGCTTGGACTGGAGACAGCTACAGAACAGGCAGTTCAAACCTCAGATCAACCCATTCAGTCAGAGGGGCAGGCAGGCTGACGGGCACTGCAAATGCACCCGGGCAACTGCTGGGGAGTCCTTGTTCTCCTTCTGTGCTTTTTGTCCTTAGGACAGAGGAGATATCTGCAGTGAGCTCCAGAGAAGACAAAGAGATGATGAAACTCATCTTCAAGCAGAAAGAGCTAAATAAGACAGGCCACCAGTCAAACCTGCCCAAAAGGATGAACGAGCAGTCTGTGCAGTCTGACACAGAACATACAGCTTTCTCTCTTGGGCCTCTGAGAAAGTTGAGGAAGGCTCTCCCACCATGGCTAGAGCCACGGCAGCACAGGACAGATTCCTGTAGTGTGCCAACCATGAAAAAATGCTCCAACTTTCCAGTACTAAGAGCCAAACGCACTGGCAGCTCTTCTTCATGACACTGGCTGAAATGTGTTGTGTGTCATGACAGAAACATCTTCTCTCCACCCCTTCAGCATCCCCAGTACAAAGTCTCACCCTCAGAAGTACTCAGTCTACCCAGATGTCGATGGGTCAGACATATTTAATAATTTTTCTTGCTCCCATCTTCTCCTTGCTCCCAACATCTCTGCAAGCCACAGGAGAATAGAGCCACATGAAGAAATACCACACATTTATTTGACACCCTCCAGAAATTCAGCTGCAGAGTTCAGCAGTGAGAGCAGCTTTCAGCAAAAATTGTAAATATACTATTGCTTCCACCTTAACACAGTTCAAATGGTTTTTCATGGAAACAACAGAAAGGCACAGCTCCAACACCAAGGTCAGCCATTTCATCGAATTTCAAGTTTCCATCAAAGCAAAACAAAACATTTTTAAAACTTCAGAACAAAGTGTAACACTGCTGCCAGAATTTTTCAAAAGGTCTTTTTTTAAGTAAACACCTAGTACAGAGCAAATCAGTCCAAGAGTTTCAAGCTGACTTGTTCTGAGCTGAGCAAACCAGACCGGTCTAATAATGAACAGACTCAGCGGTGGGGTTACTAACAGTGACACTCTGATATCAACACCAAAAATAACCTGCCTTGACATATCATGGACAATCAAGTACCTTCAGTAAACCCATGTTCTCATGCATGTTCTCATCACCAAACCAACTGGAGGCTGGCTGCCCAAATCCAAAACCTCTCATACTTCCTGTGATCCTCACAGCTTCTTGAGATTTCTGCTCTTTCCCTTACTGCTACAGTATCCTTCAGTCTAAACAGTGGAATGATCTCCAGTGCTTCATAAAGAAATCAGAAGTTCTCCTTCATGGTGCTTATCAGGAGTCACCCCCTAAAATTTCCTGCATCCTCCAAGAACACTGGGAAGTTTCCTTCCTGTTCTGAACCAGGAACTTCAATAGTAAAAAACTATCCCAGGAAGGAGAGTTTCAAGCGAACTCAATGTTCACCAGCTCTATTTTGTTAACATAGGAAGCTTTCAGGTAGTAAAATTAAAATTAAATTCTCATTTCCTTGTCCTCTAACATCCTATCAATGGGCAAAGCTTTTTTTTCTGGTCCTGAAGAAGAACACAGTATGATCTACGTGTTTTCTCTTAATAAACAAGGAGTGGGAAAAAATTGAAAGCATATGCAGTGTCTTCACTCATAGATGCACATAAATATCTCAAAGGTAGACAAAGATAGGATCTTTTTGGAGCATAAAAGGAAGCTTGAGTTCAGCCTGCAAAAGCATTATGTTGTAACTGATTAGCCCAACAATTCATTTGTGAGGGTATGAAAAGAAATCAATACTAACTGGACTTCTGTGATTTACATAGTAATTAGACTGTTCAGCACAGGGTGAAACACAACCGTGATTTACGTGAACATTTGAGTACATAAATACTGGTAAAATACTGACCAGGTACAGAAAGCATTTCAGGCAAAAACAAGTAAGTCTATCCCACAGTACAAAGTGCTCAATGGGCACTTGGCTTGAAGGGAGGACAGAAGATGCTTGCATTGGCCTGAAAAAGCTGCTGTAGAAACATTCCGATCCCTTCCGTGGGGAAAGAGAAAGAAAGCAAAGGACAAGTGAACAGTGTTAAAGATACTTGGAATTATTATTTCTACTATAATAGAATCTGGAGACATCTTTGTGCTGCATGCAAACACATAGTGAAAAATAGCATCTGCCAGCAAGCGATCAAACCGCAGATAAGACGGATGATGAATGACTGAAAGGAAGTCCTGTGTGCACAGGCAGGATTGTGCAGATGGGTGGAGAAGCAGACACTTTAGGTAACTGGCCAAGCTTTAATCTGGGAAAGAAAAGGGTCCAGATCTCTCAAGCCCCACGTAATGGTTGACCTGCAGCATCATCTCCCTCAACATACATCAACGCAAAGAAGGAAGGAGCTGTACTGAGGGACAAAAAGAGAAGGCATTTAGGACAGGCTGGTTTTCAGCTCTGAGGAAGACTTTCCATTCTCAAGATTTCTCAATGAGTGACAGATATTCTAAAGAGACTCCATTCCTCTTCCTTGAGGCATGGTATTTGCCTGCCTCTCGCTGAAGTATGGTAGTACATGGATTACAGGCCCTTGAGGCAGAGGGACAACAGGGCAAGATGTGGGAGATCATGAGCGCTGTCACAGAAAGGTTTAACAAGCCACAGTGGTGAACAGCTGGTGGGAGAGAGCAGATTGGTGCAGATGTAAATCTTCCTGGCAAAAGGGTCAAATAAAGAAACTTTTCCTGCTTCTGAATTAATACAGCATAAAGGAGTGAGGTTCCCATGCTGCAAAAACAAAAATTACTTTGACCATTTGAGGGATCTGCAGGTCACTTCGTTAAGGAAACTTTCTCAACAATTTGACTACTGAGATTTTAAATCAGCAACGTAACATCTCTCAAAACACAGCTATAAATACAATTGCTGCTGGATGGAGTCTTTCTTCTCATCTATCAACAAATTGCAAATATTTCTACTCACTGTATAGATCTGTTTCATCCAGAATTTCAGACTTGATGATCTCTTCAATCACATCTTCTAAAGTGACAATTCCCAGGACTTCATAAAAAGGATCCCCTTCTCCTTCATTGTTTACTCTTTGCACTATAGCCAGGTGAGACTTGCCTGCAAGGAGACAGATCAGCAATTTAGACATTTTAGAAATTCCTGAACAATCAGAAATTATAGCAGAACTAGAGACACGCAGGTATAAATAAAAAGACAAAAGGTTGGTGTCAGGCTTTATAAAAAAAGGGGCAAAGTTTAACAGATACTTAAAATCATAATCTGATTTCTGAGATACACATTCCTGCATCACATAAATCCACCTAATGCACTAAAAGAGAACTAAAGAGATCAGTGTTCTTGTTCTAATGTCTTTCCCAGCAGAACTGTCACCCTGGCATTGAATTCATTATATTATCTTGTTGTTCTGCTTCTTGTCTCGTGCATTGGCAGAGGAAGGCCAGGCTGGAGCCCTCCTTTGCAGTGAGATCCCATGGATGTTTTCCTCAAGCCTGGAAAAAACCAGCAACAATGACCAAACCACAGAAGCACAGGAACAGGGTAGAGCTGGGGAGAAGTCAGCCCCATCCATCAGCTCCTTCTTTTCCCCTCCCTTCCTCAAAAATAATTTATTTATCTATTCTCCATATGGGGGGATGACACCTTATTTAGGAATTGATTAATTAAAATATTCAAAGCAACTGTCTGATCAACAAAAAGAAAAGCTAAGATGAGATTTAGCAGCAGCTCTAAAGATCCCTGAGCTGTGCATCATTCACAGTGAATTCCTAAAGTCCTTTCTGCCACAGGAATAATGATGGTAAGAATATCATCATCATGACCCTTCAAACTGGCCTTGACACCTTTGGTTGCCAGTTTCCCCAGCTGCCAGTGAAAGCCAGTCCTTTGTAAAGCTGCATAAATAATAACATTCATTCAAAGGGTCCACCAAATGCAAGTGGTATTTTGCAGCACAAACACACAGATCTCAATATGCTTTCTGAACTATCAGGGGGTAAGAACCAGTGTCTCACACTCTTCTTTGCCGGCCTCAAAAATGATTATTATCCCCAACTGTGGAACACAACCAAAATAGTTCAGCTTTGCTTAGACCCCTTTATAGGCAATAATGTCTGCCTGTTTTAAGATTCAGATTATTAGACTAACAAGCATTCAAACTATTCCAACCCAGACTTACTCATGCTTAAAGAATGAAAATATCCCGAGCAAATTAGACGAGGGAGGAAAACTTATCAACTACTGATATAAACATTGCATCAGGTCAAGTCAATTCACTTTGGTAAGTTTTTCACATCTGCTTTCCCAGGGACCCAACATAAGCAGTTAAAAACAAATTCTTGGTGAATGCTGTCTGTCGAAAGTTAAATTCTTTTGCTATTCCCAGCTTGTGATCATTTAAAAGGAATTTTCCAAAGCAGGGTCTAATATTAGACTCAAAATGAAGTTTCCATTCCACTTAGGCGATATTCTCACCAAAGTAACTACTGCATAATCTGATTGTCTTGGAGCTACTCGTTTAGATGCAGATGGACATACTTTAAATACCAACTACACAGCACTGCTGAGTCTTATCTTGAGGAGACCTTATTCTACAGTGAATTAATAGAAAGATGATTTGTGATTTTTAAAGTATCAGCATTCATATTGTACTGAAAGTCTTTCACTGTGCCAGGTTTTACGGGTTTTATTTCTCTGCATTCCTTGCAAGACTTCCAGCTCTTTCTACCGCTCAATGAACAACATTAAAGTGACTTCATAAAAGCATGGAAGATTTAAGTACTATTATTACTGCCATTCCCTTGTAATATATTACTCCAATTATATCCTTTCAACAGAACAATGTTCAATAAGATCACAAAAAAAAATTACACAGACAAAACAAATATTCTGATTTATTTCCCAGTGCCTGCTCAGATATTAGTATATTTGCTTTCAAGTCAAAAAACACAGCTCCTTCAAGAACCATTTCTATCACAGACCAGAGCAGCTCATTAGCACATGCTTATTCAGGTGCTAATTCCTCAGGATATCTGTTCTCCCATATTAGTAAGTGGTAAGGTCTGTTCAAGTGGGTTAAATTAAAAAACCAAACCAAACCAGCCAAACAAAAATGCAAAAAGACAATGCTATCAACTCTGTGTTTCAGCTTTGATCAAAATCATCATATTCCAGCCTTTTCCTCCACTTCTGCACCGCCTATGACAACGCTGAACTAGGTGATGAAATTTTAAATTTTGAAAAGAACACTCTTTCTAACAATGGAGTCCTGAACACATCTATAAGCAACATTAGACATTTATGAAAATGGGACTGGGGAAGGACCTGAGGGGCTGGAATACAATGGGAAGTTGTGCACAAGTTTCATCCACAAAACCAGTTGCATGCCCTTTCCACCAGAGCGGTCCCCACCAAGAATTCAGGATCACTAAAACATGTTATGTTCTCCCCATTTGAGCAGCTGCAGGACTCTGATCCGAGCAACAGCACCTAATGTGAGATGAGTGACTAAAATCCATACCAGGTGCTGCTCTCTTAAGCAAAGTGAGCTGATAAAACAGGAGTTATGGAGAGGTATCAAGCATTTTGCAACTTCTACAATGAAAACGAAGGCTAGAAACACTTTTTTCTGGCCCTGCCATAATCTCCGATTTTTAGGGTTTTTTACTAATCACCCAAAGTATCAAGACCATTGAAACTTGTCATCATCACTAGATTTTGGTGGGTAGCATCGATATTCGGTTCTACCTCCATTATTAAAACTACACGTTACAGAGAATTTATCTGCTGAGAAGAGATAAATTATCCACACACGCGGTGCCACTAACCTTTCTTCCCTCCTAACTGTCAAGTTATCCTGTTCTAGACTTTCATCAACCCAACACTTTGCTGGGGTCAGGTGAATTTAAGCCAATCTAATAGGCTGCCCCTAAAAGGCTGCCTTTTGCTCCCAAGTTTTCTCCTTCCTTTCCATTGGCTTCAACGTTTATGAAGTTACTTGATGAGACAGACCAGATCTGAAAATTACATTTCTTGGGTCTTTGCAAGATAATTTTGACCCAGATCCAATAATTTGCAAGCAAACACCAGACAGTGGAACACACATCAGAGGTGGTGACGGAGATGTTATGAAGATGCATTCCCAGACTGGCTGCCCCGTCACCACAGAAGACTGCAAAATGCCCTGCACGTATGGAAGTAATCAAGACATAAAAGGCTAAAGGAAAAGCTAGGAGCGCAAAGACCTCTTTATACATAGTAAAAGAGCACAACACAGCATGTGCTCAACCGTAAAAGTGGCCTGTAAGTAAAATAATGACTCCTATGAGTGTTTGAAATAGAAATTGGCTACAGCTTTATTCAAAGACTTTATCAGGCCACTGGCAATTGTCATACTATTTTATTCAACTGAAAAAGAGCGGTTTCAGCTTGTATTTTCCACTGCTAAAGACATATAATACACATCCAGTAAGGAGCTGAATCAAGTAAACATCCAGCAGGTAAGAAAACCTGGACTGCATATAATATTCCTAGGGCTTTGAGAACAGAACACAAGTTAAACAGAACAGGTGTATGGGAAGTTCTGTACTTCACTGATTTTCTGGCCATAGTCTCTAACCACGCTTTGTAGATGACATTAATGTTTCTTTAATCACTTGTTTTAAGTGTTGACACAATAGTAATTGGGCAGCTCTGCAAAACTGCCAGGCCTGACAATAAAGGCAGAAATGTGATGTGTGACCCACAGCTCCTCTGCGGGCACAGGCAGCAGCGTTTGCTCTCTGCCTCAGCTTCCTCCCTGCACAGCGCCAGTCACTGACACCACCAAGGGCTTGTGAGGAGCTGATACCTGTACGTGGCCTGAGGCACCAGCTGTGACAAGTGTTCATCTCTCAGTTACATTCACAGGCAACTAAAGCATCAAGCAGTTTTGGTAAACATAAATCCAGTCTCATCCCATTGCTTAAAACCCTGCCATTCAGCTTAGATTTTGCTCTGTACAACTTCTGATTAATTTATTAAGCTAATTAAGCAACATGAAGATGCTTAGTTAAATCCACATGAGTAAGTGAACCTAGAATGAGCTCCTGGGAGTCCACGTGATTTACTGACCACACAGAGCAGAACTGGAAGAAATGCCTGAAATACTCATTCTCTCACGGTACCATGACAATTTCTTGAAAAATCTATCATGGGGGAAAATTCTTCCTTTGATCCTGAGACATTTATACATCTAGAGCAAGGACCAAGAATATTGCCATGCAGTTCAAACAAGAGATGAAAACATCTGACCAAGTTCAAGATCTGCTCTGGTCAGTCACAGGATCTTGACTCCATGAAGAGTTTTGCCATTTGGGTGGAGCTGTACCCACCCCCCACTGTCACATGTCACTCCTCCACAGACACACAGGCAGAAGAAATGGGATGGCAGGAGCCAAGCTGCCCTTGAATTTACTAACTAACAATGCTTCTGAAAAATCTCCCTGTTTAATCTTACGGGACTGTTTTTGTTTTGACCGATTTGTACAAAGGTAAACACTGGTCTGTCAGCGAGATTCACAGGTTCAACAACACATTATTCAAAACAATCAATTTTAAAACATGTTGTATAATTTATCCATTAAAAATAACTCCCTCTGGAATAGCCCTGGCTTGCAAGCAATTATACCATAGTAAAAAGTGTTTTCCTAAATTTCTTTTCTGCGCCACAGTTCAAGGACATTAAATCTCCCTTCTATTAGCAGAAATTTGCATTCATGCTGTTTGCTTTTTCACTTTGATTATTTTCAATGGGGCAATCAGACTGCTACTTTCTCCAAACACACACACACACAAACTGGTGCACTCTGTCTTTCTGTTCATAACACAGCACCGTTCACAGAATCAGAAGAAACCTAAAAGTTCTGCAAAAACATAATGTAGGTTTAGACTAGGCTTTTTAGATCCTGCTCTTTAACAATTTTCAATATATATTTGGGAAGGGAACCTGATAACTAACATTCATTTAATATAGCCACACGAAAATCATCCAGACCCTCAAAGGAAATGAGTGAAAGTATCAGCACAACCACTGGGAATAGAGTGATTCTCCTTTAAATCAGAGAGCTCAGTCTCCTACAAACATTAACTAGAAACCACAGCAGCCTTCACAGAAAAATAAAAAAGTAGCACTTTAAATAGACTCTTTGTGGTAAAGTCCATTTAGTGGGAGGACACCAAAAAAAACAAAAATCAGGGAGAGTTTCAGAATGACTTCCTGACAGTGAATTGTATTTGTAAGGAATACTTTCCCAAGGGAAACGACAGAAGCTCAGTTACTTGCAACTTTGAAAACTCGACTGGACAAAGCTCCTAGAAAAGACTCAATAATTCTCCAGTGCCCCGTGGCAGCTGGAAGAGAAGCGATGAGCTAACATTTTCCATCTCCACCAGCCTATCGGTCGCTGTAGGCGCTCCAACTCAACCGCTGCTGCCTTCCCTTCCATCCCTTCTGGTAGGACCTTGGTGAGACACACACTGACAAACTTAATCTGCTTTGCTGCTGCTTCTAAACGTGAGAGCGCAGCTCCAGAGAGCTGCAGCTTTACCTGCAACTGAACCAAACCCAGCAACCAACTCAGATCAGAAGCTGGGGAGTCTCCACAGGCACACGAGTACAAGAAATTAGCTGGGAACCAGAAATAATTTGAGTGTAAGGAAAAAAGGTAATTTCAACTCAGAGCTCTGCTATCCAAGTGGCAGTCTTAGGGAAGAATCAGATATGATAATATTTAGGGAAAACTACTACCAGGTGGGGGCAGGCACCAAGAATGAAAATGAAGAGTGGAGAGAAAAGAGTGAAGTTTCAGAAAAGTGAGAAGAGTGGAGTTTCAGAAACTCCTCGAACATAACTAATGATTCCCTTGCCATGAACAGCATGGCAATGCTTCCCAGTCAGGCAGTGCTTTTGCAGTGGGGAATTTGTGCTGACTATGACTGGGGTTAACAATAACCAGGGTCCACGAGGGTGTAAAATGCACACCACTAGCTGGGCTGCTCTCAGTGTTGGCCAGAACTCTGACTTCAGCCTAGTAAATCAACAAACGCAAGCTGCTTCTCAGAACTGGAAGTTTCTGTCTTAGAGACGTATCCACTGGATCTGAAGTAGGAGAGGAAGAGAAGGAAAACCTAACACTTGAGAAAGAAACCTCTCCCAAAACCAACATGTTTTGGACACCTGTCTGAGGCTCTAACCTGAGTACAAAGTTGTGACACCAGGACACTGGTGGCTTGAGATGAGAAACAGGGTGGAAATTTAAAAACAAAATTAAGGAACCACTTCAGAAGTGCAGCAAACTAAAATTAAGAGGTGGCAACAAGAAGAGAAAATACTGAATCTGGAGAGAGACCTAGGGCTATTTGACACAGAACAAAAATGTTCAGATAAAATTTAAGGCAAGCAAACAGAATACTGAAGTCATTCTTGGTCATGGTTCAAGTCTTCCACACTGGATTCAAAAGATACTGAAGTGTGACTTATGCTGATGTGATTTCCCCTGTGCCCCCACTTCCCAAGGCAAGTAATGACCTTTTGGGAAGAAGTGTAAGAAATGCATCTCCTTACTGACTCGCACCTCCACAGCATGATCAACAAGGAATTTTCTTTAGTGTTCAAGGACCCTAAAAAGGAGCCATACTAATTTTATTACTTCCCTGTTTGTTCAAGATTGTCCCACTGATTTCAGCATTCCTTCGGGATGAAGAGCCGGCACTGGCCGGCAGAAGTGCCGCCAGCAGAGGGAGCGCAAAACCTTGGGTTCGCTGAGCTCCACGCTCCAGGTCCTCCCCAGACCTCAGTCCGGCAGATGGAGAGAAGAGGTCCTGGATTCTGGCATCGGTGGGGCCTGGCTGCTGGCCGGATGCTGGATCCTTTGAGAGATGTGTCCTTCAGCCTGGGATCCACAGCAATGACCCCTCTCTGCCACGGCCTGTTCAGCATCTCCTCCTGCAGCTTTGCATTGCTGTCACCCCAACTTCCTCCGCCTTCCCTCCCCTAGGGGGGACAATTTCTTGAGCCCTTTATAAGGGCTCAGGACAGCAACTGTCACCTCCTTAGTCTCCTCCAGTCCAACAGGCTGCTACCACAAACCAACAGTTAATCCACTAAATGAAAACAAGAACATCAAGAGATGTACCTTTATGAGCAACAAAAATAGAAGTCAACCCAAAACAACAATGAACTCGGATGACTTTGATGTTCAGGTAACCAAAACACAACACCAACAGAAACAACAGCCTTGTTTAGTATCACTGCAGCCAAAAATCCTACTGATCTAATCCGCCCTCTAATCCTGCCTCCCTCAATTCCTAGAACAGACTGAGTTTAATTCAGGGAGCTTCTAGATTTTGGCATCTACACCATGGGATTTTAAATCCGACAAAGGTAAAGTACTAGAAGGCACAACAGAAACATGTTTGGACATTAGGAGGAGGTTAGCTGAGGCCAGCACGCTTACATAAGGACCTAAACCATGCTGAGAGCAAAGAGCATGAGCTGAAAAGGAAGAGCAGCATCTTGGGACTGTGGGTCGTGAAGGGAATTGGGGGCTGGATATACTCTCTCTTTTTATTATCATCATCAGCTCCTATAGTTTACTTTTAGGTCACTATTTAGGACATAAATTTAAAAGGGTTCTTGTGTTACCAACATCTTAGATCATTAATATTCTATTTTAATGACTTGTTTTACTTCAGGCCATTTATATCACATGCAGTTTGCAATTCCAGCAGCTCCAAACCCAAGCCTGGTCGATGGCGCCATCAGATTTTTCAAGCTCAGTGCAAGGCTTTCAAATTTATATTGTGGCAGAAGCCGAGGAAGATTAACGAAAAGCCACCCTGTTAACGTTCTGAATTGGTGGCACCACCTTCATCCAGCAGGGTCTGTACAAGGCCAGGAGCACTCACGTGTGAGCACTGCCACGGCGCCCGAAGCTGTGGGATAAACACGCCCCTAAGCACAACCAGTGCCAATGACCTTGACTTTGCACGAGTGCAGGGTCGGGGCCACGTGAGCTCTGACACTGCACATTTGTTTCTCCAGAACGCAGCACAGGCACGGGGATTCACGCACTGCCATTGCAGAGCCACTCCCGATCCGTGCAGCAGAACACCAAGGGCACTGCAGCAATCTGAAGGCACAAGCACGGCCACCTTCTCCCACTGGCTTTTAGTTTGGGTCAGGTCCCATGTGGTGCTGCAGGAAGAGCTGCCACAGAACTGTGCTTCACACTGTCAGCAAATTCAAGGGGAAGAGGGAATATCCTCTGGCTGGAAAGTGACTCTTTTAAAAACTAAAGGTATGGCACACCTAAATATAGAAAAGTGCCAAGACGCACCCAAAGTTGCAGAACAGAGAACTTCACAGGAGCGACCAATTTAAACTTTCTGAGGTCCCATTTTCACTTTGCTTTGGTGCAATTTTAGCTAACGACACAGATTACAGCTGGATCCAGATCCATGCCTCTTCATCGAGAACATGTACAGAGCAATGTACAGAGTTATGGATACGACATGGGGGAAAGTAATTTAAACCACCCAAAGACATACTGGAACTGTCTGACACAAAAGCAAAAGAGCAGAAGAGCACCTGTGACTTCAGAACTGGGCCTCACAGATATCCAAATGCCTGCAAACTCCATGTTTTTTGCAAAATAATAACACAATAATAGCTAGAGAAGGGGAAAACCCTTAATTTTGCATTTTGCTAAGGATTTAAGTAGATCTTGTGTTACTTTTAAAGCCCATCATGCAAAGAAGCCAAAAGAATTGGTTCAAATGCTGACTCATCATCCCCAGGAAAAGGAAAGATTACAGAAAATTGCCTTGTTTGAAAGAATGACAATTCTGATGGTATATCTGAAGGCATTCTTACTCTTTTCCAAGAACAAACGTAAATTGACTGGCTTTGTTCCTAGGAGTTGTCAATTACTAATAAATGTACAATTTTCAAGGGAATTAGTAATACAAGATCATCTTTTCAACCACACGAGGCAAGATTAATTTTCTGAAAAATGGCACTACTGGGTCATATTTTAGAAATGGGAACTTCAAAGATCAATCTCCGTGGCAATTATGCTATTAATATTTTTAATTACTGACTCGATACAAAAACTTCTTAAAAGATTCCATTTGTGAACAACCATCTAAATTAGTGGTTTTCTGGGCCACCCTGCATAGCCCTCTGGTAGGCTGAGTTTGTTCAGAGCCCTTGAAGGAGGAAGGAAACCTCTCAGATAAGACAGCAAAGCCTTGCTCCATCAGCAACAGCCACTGGAGAGAACTGGAGATAAGGTGAAGTGAGAGCCTTGCCCCTGAGCAAGAAGACACTGAAGATAAATGAAGAGGAGAAAAAGGAGTCTTAAGAGATTGAATTTGTGAACTTGCCACTTGCTAGTTTTGCTGTGATGAAGAGTTCCTTTACTCCAGAAGACTAAATCAGGATTGCTCAACAGTTTTCCAGCTGCTGGGTATTGATGACAGGAGGTGACATGTGACTCACACCTACATTACAATATTATTCAAATTCTCCTTGTCAAATATTTACATGAAGTGAAGAGCTGTAATATTTTAGTGACATAACAGGAATTCTGTGAGGATGGTATTTCTTTCATGATGCTTAGCTCAGGGAAGATGTAGTAGAGACAGCCCTGTTTTCTTTATTATTCTGCAGAGGTCTTTATCATTATTTTAGCCCCATCCAAAATTAATCTGAATGTATTTGCTCACAAATAACCTAAATTCCAGCTTTAATATCCCTGACTTCTGAGACTGTTTATTCTGACAATTTTAATCCAGACCAAGATTTGTGGCATAGCTTCTCATAGGGAATGGGGCTACTGATCTAAGCGGAACACTTTTCCATTCAGTCTCCTCTGGCAAGGGACAGATCTCTATTGTCTTTCTAAGACTGTTCACCTTTGTTTGTAAATGTGTGTGTTAGAGCATCTCTGATTTTGTCTAAGCCTAATACTTAGAGAGAGCTATCTAAGCTCTTACACTCTTATACTACCACCACGTTTATAGCATTGCACCCAGGTATCTCAGGACAGCGAGGGCTCACAAGTGTCTGTGTGAATCACCTGGTACACGCAGCTTCGCCCCCTTCACATGATGCACTCAACAACTCCTGCAACGCTCACAAGAGTTACAGTGAAGCATAACCCCAGTAGCTATGGAGGCAACCTCAATTACGATGGTTGAACCCACTGGCACAGGGCAGTTTAGCTTCCCTTGTGAGGGTAGAGGGTGAATTAAAACTCGTGCAATCTGTACAGCTTTGCCCATAAAACTGTATCCACACTAAGAATGCAATACCAGCATCCCTAAAACACTCTGACCATGGAAATGGCCTCAGAGAAACAGTGTCCTATTGCTGTGACTTCTGCCTTGCATTTGTTTATTGTTAGCTAGGATTAGGCTGAATTCTTCTACATCCCAATAAGCACTAAAGTAAACCAGCTCAAACTTCTGCTAGAAGAGACACGGACAACTAGGTCACGCAACATACAACACACGTTTCACTCTTATCTTCCGTGACTGCTTGCAAATCCAAACATTCCCGGTACGCCACAGCAGCACAAAACCCCAACCAGAAAGCCAGTCCACTAGGCTCTGAGGACTTGCAATTAAATCTGTAGTATAAACAACAGTATTTATCTAGCATACAATGGCAGAACGGATGTCTGTCTCTGTATGTGGTTCACAGGAGAATATCCACAGACTGGGGCACGAGAGTTTGGAAAACTAAAGATTCCCAGCCAGACCCTTTCTTGGGGTCTGCAACTCTTGAGTTTCTTCCCACATCTTCTGTTTGTTCAAGAAAGGTCCCTCCACAAATGCAGCTACAGCCAGGTGATGCTGCCTGCACAGAACAGGTCAGGGCTGAGCTCTCATCTCTACCTCAGAGGGAGCGACAGGAAAAATCTCCTCTCTTACCCACAAACCACATTTTCATGAAACTTACAGAAACATGGAATTTCTGACTTTTCTAAATCAATGACTTTTAAAGCTATAGAGGACTAAGGCAGGTAAGGAAAAAAACCAAACAACAAACTGATTACAAATAAACTACACAAAATCCCAACCAAACCAAATAAAAACAACCAGACAAAAACACCTCCACTAATGCCCCCAAGCAGCCTCCTTCACAGCAGTAGCAGTGCAGACCCTATGCCAGCCCCCAAATGACAGAAGACAACAAACTTCAAAATACTGCTATAATTTCCACTTGCAGGAAGAGGTTGTCATCCCTTCACAACAGTAAAGAACAAAACCCAAGCAAATTTGCTAGAAAGCCATGAATAAAAATTATTATATAAACCCCGACTTTATGCCACGCACAATTTAGTTGAAACACCGCATATTTCCAAGTAGAGCTCAAATACACATTTAGTCTAAATAATATGGACTATGTATGATCAGGTGCTCCGCATCTCAACCTACAGCAGGTTCATTTGCAAAGGTCCCCGTCCTTCCAGGAGCTGGGAGCCTGGCCACAGTCACTGCATCACTGTCCTTACAAGGGTTAGACAAACAGACCAGTGAGTCCTGGCAAAAGGAAATGCATTTGGAGTTCACAGAGGGGCTATCGCTTGGCTATTTCTGTAGTGCCTGCATCTATAAAAAGATCCAGTTCACACAAGTAGCTATTTTACCTTACTGTCCCACAAGATCTAAATGCATTTTTTCCGATTACACTTTCCCACCATAAAATACACAACAAAATGTGACACATATTTTTAAATATTCCTATGAAAGGATTTTGCTTATATATAGAAACATGAGTATATATGGAAACATACAAAACTCTGTGTTTATATATAGATGTCTCCTCACTGTATAACTAATATTAGTTCATGGAACTGAAGTCACACACAACAACAACAACAACAAAAAGAATTTAAGTTCCAGGGAGCTTTGCCATAAAGTACACAAAGCAGAAAAAAACCTCTTGGATTTATGATAATCTCGGTATGAAATGCTGAATGGTAAATTCCCTTGAGAACTTCTCTGACACAAGAAATACACAACAAAATAAACAAACGAAGAAACAAGTCCAAGAGGCTCTCACTGAAGAGACATCTAGTTCACTCTTTTCCCTTTTTTTTTCCCCTCCTGCATTCCAATGAAATCTGTCATGAACCACAAGAGAGGCGCAAAGAGGTCTTCCTGGGGTCCTCTTCTAAAGCCCATCTCCTGGGGAACAAAAGACCATCAGCTTCACTAAGATAAAGCATTTCAAATTACTACCACAAGTGCTGCCCTTCTGAGAGTGCTCCACACTGCAATGCCCCATCTGTATGAAAAAAATGTACTTTGATAGTACATTTTGTCACATGAAGGTGACAAAAGTTCTTCAAGACTTATTTACACAAGTCTGAAAGGTTTGACTTTTACTCTCTAATTATTCCTCCATGGTTTGGTGTCCCAAACACCACATTTCTTGCATTTAACCAGAAGATGAATGTAAAACTGACTAATCCGTTTCGGTGTTTAAGCTGAGGGAAACAAAACAAGCAGAAAATATGAGAGAAATTTTCTAAAGAGATAAAATCTAAATACTTTTTCCATGCCCCCAGGGGAATTAGTAAAATGGATCGAGAATACCCCAACTCTCAAACCCATCTCATCACATCTGCTCAAGCACTATCCTATCCACTCAGAGCACTATTACTACAGTACTTGGAACTGTCACAGGAGCCTGTTTAAAACAGCCCAAACCCCCTCTTTGAATGCCTTCCTTGACAAGTACAAAATCCTGGTTTTCTTGAGAAGGAGAGTTTTCAGCAATAAAGGCCACACACTTTTGTAGAAGTTCCACAACAGTTACCATCAATGAAAAGAACACTTGTACGACCTGAGCAATTAGCAGATCGAGGTTTTTTCTAAATTAAACTAATGTAAAGCACTATCCACGGAGCTTAGTGGAGGGACTCAGGCAATAGCTGTGTGTAACAGGAGTGGCAGATGGCTTTCCAGAAATTACAATCTTTCTTTAAATCTATAAAGGCTGGTGGCATCTCACCTGCTTATTTCCATGGCAACTGGATTCTCTTCTTACCAAGAAGCTGTTGATGCTAAGTTGCCTCCTCTCCTCCCCTGTAAACTCCTGTTGCATCAAATAATTGTAAAAGCCAATGGGACCGAGGATGAATAAACTCAATTGTGCAACTGAAGCAGTAAAACGTCAAAGTTTTCTTACCAAAACTTTACAGATCTCTGTCCCACTTCACAGCATTATCACCTTCTTGATGGCTGGAAATTAGCAACTATATAATAGGCTCAGCTATTTCAGGGCACAGGGCAAGGGTACCGCTCTCTAACCTAGAGCAAGACTAGATCAGTGTGGTGACCACAGAACAAGAATAGTTCTAGATCCTGGGACCAAGAACTGCACATCTACCCAGCTTCATAGGAACACCGAGTTCTTTTAGGACCACAAGTGATCAGGAGCTCAGATCTATTATTCATTGAGATGATGACATGTCTGGCAGAACAACAGCTCTTGGCAGGACAGTAAAATATTTATGCAGTGTAACAACTCAAAGAAAATGACTTGCCAAATTGACTGCAACAATGGTCTTCAACCTTTTTCAATTTATGGACTGCTAAAAATGCTCAGTGGGAATGCAGAACCCCGTAATACTGAGCTCTCTACTGACAAAAGGCGTATTGTTTTTAAGATACCTTTTATTGAGATGTCTGACATAGTCCTTGGATGCAAGCTAAAAAAAAATAAATTCACCACACCGCATAATTTTCTGGAAAATATTAGGCAATCTTCCTTTCAGTGTACAATAACCAAGACATAAAAGCCTGAAATCAAATTCTTACAGGTCCCTTCACAATAAAGACATTCTTCCTAGTGACTTTAGCTCAAGGTTACGTGACAAACATGGGGACCAACCACCACACAGAGAGCCCCGGGCAGAAAGGGGGAGCAAACACAACCCTGAGAGGGACACTGAGTGCTGGATCCCACACGGGTGTTATTTCTAAGGAAAGCTGAAGCTGAAATTAGGGACTGGCGACAGTGGTTTTGTTAAAGGCAGCATTTAGAGAATTATCAACAGAAACAAAATATCACGGAGGGGGAAGAGAAGGAAAGGGAGGAACTCTGAGGACTGCAAATTAGATTCATGTTATTTCCACTGTGGGAGCACTTGAATCAGTGCTCAAACCACCATCTCTGCCCCAGCTCATTAGAGTACCTAGTAATTTGCCTGCTTTTGTACAGTAATCCACATGGGAGCCACGGCAATGCTAGAAGGAGAGGGGCCAGCATTCCCCAGCCTCACTGGGGACAAAGGAGCAGTTGGTGGAAGGTGCAGGAAGATGATGGCAGGGGGAGTGTGACTGTTTCTAGCCCCGATGTGTTTCATCACATGTACCGCTCCAGTAGATATAAATACCAGCAAGTTGGCCTGGTGGGGTGGCCATTGCGAAATGGCTGCTTCCTGCTGCAATCACAAGAGATGAGGTCTGAGGGAAGGCTTTGCAGCTAATGCTAGGAAACGTTTTATGAGCAAAAGGAGCAGTGTGAAAGAGCTCGTGGCAGAAAGCACAGCTGAGGTTGATGCTGCTCCAGATGTGCGGGGGTGAGACGTTTAAAATGGTACAAGAACAAATGAGAAGCTCTTGGCCACCCTGCATCTCACCTGCAATGACAAGCCCTTGGTTCCCACCCTCCGTCACGAGCCTTAAATTCCTCACTGCATTCGAGGCATTCGAGGCAGCATCACACTCTACCCTTCCACTTCCCACTTTAACACCTTGCCATGAAACAGCCTTTCAAAAGCCCAGACTGAAAACACTTCCTTCTGCCCTTGTAATGGGTCTGAACCAACCTCTGATGGCAGAGCAGAGAGCATGAGGTCCAAATCTTTAATCTAGAACAACCACTGATCTGCAAGCAAATACTATAGCAATTTCTTCATCGAATATAGAAGATGTGTTCTTTCAAACACCAGGGCTAGTAAAACTTGATTAGCAGAGGGGGTCTGAGAGAAGATTGTGGTGCTCTTGGAAATAGGTTCCAAAATGGCAAAGGGAAACACAGCAAGAAAGTAGCTTGAGAGAGATTTCACTGATCTGGAGAAAAAGACATCTTAGAGCAGCCTACTGCTCTAAAAGGAGAGAGGGAATATCTTCAGTGTTTAAGGGATTATGAAATGGCGACTGGAATGAAAATGTGCAAACCTAAGGTAGCAAGAAGAGCATGAATACAAGTGAAATGATCAGAAGTGCTAACAGTGCTATGTGAGTTACTCGGGAGGATGAGCACAGAAAGTACCAAGATGGAAGTTAAGCTAGGACAAGAAGGTACAACTGCTGTGGCAGTTACTTGCTGAAGCAAGTAAGATACATCAAAACAAGAGGCGGGGTTGTAGACAGACAACCCCCTGGTCATATGAGTGAGCTGCCCATGGGGTTATGCCAAGCTGTTCATGAGAAAGTCTCCTGGACCATGTGAACAATGAAAGCAGCCCTTTTTCCATCCATTTCTCCCAGAGTATTTAAAGATTTGAATTTTCCCATCTCATTTTTGGTTCATCTCTCTCTTCCTATTAATAGAGAAGCAGCAGTGCATCCATCTCTTCTTCATCTTTTTTGGTGGTCTAGTGTTGCACATATGCTGGAATGTTTTTCTAGTAAATGATAAGCGATGGGAAACAAAGTCGAAGACAAAGGACAAGAGACCTTGAGCTCAGACAAGTAAAAGAGATGGGAGCCTTCTCCTCTTTCCCAAGAGGCAGGTATCTTTTCTCTGGACCAAAAGGTTTTGTTTTGGAAACAAATGTATCTATTTCTGTCACTTCCTTTAGACATTTAGTCTTCATGGGGCTGATAGTAAGACTGACTACAGTGTCTGAGAATGACAATCTGGCCCCCAAAAGAAAGCATTTCTAATCCAATATGAAACCCAAAGGAAACACACCCCTGCTGCTAGGCACACGTCTCAGTGGACTAACGCTGTGATCTGTGCTGTGCTCCCAGAGCCTTTACTTTAATCCCAAGTCCAATAATCGAGTTAGCGCTTTGTAAGGAGAGCTAAAGCCCCTGGGGTTTCTGCCGAGCGGTCGGACAGTGGAGAGGCTGAGCTGGACATCAGCAGGTGGTCGGCTGCCACGGGAAAACAAGCGTGGTGTGGGCAGCCAGACAGCTGAGCAAGGAGCTACAGGAACGCCTGTAGCTCTACCCTGACCCATAGGAGGTCAAACACACCACTGGATGTTCCCAAGAAAAACAAAAACATGAGCAGAAGAGGAAGGGCAAGCCACGGTGAAGGAAGAAAACGCCAAGGCCAGGCAGTTTGGGCTTGGAAGTTGCTTCCTAAGTCAATGAGCCCACTTGGCGAGGCTTCAGCATCACACAAAGGCAGCACAGGTATCTCAAGCCGCAGCCCTGCTGCGCCACAACAGCGATAAACAGGATGAGCCGTCCACGCTAACACAGCAATGTCTCTGATGGATGGGGAAGGAGCTGGGCAGTGGCTGCAGGGAAAGCTAATGAGTTCCAGAAGATCACAGCCTTCCATCCCTGCTTAAAAATAGCAACTGCGGTCAGGGGTTTGAGACAGAGAGAGTCCAACCACAGCATTTGGATGCAGATTTTGAAACCACGAGAGGTCAGAGTTAATTGATGGTTGGTCATTCAGAGGTCCTGGGACAACTTAAGAATCGACAACGTGCTGTAAAATCTCGTTGAAGTTAGGCTCTGGTCTCCCATCTGAAAGATGTAACAATATCCCTGAAAACAGCAGTCCTGATGAACACTCTTCCTAGGCTTACCTGCTCAAGACTTTGGGGAAACAGGCTAATTGCCCACTAGCAGCAGAGTCCTGCAGAGCGTGGTTGCAAGAGAGGCGAGAGAGAACAGCTTTCAAAGTAGGCAGCAGTGGGCAGGCTCTTTGGAGCTGGCAAGGCCACTGACTCTGGGATAGCCTAATCCACTAACAGGTAAATCCCCTCCACAAAACATTCCTTCCTGCCTGAAAAGACTTATTTGGCAACCAAAGCCCCCTGCTTTACAGTAAGAGCTGGGGAGGAATGTGACCTGTGGCTCCTGATGGGAGAAGGCCCCAGCACATGGAGTACCAGACTGAAAGCTGCCCAAGTACATGGGGCTCTGCAGTGAACTGTCCCTGCTCCACAAGCAAGATCACTGCTTGGCAGGCAGGACATTGGGCACTGAAATTTGGTGCTTGCTGTGCTCTTCAGATACATGGACTAGATGACCTTTAAAGGTCCCTTCCAAGCCAAACCATTCCATGATTAGGGACTATCTCTCCGAAAAGTTGGATCTGCAGGAAGAAGGAATTGTGTACGGGGGTTTTGACAAACATCATCCCAAGTATAAGGGTTTAGCCTGATAGTTCTGAGGAGGACAACACAGAAGGGAACTCAATGGCCTAAAATGAAAGGCAAGAGACTTCTGCTTTGGACTCTGCTTCAACATATTCCTAGACATTGCTTGTACACGGAGTCATGGCCCATTCTAGGATTTTCAGGCAAAGAGAGAAAGGGAATTACAAACGTGTCACTGATAGCTGGCCAGCCCTGGGATCCTCCCAGCTCACCAATCCCTCTGTTCAGCTTTTGCTAACCTAGTGCAAGTCCTGTGTAACAGCACCAGGTTAGCAAACCAAACAAATCAAACTTCACTGACTGAGATTACTGACGAAGAGGCACAGATACTCTCTCCTCCATATTAGAGTAGCCAAAACTTGGCACGTACACTAAACCCAGACAAAACAGAAAATGTTAGAAAACCCCACCTGGGAAAGTAATTTTTATCAGACAGTTTACTCAAAATTATGCAGAAGGATGCTTTTTGTTTTTTCTCTTTGCAGCTCTCTAGGCAGAGAAGGGTTTGAATGCAGGGATATGATACACTGCACTGTAGCCACACCGATGTCCTTGAATGGAGATGTCTCAGTCTCTGCCCAGATACAGATTCACAGGGATGAAGAGACTGCATGTGTGGCATGTGCCCTGCAGGACTGCACGTTCACCACCCCAACTTGCAGCAGTGTGGGCATGAACTCAAAGGCAGGAGTGCACAGATGCCTCTTGCAAGAAGAGTTGGTCAGTCACAGTGGTTTAGTTTACACGGAGTGATGGAACAGCCCCTTACCAATGCAAATGTGTGGTAAGAGAAGTCACTGGACCTGCTGTGGCTTCTCAAGTGTGCAGAGATAAGCTTTCTTATCAGGCCTAAGTCAGTATAACATTCAACTGTTTTCCTAAAAGAACTTTCACTCACTCAGTCTCACATCTTATTTGTTAGTAGATACAAACCATTTTTTCCCACCTCAACAAATGACATTTCTCAAAGCGTTGCGAAAAAAGCAAAACAAAAGAAGTTTTGGGTTCAGCATCATCTGGGAAAAAGAAGTTCACCATTTTGACTCACCACTAGAATAGGTATGGAAAGGTACTGGGGTGGCCAGGGTGGGACAGACACAACAACACACAAAAAAGGAATTTGATATTTAAATCATAAAAGCATGAGGAGGACCCAAGGGTAAAAGCACACATACAAATACAACCAACCATCAATATTTCAAATGGATGACTTTTCTTTACACATACCAGAATGGAATGCTGGTTTTTTATTACTTTTCCTTCAAAGAAGGACAGTGGTAAGATTGCAGTTAACCATTACCAAGAATTTTCTGTATTGTATTAGTATCTGGGAGCAGCAGACATGTATCAGGTGGTTATCACTGCTCTGTTGCATGCAGTAAGATGCAAGTCCTTGTTCTCTAACAAGCTGAAAGATCAACTAGGGCATGTTAAGGACTCTCTGGCTTATGAGTACCTGCAGCTGCCAGAAGTAATTTGGAGCAAGACCTTCTGAGAGAACACCCACACCACTGAGACTGAACCCCCTGGAAATACAGTTCAAACCACCACCACTGATTCTGGCTCAGTTTTTCTGGTAAATTTTCAGGGAGAAACAATCTCCAGCTGGGGCTGCAAGAACACTCAAGAGCTGATGAGAAATCTATCATGGCTCACTTGTCTCTAACAGGATTGTAGATACAGCCCCTGACTTTTTCCTCCATGTTTTTAGGAATTTGAGCTGCAAATGAATTTCCTCATTGGAAATTATCAGAACTGCTTGTCACAAGCCTATCACATGGAGGGGGGAACCAAGACACAGACAAGGTGCAAATTCCACCTCCTACCAACAAATGTGAGCTGAAGAGGGGTGAGAGGAGACAAAGGAAGAGAGGGCTCTACTTAAGGGCTTGTAGATCTCCACTTTTACCGTCTTCAGTTCTCAGGCTGAAAACTGTAGAGCTGCTCACGGTAAAGAACACATCTACAGTGGTAAAAACAGTCACACTGGATTAAGGAACAGAGACAGAAATTAAACAAAGGAGGGAATTATCAAATGGACAAAACCAGGAGCTCTCTTTGCTAGCTCCACTTCTCTAAAAATAACACCCCTCAGGTAAACAGAGATAGCAAAGCAAAGCCTCCAGTCCGTGTGAGAGCAACAGCACAGTAGGTCAAACAACACAAATACTCACACTTTCCCTTTAGCAGAGCTAGAGAGTAACAGATTTTAAGCAAGAGTATGTGTGCATGTAAGTTTGCTTTCCAAACCCAATATCCCTTCCGATCCCCTCATAACTTCTCATCAGCAGTTTTCTATTTCTGCTGTGAAGGGCTCTAGCGCAATTATGCTCAGTTACTGAAAGCCTCTTTACTCTAATCCTCTTCTCAGTCTCAGAAAGCAACAGCATCAACTGATACCTGTGAGCTTAGTCTCCTCCATGGGAAACAGTCCACAGAGTTCATGGCAGAAAAACACGCTCAGGACATACCCATCTACACCAGCTCCCCCGCTCACCTTGCCAGCACGAAATACCAGATTTCTAACTAAGCCAAAACAAAATTTCAAAGCCAAAACTCACAATTTTGGCCTTTTAAAGAAGCAAGCTTTGAGCAGAAAACTAATGGGAAATGTCAACTTACACGTACTGCTTTGTCCTCTTTTTAAAAAATATTTTAAGCTATTTTAAAAATGAAATTATTTGCCATGAGGCTGGTGGGAAGAGGGTGCTGAAGAGGGGCCACTGTGCTGTTTGTTACTTTTGGCACGGTTGTTGAAACCAGGCCCTAACATGCATAATTATGGGGTAGACTGAACTCTTCCCTGACGAATTTTCACCAACCATGAAGCTAAAGGCAAACCTAAGGAGAAGTATAAACAATTCTGATTCAAGCAATGAAATGAAGAGAGGCAAGCAAAAGTTATAAGAAGTTCTTCTGAGAGTTATTAGACCTATTGAATGACTGCAGTTTTCCCTTTAATGCAGAGAGCAGTGCAGGTATTCAAGTCCAGCTGTTTAACCCCTGCAATGCATGGTGACCTTTTTATTTTCCATTGCTCTTGCAGTTTTCCAGCAGTTTGAGTTTATTTGGGCTAATTACCTCAACATGGAGCTGCAAATGGAAAATGTTGCCGGTAAGTTGTTCCATTCACAGCCATTTAGTCTTGCATTGCTGGCGTCAAGGTGCGCTACTTTTTTTTCCCCGTCTCCATAGGCACTGAGGCTTCAGAGCTCGCGGCCGTTCTGCTCCCAGCGGTCACGCAGCCTCCGAGAAGAAACCAGTGACCTTCCAGCCAGAGGACTCCACCCCGTCCACATCTGCATGTGCACCCTCCCTTTGCAGCCTGCCCCGTGCTGGTACTCAGGTGAGGGACGCTGAAGCCCACACTCCCTGACCCACCAGGGAACCTATACTCCTTGAATCTCACTGTGAAGGGACAGCAGTCCCTCCAGAGCCAAGAGGTCACCGAGTTTCCATCATAAACCTTAAGCTGACACTTTCCTGACCCTCTCTTGCAAAATGCACTCATTTATAAAACATCCCATCAACAAGAAAATTGGTAGGTCTGACTTGGTAATGGAGAAGAAAAACCCCTTTCCCATGCAGATCCTGAGTTAACTTGAAAGCTGGCTTTCAAAAACCAGAGTCTGTCTACTCAAATATCTAATTGTGGGTTTGGACCTAACTTTGTGAGATTTGTCACTAAAAACACAGAATCATCAATGCTTTAAACTAGAATTTCTAAGCTGGTTTTTAACTAAGATGGAAAACAAAACAATTCAGCGTGGCTTGCATATCCCCAACTGCTCAATATCAAGATTTCACTAAAATGCAGTTTTGTGTTAACAATATTACAGGCACCCTTGCCAGAGCAGTAACTTTTAGGTAATCTCAAGCGTCAAAAGAATAGCTAGAAAATTCCTTTTACTTTCCTGGAAGCTGACAAATTTCCTCTTTCTCCTGAAGAAACTGAATCAAAGCATAAGCAGACTTCTGTCAACAGAAAGAGCCCTGCATTCCCATCCAAAGAGCTCCCACCTCATGTTTTGTCTCTTCTACCTGGGGAGTAGAGGATTTAGCCCAACTGCTTCCTTCAGAACACAACTCTGCGCACACACAAGGTGCAAAACTCCTCCCTTGGAAGCATCCACTATCAGGGATCTTAGGATAGCTGAAATGAAAAAGCAGGGGGTGCAGAGCTCTTGCCTTCAGCTGGTCCTGCAGAGGGTCTGGAAAAACAAACGTTCAACTGCCTCACAGGATCCAGGAGAAAGCTTTAAGAGCTCCGAAAGGAACTTGTCCAAAGCCACCTCCAGTTCTCCGGGAATGTCAGGCTTGAGAACATGTTATTCAGCGATGACAAAATGTGTCAGTTCAGTGAGGGTCCGGGGGACAGAGGGCAGGAATCAAGCAAGGGGGAAGCATTGCCTTCTTCAACACATCAAACATTGGAGAGCCAGGAAACCTGAGGTCCAGACAGCACAGCACCTGTCCAGGTACTTAACTCCATCCTCAGCCTGGGAAATGCCATTTCAGTACTCAGAGCAATTGCATTTAATCAGGCAGGCACACAGCCTGAAATGCCTTGGTTCTGCTGCACACCACAGAGGCTACTCTGCAGCCTCTTTACAGCTACCCAGGGCACCCAGATGAGGATGACAAGTTCCCTCTAAGACAAAGACTGCAAACGAAACAATCATTTGCCAGCCCTTGTTAAGAGCCCTCTCTCTCAAAGTGATGAGGGCATTTAGCATTTAACACATTGCTTAGCAGACCAGGACCAAGAGAACTCTGTAAATGGCAGCAGACTTGAAGCAACTGTGTCTCTATACCAACACTTTATATGCCCCCAATCAGGAGTCTGGAAGGCTTGCCTGAAAAGCTGTATAATTCTTGCTAGAACAAATCTGTGAGATATAAGAGTAATATTTGACATGTGTTTCCAGAGCCTCACATATAAAGACAATAAACTGGAAAAGACAGAAAGCTGACATCTGAGCAAATGAAAAAAATCAGGCATGTTTTCTGCGAAGTACCATCTTAACCTTCCTATGTACACATGTATTTGAGGCGAAAGGTGAAGAGAAGTTCTTTAGATGGCTGATATTCTCGAAAGAGATGGTTGATATTCTCGAAAGAGAAACTCCATTTGTCACTCATGATTGCAAAGCAATTTTTATTTCCCATGTTGCAGATGATCTCAGCCTGCATTCCTCTTTATTTAGCATCATCTATATTTGTCCCAGCAGCACCAAATGAAAACTTTCTCCTCTGGGTTATTATACCACTCGAACACTTACAAACATCCCTCAGGTGCCCACTCAGCACGGACCTGCAAAGTGAATCAAAGGAATGTGTGGGCTGTGCTCAGGCTCAGCTACAGAGGCGATGTCACAGTCTGTACCACCAGCACTGCATGGCCATGTGGGGGACATTTAAATCCATAACCCTGGTTTTTTGTCAGTCTATGCTGAGCACATAGATGGATTTCCCTGAGGACTTAAATGCTTTTGCTAAGTTCACACCAGAACCCAGGTAGAGAAGCTACACCTTTGCTGCACCAGCATTTCACTTAAATCATCTACACAAAAACATCTGTTACCGAAACTCCAGGCACTTAGGACTTTCAGCCCCATTTATAAACTCTTCAGCTCCTGATCACTTTTTGGTTCAGCTCAGGTTGGCTGTCAGACTTTCACACATGGGGTATCCTGGGGCCAACAAGCAGCGCTGAGCCTAACGGGCGCATGAGTGCAGCTTATTCCCACTAAAATCCAAGTGTGTACGTAATACAGTGGCTGAATGGAAGCAGTGGGACATACCCTTTACCATCTGTATTCCCACAGTCACTCCAGTTTATGCCTTTCTGTGCTTCCTTAACTACTTCCCTACAGATGGCACTGTACCACTATCCAAAATATCCCTCCAGGAAAAAACAAGCTCAAAACAACTGAGATTCATGCTGAGTCACCAAAGAGGAGCTAAGTGTCCTCCAAGGTTCCTGCCTTCTCATCCAGAAGGACTTCTGAGGAGGAGCAGCAGCATCAAACTGACAGAACACAAGGCTTTGTACATCCAACCTTCTCTACTGCAGACCAGGATGGGATCTAGCAGGAAGATGGGCCCTAATACATAGAAATCCTTGCTCCATGTTTCCCCAAAGCATTTGGTCCCTACCACTGTTGAAGATAGGATGGTGGGTTGAACAGACCTCCGTTATGACCTTGTCTGGCAATTCCCATGGGAGGAAACTGAGAAACCTCACAAGAAGCCAGTCTGTGTCCAAAGATTTACAGTCAGGGCTGCAATGTCAGTAATTGGATGAACGCAATAAAATCTGCAGATTCCTTTTTCTCAGTCGTGTGGTATTTCTATTACTTTCTCTGCAACTGTTTTACATCCAATAAAAACACACTGAATAGAAAATACAGCAGTAGATGTAACCCTTTGCTCTTGGTAAGAAGAATAACTCATTGGTTCGGCACTTCCCAAGGCATGCATGAAGGGAAAAAGTACTTGGCTCAAACAGGCTCATGATTATTAGCAGCAAATTCAATCGATAGCACATTTCACCAGCTGCTTCTTAATTTTATTGCCTCTGAGCCACACAGATTTATGTGATAAGTATTTCATCATAGCCTACCATAACTACTGAAATCCTTTTCTTTTTGATTCTCATTAGTGAAGGGTGAAACTTTGCCCTTAGATGCACATACAGAATTTCTGCAACTTTCCAAAGAGAATAATTATGGCCAAGGCCTTTAAGTGTTGAGTTCGAGACCTTGAAAAGAAAATTAAATTCAGAAAGTACTAGAGGGACCCTTAGAGATATCTCTACTTTGTTGAATATCAAGGCATCACAGGCACTTAAATACTCCTGCTGATAGTATTTTCATCCATATCTACATCAAAAGCTGAAGTTTCTTGAACAGTGTCTGTCTAGGCTGTGTATGAGGTTATTACGAAGTGAAAACAAGATTATCATCTACTGAAACAACAAAAGAAAATGATGATAAAAATGAGAAGAGTATGTAGTTAGGATTAACAGAATGCCCACAAATTGCAGTCAGAACATCAGTTTCAATCACTAGAAAAGAATCCTATCAGCATTGTGTCTGCAGCATCAGCACTGGCTAAGCTTGCGATCCCGTACTCAGAGTAAAATGAGGGAGAATGCTCATTCTACCTTCACTGCTCTGAGATTACTCTTGATGAGGAGTAACCCTGCTCAGTTTCAAAATATCTAAAGACACGGTATAAATTTAGATTTACATCCACAGATCTCCTGGTAGAAGCATCACAGCCTACCACTACTTTCAAGAGGCTTTAGCAACACTGGTCAGGGGCCAAATAACAACTGCACTTAATAAAGCAATACCACGCTTAGGTTATAAAATACAAAAATCTATTCCAATCCAATTCCCCAAAGGCATTGTAATTGAATGCTTCACAGCAGCTGCCTACCCCTGCACAGTTCTGTCTCATCACCTTCAGTTTGCCCAAATCTCATCCCAGTTCTTAAAGAGTAATTAGACGTGACAGGCTATTCACCTAGGCAGGATCCTGAGCCCCAGCTAAAAATGTGAGTTTGTTCCCAACTAGGACCTTATGAGCAGGTAGTAAAGGAGGAGGAAGTCAAAGTATCTCCCAGCTCCTCCTTGGTAGGAGTGGACCTTATCCTCTTCTTTCAGTTTGTCATCCACTGCTTGTGATCAGCTCTTTCTTTTGCAATACAGCTAAATTCACATTGGTCAACAGCTGCTTTTCCATCAAAATAATAATGCCTGAACCAAATGTTCACCAGGGAATACTAAATGACTCTTGTCTTCCGAAGCATTTAATCACAAATACCACAAATGAATAAGCAGCCAAGCATAGCTCTAATGAGGTTGTGTTTGTCTGGGAGGTTTAACTGGGTATGCAGCTCACCCCTTCAGTAAAAACAATTTTCTACTCCCCATTTTCCAAGGCCATAACATTGGTCTAAACACTAATTTATTTACAACTTTTATCTTACCTTTTCACACAGTAGCAGGACTGGACGAGTCGTTACGTGGCACTTGCTACAGACAAATTGTTTTACAGCCCCTTTTATAAGCATCATCTTGCTGTGCTCTTGTTCCCATGACTGATTGGCATGCCATTCCAGATCTGACTGCTGTAAGGGTGAAAGAACTTTCCCCACACTTCCAGCAGAAATACATCCATAGCCACTTTAGCCCAACTCATTCTTGCTCTAATACTGTTCTTTACTCGGCTCTTCTCTTTTCTCGGGTCTAGCCTTCTTATTCATTACAGAGAACAAATATATTGATTTTTGTCCTTTGTTTAGCTAGGCTAAACACGGCAAGCTTTAAATTCCTTCATTTCTCCATCCCCCACATTCACACTGGTAACCCAAAGGAGGCAGGCAGGATCACCAGCTACAGCTGTCTGAGAGTCACAGACGGATAACAGATTCTTGGAGTGATGGAGCTAGAAGCACTCCGGATTGCCCTCTAGATGTGAAAGTTGCTTCTCAGAAACCATCAAATCCAAAACCTAAGTTATTTCAGCTTATGTCAAAAAACTGGGTCTCTTTAATGGAAAGCACATTCTCATGGCCCTGAGTGGGTAGAGGATGACCTCCATGCAATTAACAACTGAGTGCAAAACTGAAGAAAGCTGTTTGTTGAATAAACTCTGGGGAAGATACCAAGCTTGCAGACCACTTTATTCAATAGGAAGGGTTCACTTTCCCTATGTGCTTGGCAATGTCTGTGCACCGACCACAGTCTCGGTATGGGCCCCTCCACTCCCTGTTGGCATTGGGATTTGCTGAATAGCAGCACCTCCCCAGGTTTAAGCCTAAACTCTCCTCAGAAACCGGGCCGTTCCCAAGATTTCTCTAAGTACATACTGTGTTGCAAGACCAATTCCCTCACACCAGAGGCCATACCTACCTTTCTAGTAACTTCGGAGTCCAACTCTCTCAGCTCCGATACATCACTGACTCAGATCCCACATTTATTTGGTTTTGACTCTACATTTTCCCTCAAGGTATTTAACCTAACAGTTTGACACTCACCATCACCAAGTCCTTCTGCACTTCTGTCAGATTCTGGTTTCTACTGCACTTGATTAGATTAAAATTCTCAGCTCAGACAAACAGGAAACTGCACTGACACCTCCTCTTCATTAAGGAAACCAATCATTTCATCTTTACCTCTAATTCTTTAACTAGTTACAGAGCCATATAAACAATCTCTTTTACCCTGCTGCTGCTTACTACTAATAATTTGTTGCTTGTAAGACCCAACTTCCCTTCACAAAAGCTCTGTGGAGCTGGCCTAGCACACACTGTCCCATCAATGGCTCTAAAGAGTGCAGTCCTCTGCTCCTTATCTGCCGGGGGTTTTACAGTGTTCAGAATCACAGCCTAGCACATCATCCTCCCCACCCCATTTAGTTACCAGAGAGTAACAAATCTGTTACTCCTGTGTGCCCTGTCCTTGCTGCCTCTTCCACCTCCCTTAGCACATCACAGCCCCTTTCACAACCGCCTCTGAGGTCACTCTTACACTGCAGCTTTCCCCCTGAGAAAGCTATCTAACGAAAAGGAGGTAAGGATGAAGAAATCATCACTTCTAGGAGCCTGGACCAGGGAACAGCATCTGTGCATGAACCACTACCACCTGCTGCACCAACCCAGCTCTTTCCAGATGCCCAAGGGTGACATGACCCAGCACAGAAGACCCACTGTGACATACACTGACAGCTTGATTGCCTCCCACAGGGCTGCATCATTGCTGAAGCTGTAAGAGTTTGCTTCTATCTCTGACCCCTCATCCTTTAGCTCTGACAGCAAAGATTTATGCTTTAAAATTCAAAACTGAAGGATTGTGCAGTGAGTGACAGGCGTCAATAGAGGCTATGTCATTTAATGAGACAGAAGTGCTCTGCATATCAGCTTTCCTGGCAAGAGGAGTGTTAATGGCCCTGTTGC
>VZTA01003160.1:1208335-1269506 GCA_013398855.1 Mohoua ochrocephala | reverse complement strand
CTTTAAAATAACCATTAGAGGGGGATAATTTTTTTAATCCAATTCTATTCCCTGACCCGGTTTACAGTACAGCCCTACAGACAGTGATATTGGTATAACCACGCTGACAGAAATACAGGCTACTGGGGCAGGTTTCTTGTCTCACTCTTGCCATCAAGAGGTGTCTTGACAACAGATGGTGCTGGGATCTGTTGAGTCCAAGCATGAGACTTGCGTCATGCAATTACCCCAAAAATATGTAGACTGAAAACAGCATTTTTATTTCCCAGAAGAGTCTACACAGAGGGAGCTCAGCGAGGCTATAACTGCTTTCTCTCCAGTCCATTCTCACTGCTGCTATTTGCATGTTGACTACACCCATCAGCCCCAAGCCCTGACCTCCTGTGCCAAAGGCTGACAGCACCGTTACAGGATATGCCCTTGCATGGAACTTCCAAAATAAATCGTGCTGTAACTTTCAACACACCTTCCTGCAGCCCATAAAAAGAAATCCAAACCAAGCGATTGCATACCTTAGAATGAAAAGCACCAAGAGTTTTAAAGGGAGGCTGAGGAACGTAATGAACACATTTCAGCAAGGCAGCACTTTCTAAAGTAATTTTTACTAACCTTGTATCATGCTTTTCCCTTCCAGAGCGCCTTAAAAATTCAAGCAGCTCATAAAGTCCAATAATGCATTTGGCATTGATCTCCTTATTCAAAAGCACTCTTACAGAATGCTTTCTGCTCTGTTAAAGCTGCATTAAGACCTTCATTTTAACAGTGGGGGCTCTACATCAGCTCTGAAAGAATTTTACGTCACTGAGGTTTCTTTTCTTATGCCTTTTTTAAATTAAGAACTTGTCATTACTAACCTTGGCCTTTTTATTTCTTTGTAGGAACTCTTAATAATGAGAGAAGGAATAAATTAATGGCACTATGTCTGCTAAAAGGATCGATGGGTGACTATATTCTAATTCCAGCTGCAATAGGTTTATGAAAATAGATGTTTGCATCTCCTGACTTTTCCTCTGATATCCTTTCAATTCCATCTAGAGAAAGACACTGGACAATAGCCTAGCAGTACTTCCCAACTTAAAAGTGGCTTTACTCACTGAGTATTTTGTCTCCGTGGAAGCAAAAGGGTACCTTGGAACACAAAAGCAGTGCCCTTCACTTCCTTCCATCCCCAGAGGGGAAGGAGCTTTAAACAGGAATCATATAACAGGTGATCAAAAAAACCAGTGCCAAGCAGAACACAATCAGGCACGGACGGTCCACAACATTTATCTTTATATGCTGCCTTTTATGGATGTAATTTGTTGAGCTGTCAGAAAAACAAGTGTTTTAGTGAAGCTTAACAACTTCAAATTCTGTCCCAGCAGGGCTGTCAAACCCTGCTTGTAGCCTGAGGATGTTACAATGACAAGTTCACACAACTTTGCAGGAATTTCCTAATTACAGGGTCCTGTTTTAAATCAACTTTAATCCGATTTTATTGGTTAATGTTTTCATTCGACTGACGGGATCCATCATTTTCATAGATCTGGGGAATGTTAAAGATTTGTTGGGAAGCTTGGAAAATGCAGTTTTTCTGCGAAATGGAAAAAGAGTTTTCATCACTGAACTTCGTCAGAGTTATCAGTTCTGCAGCATTTCCAAAACACCTGAACAGGGATATCAGTGAGAAATTAATCTGGTGCTGCACGGCAGGCTTTCAGCAGTAAGCAGTCTTTATCAGCAGGGAGTTTTCTGTGCTGTCTTCGATCATGAAAGTTGTTCCCAAGTCTTTAATTTACCAGTCTTTTTTTCATTAAAATTAAGACATAAGCATGGGCCCATTTTTGCCCAACAGCTGTATGACTTACTGTACAGATATATGTTTGAAACAACATAAGCACTCACCACACACCCAATGCTTCCAGTAAAAAAATTCCAGAGTGGTATCAGTCAGAACGGGGAGAAAATACAGACGTAGCAAAAAATATTTGGAAAAACATTACAATTCCAAACCCCATTTTTTCCTGCTAACAGGCTATCCTCTCAGTACTTAAATACACATGATTGACCACAGCAATGGGCACGCACTTGTGAATTTTGTTACATCGGTCTTACGTGTCAAAATCCCACCATGTACTTGCTCTCCCTGAGTGTAATGAGCTGATTACCAAGGACGTGTTAGAGTGCCTAAGGAAGCTGTGTTCCCAGAGCTGGAAGTCCCCTGCTCCTCAGCTGGGATGCAGTGACTGACCTCCACACATTCTTACCCCATGAGAAAGCAGAGTGCTGTGGGTCTGACAGCACGCAGGAAAAGGAGTAGGAAAAGGACTTGAGCTTGCAGACATGTTGCTTTGGTCTCATCAGGAAAGAAAATTATTTAAGGGCACTTATACTTGTGCCTCTGGGCAATTAATTTCTTTTTGTGGACAAAACAATTTTGAATGGAGAGGCAGCAAGTAAAGAAAAGGAAAGAGCTTATGGGCTTGTTACAGGCAAGTCAGGAACAACGACAGGAGAGCAAAGATGCAGTCCTTACTGGCTCCTACACAGCAGCAGCATTTGGTCAATGCCCAGTGAGGAGAAAGAAGGTTCTACTTATACATCATCTCCTGTGGAATAACAGCAGTAGCATGGGCTTTGGTTACAACACATTATTCTAATGCCCAGCACCCCAAATTTGCAAGCCAAGACCCCAAAGGAGATTGAACAGATTAAAAGATCTGAGAGTATTAGTGTGGCTTTTTTGTTTGGGGTCTTCCAGGTATCAATCATATCCCCGGTGAGAAACATAGATGTCTACAGCCAGAAAAGCCAGCAGCTCGCTCTGCACCATGTAAACATGCATTAACAGAGCACAAATATTCCTCCAAGGCACACACACAGTAATCGCATGCTCTACAATCCAGCATTCCTCCAGTCCACCGAGAACCAAAACACGGCAAGCAGGCACAACCCAGTTTGGAACCACGGTTTCCATGTGTATCCTCCCTGCAAAGATGAACAACTTCACAGAAGAGATTGTCTGAAGAGGTCTCCTCAGAGATGTAGGACAAACTTGGAAAAGTAGTCGCGCTCTTCAGGATCATTTAAAGTGCCTCAGGTCATGACAAAAAGGCATCAATCCTTAAAATAAGGACATGTTACAAAGCATCTTGTTCCTCTTTGGTTTCACAGTTTGAGCTTGAGGTCAAGATTTTAGCAGATACCTTGTGAACTGTTCAGTTTGAGACTAATGCTTCATACTATTTAAAAGCTGGGATTTCAGAGCTGCATTCAGAGACTACAAAGCAGTGGGTCTGGCTTCAGCAGTTCACAAGGCATCAGCCACTGTAATCAGGTCGAACTTCAGACAGGGAACTCAGAATTGAAATTCCTATTAAGAACCTCAGGAAATGAAACTCGATTCTCCTCAAGCTAAAGAAACACAGATAGTTGGAGCAGAAAACCAGGTTCTCTGCCATAAATGCACGGTGTTTGCTTCCAGCCTGGGTGGCGTTAAAAAAATCCAAACATCCCGGATCTTTAAAATTACTGGGAGTCCTCTGGCTGTGGTTTTGGATTTAGCAGCAGGGACAGCCAGGCTGAGCGATCATCCCTCTCTGTCCCAGTGTCCTGAACCAGGTGGTTCAGTGATCACATAAAGCACATCTGTTTAAGGAACAAGTTAAGCACACCTTACTCCTCCCGATTTCTTCTTGTATTATGGAATGGTGTTAGGTGTTTGCGTTTTTTAAACTTAAAATTTGTATCAAACTAGAAAGAAAGCAGACTTGAATTTACATGCAAAAGATGACAGCATTCAAGCTTATTTTAATAATTCATGTTTTAACTACATCAGATAAATAGTCTTTAAATGTTTAAATTCACCTGGACACGATTTGCATTTTAAAACTGTTCCATCAAAGAGGAGATTTTGTCTGCAGGGAAGGAAGTGAACTTGTCTGAAGCATATGATAATCAGCTCTTGGAACTAGCAGATGCCATCATCTCAATCCTACTCTTTTATTCATGGATGGACTTCTCTTACTTTTTTTACCCTGCTTTTTCAATTCCCAACTTGATTTCATTTGGTCATTAAGATTCAGAAATCAAAATAGCCTCTCTGTATTCCTTTATGTACTCGCCTATGATGTCATGGTCACCAAAAGTTGCTTTACTACTTCAAACAAGTTCTGAGTGTTCAGCCAATGACCTCTACAAATTCAGTCGATGACTTTAAAACTTCAGCAGGATACATGGACTGTTTAATGAGTGTAGGTCTCATTAAGACAGCTACCACTATTTGAATAGTCTGGATCACAATCAAAAATCCTACTAAGTACAACATAAAAGATTTGAGTTTCAATTTTTTTTTTTAATAATAGATATTTATGCAGCCTGCTCTGAATGCAATACAAATATTCTTTAATGAAAAAGTACTTTATATAGAAAAATCCATCAGAACAATACCACAGGCAGGCAGGCAGCCAGCCACAGACTTGGCATATATCTTGGCAGAGGTCAGTGACCCCGACACTGCTTCATGTTGGTAAAGCTCCTTAGTTTGATCCCTCTTCTCTAGAAAATCTGCCAGGTTTTTGCATAATTCCCCCTTCTCTCCCAAGTATGCTGCCCTCATTCTCAGTCCCTTGGTTAATTTTACGTCAACTTCTGGGAGAAACAATGGAGAAACACCAGTGGGCCACAGCTCACTGCGATCACCGCTCCAAAGTGCCCAGCAATTAGCAGTTGGCAAAAAAATGAGTTCTGGCACCAAATCCTTTGATTAATATAATCTTCCAAGGTACAAGGGAAATAGTGAAGTTGTCCAGGGTCCTCCTCTAAGGCTTGCAACAGACGTCTCCTTGGAACTGAGAAATCCAAGTTCAAACACAACTTGGTTGTATGGGAAGGGTCACTTCTACACCTGGCTACCCTAATTCTGACTGCAGTGACCTAAAACACACTTCACCAGAAGCTTCTCCACAACACTATCACTGCACAGAGCGAGGCATGAATTAGTTATATCACCAGAAAACTGGCTCTTTTTGATCAGCCGGAAGAAGGCTACTTGCTCCTCAAGGCCTGGGGACTTTAGGCTATACAAAGGTGGAAGACAGCAATAATTCTTGCACTGAATTAATTTTTAACTTAACAAAGAAATGTTTAACCCTTCATGTAAACATATTTAGTGTACACGTAGGATCACAGACAACATGTGGGCATACACACACACACACACACGTACGTGGACACAACTGCTGGGCACACACGGTGACTGAGAAGATTCAGCATCCATCTGAACTGAGACAAGTTAAAGGTTATTAAAAAACCCCCAAATCCCAACATGCCCAATTCAGTTCTGCTGCAGAAGGGAAATGAGGCACAAAGGCTACACATAGGCTGATGTACAGACATCCACAGCCCACTTGGAGAAGAGAACAGAGGTAATGGGCAAAGGTGACGTGGAGAAGGTGGCAGCGATTTACACCACTGAAAACATTTGATGTAGAATGAAAGATGAGAAGATAGACTGAGGATGTTGAATGCCTTCTCCAGCAGACGTTTCAGGGAATAGAGCAGACATTGACTTGTCTGACCTCTCAGAGAGGGCTGGGTTTCTCAGGGTGAAAAGGAAGGGCAGCAAAGGTTCTATGTTAGTCTCACCCACCTTGAAAGTGTGTTAAATACCTCTTCTGTTAGCCTCAACTCTCAACACTGAAATGAAGAGTCTTAGAGGGGCCAAAAGGTGGCAGAGCATTCCAAGAACATGATTGCAACAGGGCAATATCCAATACTGAGATATGGTACTGACCCTTGAGAGATTTTCAGGGCCTTTTTGTTGAAAAATGTAATTTTTTTCCTGCATCACGAGTGATGGTCCCTACAAATCAGAGAATTTCACTTTTACACAACCCCAGAGAAGCTCTGACTCAGGGAAGAGTCCTTTCCCATTCCTGAAGGGCTGGGCAGCACATGGACCCCTGTTCCCGGCAGCCAGGCAGCTTGCAGGAAACCAAGCTCTGGCTACAAAGACTGGAATGTGTCATTCCATGAGCTTTTTTGGAAATTAAGTGGGGGTGGATATCAGCCATAGTTAAAATTCCCAAAGAGATGAGCTCTACAGGATTAAAGTGACTGCATGTATGAACCCAGCTTTGAATCATAAAAAAAGTGATGAGGGGCTGGTCCAGCAATTGGAATGCAGCATAGGAGTCAGGGGATCCTAACTCTCTTTCCACTCTGCAGCTGACTCATCATCACTGGGGTTGTTCAGCATGGAGGATGGAAGGCTCCAGGGACATCTCACTGAGGCCTTCCAGTACTTAAAGTGGGCTTATAAAAAAAGGAAGGAGAGGCTTTCTACACAAGCAGACAGTGATAGGATAAGGGGGAATGGTTTAAAACTAAAAGCAAGACCAGGCTGAATGGGGCCAGAATCAACCTGGTGTAGTGGAAGGTGACCCTGCCCATGGCAAGGGGTTTGGAACAGAATGATCTTCAGGGTCCCTTCCAACCCAAATCATTCTGTGCTTCTATGATCCCAAACAAGTCTCCTCCAGACCCATGTTCTTCTGTCTACTCAGTGCACCACTACCAATTCCTCTGAGCACAGACCTTCACTGAGCAGCATTCATAAGCTTGCAGGAGAAGTAACAAAACCAAGAAAACCCTCAAGTCCACAGAGGTGCTTGAAAGCTTCCAGCCTATCCAAGGGACATTTGCACCCAGCTAACCATGGCACCCGTAGCACTAACAGGCTGTCACGTCCACTGCACTGTTTAGCACTGGGACTTTCTCCTGATGGACGTGGCACCAATCGGATCAGTCATATCCCAGGGTCATTAGTAATAGAAGAGAGAGAGTAAACACAGGCAGTGTTTCTTTTGCTATTTAAATGTATTAATCTTCTAGATGCATTGATTTAGGCAAGCCAGCAAGTTTCTCCCCCATAACAAATACACTCGCTTCCTCTTTCCTTTTTCAAGGATTTTAAACATACAAGAGAAACCATGGGAACATATTCCGATTAACAAGGATTTTATTACAGGAAAGTAGGAGGGTTAAATCCAAGCACTGTTCCAGTCAATTAAATACTTTTATTAGTGATGCTTACACACTAAGTTCTTGAAAGGTTCAACTGTGTAAGGTACAGGGCACCAAAGTGAATCACACAGCACAGGGCAGCTTCCAAAACTGTGTCCATGAAGACCTGCAAATGGGTTAGGGAAAGCTGTATCCCCATTAGAATCACCACTGATTTTAATCAGCTGAGCACTGTAATAAGATTAGAGGTGATTGGGCTGAGTAGTGGGATTTAACCCATCCACTAATCCCCAGAATTTACTATTCACAGCTCAAACCCATTAGCCCTTCAGAGCAGAATGGGCTTCATCCTCCTCCTGAAAGATGCAACAGTCAGAAGCAGTATGAGATACTCAGTAAGGGAAAGTGATCTTTAAAACTGTTAAATGAACACCGTTGATTCCTGCCTGCAGAGCCTGTGTCCAGCTGGGCTGCTCACCAGCAAACAGCCTCACCCTACCAGGAGACTGCAGACACCGAAGAATGAAATGAACAAGTACCACTCAGAGCAGCAAGCTATGCAGAATAATTCTGTGTTATGGCATTGCAGTAGGTAGATAAGACAGATCCCAAAATGTGAAAAACAGTGGGGTGGCATCAATGTAGGGATGTATAAATATTTTACAAACACAAGAATATGTTTGTGAGATGGGGAAGAAGAGTGACCGGTTACGTGACCAGTGAACCAGCAAAAAGCTATGAGCCAAAATAGCTACCAAGAACACCTGCAGGCTGTTCCTCCAGCCCTTATCAAAAACCCCTTCGTTACTTCACTAAGCTCTATATGCCAACATGTATCACTCCTCTGCCACCACCTCTTTCCCGAACAGGAAAGGTTCAGCATCTTTTTGGATGCCACCCAAGCCCATAGTTCCTGTAGAAAACTGCCTGCTCTCCATTGCCTCTCCACTGAGCCACTAGTTATCAAACTATGGACCCATTTCCATATTCATTTCATGTACTGAAATTTCTTCAATTCTGCAATTACAAACATTCAGAGTATTTTCAAAATATCAGAGAGCCTCAGACTACCTGGAACAGAAGAATCATGCAGGATCCATCAAAATAGCTGTTATTATTTTTGCAATTAGACTGGCAGAGGAAAAAGAATTAAGTCTGAAGATTTACAAAGAAATAAAGCAGATTAAAAAAATTCCTACCTCTTTAACACGATCAAAAAGATCTCCAGAGAGACAGTTGCATATACCAGCAATCAGCATTGCCCAATTTCCTTAATTTTCTTGGAACACTGTGCTCCTTTTTTGGCCTGAATTTCAGAGTCCTGAGAAGGCTAAGGAGACAGGCTACTAATGGAATAGGTATGAAACCAACTTCCAAGAAACCCCTTGGTCTGCTGTTGACCTTTCAATGACAGAATCTTTTCATAATGCATTCAATTTTCATTTGGCTACTGGATTGCGTGGGTGGCCAGTGACCTAAGGGGCTTTCTAAGGACATCAACAGAGTTTGAAATCTCGGGAATTGGCCTCTCTGGATGAGTCACCAAGGCTGAAGGAGGCAGTTTGGGGCTGCTGTGTGCCCTGAACACTGGGAGAGCAGAATCTCTAACATAGTTATTGCTGAGACATATCAGAAAATGCAATTAGAATGCAAACTTTTTCCCTTAAGTCAAGGTTTTATTTTAAGGCTTAAAGGAGCCCCCAGTGTTGCACTTACTGGAAGCTCTGAGAAAGAACCACAGTGAGTATAAGCATGTCTGACAGAGTCAGAACCCAGCTGCAGAGATTGTTTCCCATTTTCTGGATGCCTCCCATTTACCAGTGCCTTAACTTCAGTCTGTAAGGCACAGACCAGGACAAAAAGGCTGATTACACAGCCTTTTCACATTACGGTTTTCAGGTTATAATTAGGGACAAGGGTCACAGACGTGAGGACGGCAGGACTGAAGTTCAAGTCTCTGCCTGAGCACCTCCTCCTGCAGCACATACTCCTATTCCCCCTGACAGGAGTATAAGCACCAGCTCATGCTTTTCCTCTAGAGGCCAGTCAGATCCAGCCCTGGGCACAACCAGAGAGCCCACCCAAACATTCACTCTTGCACACAGCAAGCCTAAGGAGTTAGGAATTATCATGTTGTACGGTTACAGAGACTGTCACAGGACAGCCACTCAACACCACAGAGAAATGGAAACTGCTAACCTTAAAGTATAAGGTGCTGTTCACATCAAATATTTATTCCAGGAAGGTTCAAGATGGCAGTTTCATTAGAATATTCACCAGATCAAGCCTTCAATGCTCTCCACTTCACATCCATCCCATGCAACGGCCACTGATGGCCCTCTGTGCCTTTTCAGGACACTTCTAAGCACTCATTCAAATGCGTATTGTGAAGACAACACAGTAAAACACACAAACCCTGCCTCTCCTTCCAGTGCATCTTTCCCCACATGCAGAATCGCAGCTCCAGAGAGTGCAGTGTCTCCCCTATAGGACAAGGAGCCCAGATTTGGCACCCAACATGCCAGAGTACAAGAGGATGACAGAGCAGCCAGATTGGATCACACGACTTCAGCAGGTCCTTGGATATTCACCATTTTCACACTCTGATCAGCAGTGCTTGGTCAGATGCACCAAGTCACTGGTGAGTGGGATTTCTATTTATTTATCTATCATGAAAACTTTTCAAATTGTATCTCTGTAACATTTAAAATTCAGCTAGTCCAAGACCTGACTTATGCCACCATCTGTGCTGTTTATCTCCTGTATTTCATTTAGACTGAACAGTGATTTGGTTTTTGCATGACAAAAACAAATGGCATTCAATAGAATAGAGGACTCGTGACAATGAGGATAAACCTAATTTTGCAGTTTGGAAACTGCAGCACCAAAACCACTTAAGTAATTCCAGACCAAGATGCTTAGAGGAGGGAGTCAGGAGTCTTTCTTCCAACCTTTCCCAGCTAACAACCATAATACTAGAGAAAGCAATTAGCTGGAAACTAACAGACAACTGGCATTTAAAAACCCCCAAACTCTTTTTTTAAATGAAGTGACTCTAATGCTATTACTCACAGGCCAGACTCCCTTCCCACAGGCAGCAGGAAGGCAAGCTGGATAGGCACTGCTCAGGTTTGCATCCTCTGGGACACAGCAGCACTCCCAAGCCATGGGTACCCATTCACCATGGAAAGAAGCTGTCCCTCCTTTTGCTCTCCTCCTAAAGGGATTCAGCAGACTGGGAACATCTGCATTTGGTGGCTTGTGGGTCCAGACAGCCACAAACCTTGAGGGGACAGGAAAGCACAGGAATCTCTCTCCATGCCTCTTCCCTGTAATTATCTCTCTTCTATCAGCCCCTCTCTGAAGGCTGTCCACTGATCAAATTGGAGCAGGGACTGTGGTCTGCAGCCACAACTTACAGCTGATTAATACTGGAGCAAGGGAAAGAAGCATTTGGCCACTAGTTCTGTGTCAGCACCTGCCTGTGTCACTGCAGCGGCATCCAGGCAGCAGGGAAGAGGAGTGAGCAGCCTCCCGAGACAGCTCTGCTGCTCTTGCCACGCTCCCCCCATCTCCCAAGGTATCCTGTGCTCATAAGATCACTTACAGATAGCACAAACACCACTGGAGACTTTTCCCACTGAAAAAGAAATGGGTGATTCAGGTGATTCAAACCAGTAGAGAGCTTGCAGCAAGAGATGTTCTTCCCTGAACACACACCAGGACTTCTCCATGGAAAACAGCTGCTGTCAAATGGTGGTTCTCCACAAAAGCTAGAGGAACCACGAGCAATTACAGGCAAAATTACATATTTCAGGGATTTCTAGTCATTATTGTTAAATTCTTGTGCTGTAGAACATACCTGTAGCTCCTAAACTGGGACTGTGATCCTTCTAAGATGTCCAGGTTTTACTCCTCCACCAAGCTAGATTTCTGTGCATTTGGCCACACAACAGTTGCCACAGGAACTCTCCCCTGCAGCATCACACAGCCCTGCTCACCCACTGGATCACAGCTGCACTGGGCAGAGAGGGGGTGAAGGGGGTGTCATGGACCAGGCTCATGGAGGGAGAGATACCCACCTGGCTGTTACGTTAGCAGAACCTGAGGTCTCGGCTTTTTAACCACCGAAGTTACAGCTCCAGAGTTGTGTTTTTCTGCCTGTCCCACTGTTATCAGCAGTGCACAGCACAAAGGCACAGAGACACAGGCAACGTGCAGAAAGGAACAGGCTCACAAGGCAGGAATAAGGCACTGGCCAACTGAAAAACACCAAACAGGGGCGTATAAAGGGAAGGGTTAGAGAACAGAAAATGCAAGGAAAAATGGAAGGTGTAGGAGGCAGGACAGAAATGGGAACGAGATCCCTGAAAGGGAAAAGCTGCAAAAAGCAATCCGATATGAACAGCAAAATGCAAGAAGTGCTGCTGCAGCTCCTGCAGGCAGGTTTCTGCTCAAGTTCATTAGTTATCCTGAGCTTATTTGGCAGCAGCGAGGCAGAGCCACAACCTCAGCACAGTTCTAGACAGAAAGGCAAATCCAATTTCCTTCCAGAGGGTCACTAAATTTGCTGTATTTTTTTTCCCATGATGAGATAGCAATGAGGTCAGAGCCTCCTCCCATGAAGTTAACAAGCTCCAGCAATCCCATGTCCTCCCCCTCAAACAGAGTTTCTCTCTGCAGAAGAGGGGAGGAACTGGACAAGGCACACATTCATCCCAGCCTACTTCTAGCCTACTTCTGGAAATGGAATGACCAGAATGAGACGTTTGGTCATAGTCCAGTCTGTATTTTTTTGCAAAAATAGTCACTAAAGAGAGTCTGTTCCAGACATCTTTCAAGCCTAGTATTCTCACCAAAAAAATCATGCCTGCAAGACCTGAGGCACAGTGATGCCAGGCTAGATGCCATGTCAGGTTCAGAGCCTAACTGGGTTATATATACACAACCCTTTGTGCAAAATGAGATCAGATGCTTTCTGACACTGAAAGGTGTCCCTTGTACTGCACATTCAGCCCAGACAGGCCACACACCCGGGTGTCCCTGCACTGGAGCATGGGAGGGAAGGAGGCTTGCTGTGCATCTCACTCCAGCTATCGCTGGACTCTGAAAGGGACAAGTGAGAGCACCTGATGGCTCCATACGAGACATCAGGCTATCCTGGCACCTTCTCTCCTCCCAGCCTCAGGAGATTGCAGAGAGAAGCTAAATGGAGCCAGAAAGCAGCTGAGCAATTCAGACACCTTCACATGATTTCTTCTATTTTAACTGCAGTGTCCTCATCTTTGCTTGTCTGCTTTCCTTTCTCACATGACCAATCTTCACGGCCCTCCATCATCCCTAATATTGAAAATCATTGCTCCCAAAAAGCCTCCTCGTGGCTATGGTGTCAAATATTACTGACCTCTCCCCAGACCCCTGAGACTGCATCCTGTACCTTTACAGCACAAGACTTTATTCTAGGATAACCAACCCTTGCTGCTGTAATAAACACAAAGGTGCCTTACAGGTGGTTTGACTTTATCAATCCCTCCAGTGTGGCTCTCAGATGCCAGGTAGTGAACCCAGCAGCAGCAGAACAAGTACACACATCAAATCAGGGGAGCTCTCAATTGCCTGAAAACAACATGCAGTACCTGGAGAGGTACTGTGGTCTGATGCTGCCTCAGAAATAGCTCAAGAGATAAAAGAACTTATCTGGTCCAAGGCAAGTTTTCCTACTGAAACATAACCTGGTTTATGCAGAGGCCAAGCATCACCTTTCCCTTACATGCACCTGAGACCTCTCCTTTCTGCTTTCAGTGCCCATGTGCCTCTGACACTAAAAGAAGTTTACATACTTAATGTTGCAGTAGCTGCCAGAGGATGAAATAACATCCTGACAGCGGAATTACTACAAAGAACACATTCAAAATCCACAGAGAAGGCAAAGGTTGCTCAGAAGTCAAAGTACCCTGGGATCGCCCATATCATTTTGGGACAACACTGGAGAAGGTGAGCAATAAAAGCACAAAGAGCACAGTATATTTTTTTTAAAAAAAATGCAGACATCCAGAATGGATAGAATGCGTTTCTTCAGAAAACCTAGATAAAACAGTCCGTGTCGACTTTCACCAGAACAGTATTTCCAGATAGAAAGATGAGACATCATTCGAGTTGCCCTGACTATAATGCACCTTGGGCAAAAAAACACAGCAAAAATGGTCAGCAAGAGCTTGCTCTGGTTTCAAAGCTACCAAGCACCACCCTGAAAAATGTAGAATGGTGCCAGGCAAAGCAAGAGACAAATACACTTGGTAACACCCACAGAAAGTTTACTCTTAGCTCTACAAGATGGGAAGTAGAGGAGGGTCCTTTGGGAACTGAAAACAACCACAGATTATTAAACTTGTCATCACTTTGAAGTTCATCAAAAAACTACACCGAGACACCAAGTCTTGGGAGAAAGAGACTAAGGGAAATTATCATCACCATCTGCTTCCAGCCAAGAGACAAGCCCTACACCACCATACTCCCAGTTGCAGATCCTACATAGGACTGGAAGTATCCATCAGGCACATGCAAAGAGCATGTCCAAAGCAGAAAACAGGCTACAGTGACAACTCAGCCCAGGACAGGTCTGCAAGCTTGTTAGCCTAAGTAGAGCAGCAGATTAGCACAAGTAGACAGGATGTGCTAGCTTCAGGCCCATGGCAGTCAGGAAAATCTCTGCACAGGGATCTCCTGCATTTTGGGTTTTTAAGATTAGCCCAAGGAAAGTCAGCTCAGCTCTCTCCGTAACTGCTGGTATAAAAATAACCCATCTTCTGTCAAACAATACATAGCTAAACCTTGTTATAGGTTGTGTCATACTCCCTTCAACTATGGTCTTATGCCCCTGGTCTGCATTTTTGAAGACAAGTCACGAAGTCCTCGAGGAAGACAATTAAAAGACATGACTAAGCAGAGAGAAAAATTTTTAAATTAATGCACACCATTAACTAACACCGATATTAAAAGACATGGGAAAACGAGGAGAAGGAAATGAATAGAAAGGGAGATAATGCTTATCTTCTTTTCAGAAAAGAAATGTTCCTTTAGTAAGTGGGGAGGTGAGCAGGAATTCAGCCAGACAAGTCAAGGATGGTCACGTAGCTACACGGGGACTGAATCAGTACAACAATGGTCGCTATTTACCTAAGACACTGAAATTACCCACATTTGGATATTTGTTTAAAGCACAGTTTACAATTGTTTCTAATATAATATTTTCCCCACATTTGGTGGTAATAGAACAGATTAACAAGGTAATCTAGCTGGCCAGTACAGAAGCCTAAAGAAGCAGGCACTGTACTAGCTGCAGGCTGAACCTATCTTGAGCCAAGATAGCACTTTAGATTACCTTCAAATCCTCCCTTCCTAAATGCTTTTCCAAATGTACTCCTATTCCTCTCATGTTTTTAAAATAAAGCATGATAGCAAGGTCAAAACAATCAAGGAGGTAGGTAGCCACATGCACTAAAGCCATGGATGAGAATGTCTCGGGATACTGTGGAGATAAAGTTAAATGAGTTAAAAGAAAAAGAACTGGAGATAAATAAAAGAACTGGATGGATTCAAGGAAAATAAGTCAGCTGAATGCTGCTAGATACAAGGACACTGCTTCTGCTTCTGGAAAGCCTGCAGCCACAGGTGCCTGGAGGCAGAGAAGGTGGAGTGGGATGTGCTACTATACACACAGTGCGACCTGGGAACACCTCAGCAAAGCGAAGATACCGGGATGTGACTTCACTTAACTTCATCCAGACACCCCGACTCACTAACCTGGTGCTGGTGGTGGCACAGAGGCCCATCACAGCTTTAAATGATTCTTTTCCCGTGCTTGTTATCTACACAGTTCGTAACCCTGACTCAGGTTTAGAACCAAAATTTGCATATAATTCTAGTCTGAAGCGCATCCAAAGATATTCATTTAAATACAGAGCTAACAACTGACATGTAGATCAAAGTGGAATGATCAGCAAAATTTGTCTACAATTTGAGAACCAATTCAGATCTTACATGAGATAGCATTCAAAGATAACATACTGAGCTCTGATTCCATCTTCCACACCCTGACTTCATGGTTACCAAACTGCCCCTGGATTAAAGAACTGTTCATAGTAGTTGTAATTATAATTTTTGTTTATGCATACTGTTGTTAGATATATACTGCTGTTAGACACATATTGTTAGTTGGTATTTAGAACAGAGTCTTGACAAGGCAGAGGCCTTGTTAAGCCTCTGAAGGGGGGGAATGATGCCTTAGGTTGTAACTTGTATATTTTTCAAATCCTGTACTGCTTAGTATGTAACTCTGAAACTTCATACAGCCCGTTAGCTACTGCTCCCTCGTTCTGGTTAGACATAACAAACCCTTTCTAGGTTTGCACTTCAAGGACATCTTCTTGTCCCAGGCCCTGAAATATGTAAACTAGAGCCTCTGACAGGGGGAGCAAACTCGGGGTAATTACATCCCTACCTGAAATTATAATTTGAGAATTAACCCTGATATGCAAATGGACCAAACTTATAAAAGCGTGAAAACCCCGTGACCCAGGGTCCATCTTGGGTGGAGTCCCTTGGAGGCTTTTGACTGTCCAGGGTGTACCTTTGAAGGCCCTTCAATAAATACCTGCTTTTATTCTCCTTATCTTGTGTAGCCTCTGTTTTCAGGTAGCCACTTCAAGGCCTCAGTTCTGCTTTGGTTCACTTGCAATAGTTTTCCCTGTGGCAGTGGCCCTGAACATTTAACAAAACATTTTGTACACTCAGCGAGCACCTTGAACACTGTGTCCAGACTGAAGTATTTTATATTAAATGTTAAGACACTTTTTGCCTCTAAACACTGAGCAGGGCAGGCTATGCATACAAAGCAAGCAGAACAGTACATCAGATTTACTACAGCTTTAAATACTGAGTAAATAGGACCGTATATTTTTCATTTGTGATTCCAGTTTCCAGCCTGACCCACTCTGCCTGCGCAGCACAAGCACAAGATTGCAAGCACCAGGTTATCCAAAAGGAGCATGTGCTGCTTATTTTGCTCTTAATTTTAAGCAGATTCTGACTCTGAACAGATTTTCAGAGAACATGAGTCACTCGCCTTGATCCTGCACAAAACAACAGTTTCTTGATGGAGCAATGGGAATGGGGACAAGTTCTGTGCAAAGAGACTCAATTTAAATTGGAAGGTACCATGGGATCAACAACTAGGCACGGCCACAGGAGCCCTGCAGAGTCTGCCACAGTTTAAGGAGAAAAATGGGTGCATTTTCAATAAAAATGACCCTGTCATCAACCAATAAATACACAGCGCCTTCCAATGGGCAGGGGTCTGGGTCAAGGTCACAGTCAGGAATCATAGTCAGGAGTCACAATCCGAGGTCACAGTCAGGTTAGGGTAAGGGTTGGGTTAGGGTCGGGTTAGAGTAAGGGTTGGGTTTGGGTTAGGGTTAGGGTTAGGGTTTTGGTTTGCCTTTGGGTTAGGGTTAGGTTAGGGTTAGGTTAGGGTCTGGGTATGGGTTAGGGATAGGCTTAGGGATGGGTTAGGGTTGGGTTAGGTTTGGGTTAGGGTTACTCTTGGGGACTAGAGTTAGGTTAGTGTTAGCATTGGGTTAGGCTTAGAGGTGGGTTAGGGTCGGGTCAGGATTTCGGTTTGCGTTTTGTTAGGGTTAGGTTATTCTGGCTTGTACTGATATCACAGCAGTTACCGTGCTTCTGACATAGCAAACACACAGAGCTATGATGTTGTAGCCCCAGCACAAAGCCAGCACCATCTGCAGTCAAATATTTCCTTTCAATGAGTATCAGTGGAAAAGTTCTGGGATGTTTTAGACTGCTGCTTCACACAAAATGATGCTTTTAAACTGAATCAAAGCGACCATTTCCCTTCTTGTCATTTTACATAAGCATTAAGGAGCTCCACTGATAAAAAGGTGAATTTAGCAATTTTAGGCCAGAGCTTTATGTTTCAATTAATACACATATACCAGCTACAGAATTTCTTTCTAAGGTCTTTGTCAGTTTTTAAAAGCATGTAATAAGTAGGTGGTCGTTCTAGGCCTTTCCTCTTCCTAGGTTGGTTTTTTTTTCTTTCGGAAGGTTTGCACAAATAAAGACAATGTTTTCTTGCATTGAAATAGGCAGTGTGGGAGTCCTCCAGAGAGCAAATACCAGCCCACATCAAATTTAGGGAACTGTAACTTTAGACACAGGAAAAAAAAATTGAAATTAAATTATCCTAAATTCACTTAGGAACAACTAACTTCTATATATCTGGATTGTACTTCCCGTTTTTAAACCAATGATTATGCTCTGGTTTATAGTGTAGGATCAGAAAGCTCCTTAAGTTTTGCAATTCACCTACATGCACTCTAGGTTACACATTAAAAGACTTTTTATTTTGGAACTCAAGAATATTGTGGCTGGGAAAGAAAACTCAACGTTCATTAGTTTAATGACATCCTGGAGCCAAATTCACTGTCAGCTGTTATGTAATCTTCCCCTTTGATTTCCCAAGGCAAGATGACATGTGCAGCCTGCCAAAGACAAACTTTCATATTATTTAACAGTTGGAATAATGTGTATGACAGGGATTGAAGGCAAAAGAGCAAATTAGCTTTTAAATGAAAAATAATAATGGGATAGAAGTTAACAATGGTCTCTGCCTGGCAGGGAAGTGTTGAGTTCTCCATGCTGAGTCACTAAAGAAAAGGTCAACAAGCAGAGCCCACTCTCAACCAACTGAACACCAAGGAATTCTTGCCTTAATTACATGTGAACTGAATCAACTTGAACAAATTTTTACAAATGAGACCTTCTATAAAAAAAGGAAATTGAGAACTTGGTGCAAAACCAGCCACTGGCAAAAGGTTCCTTGACACATTCGTATCAGAAAATAATACTGTCACCTCAAGACATCAAAGCAAATATGTCCTAATTTGTTTTACGGTAAATTTGGGAAAGACAGGACACAAAGCTCTGTCAGCACACAAAATCATGACTCTGAAGCTGCTCAGAGGCTGTCAGGCTCGCTTGGCCAAGCTAGACAACGCTAAGAAAAAGACTACGAATGTTGACAAGAAGTGTATTTCTGGGTACCTCGGTTGTAGAGTTGTACATATTTTGCTGTTCATAGCAAAGACATCCCTGTAAACCAGCAGACCTTTAAAAGAACAACCAAGGCAGAAGAGTGCATTTACCCCGGCAGCGCTGTACCAAACGCTCCTGAAAGTTCTTGTGGTTACTCTGTCACTATTGCACTCGGGTGCCACATCCAACTGGAAACATTTGGCAGATTGGTTTCTTAGGTTGGGGGTGACTTAAGATTAAAGTGAGTAAACCCACTTAATTTCTTCAGAACACTAGAGACTCATTAACCAGTAGTGCAGTAATGAACATTTGTGCCGTAACTTGCTGCCTAGGCAACAAGGGACTGTATTTATCAAGCGTGAAATTAGCATTAGAAAGTAGCTCCTATGGAAATTAAGTAGAAACTGTTGTAGCACTGCAGCTTCCCACTGAAATGTGAACAGTTGTGATGCCCTCCTGAAAGAAGTCAAATATTTGGGTGGGCTGGGGGGGAAAGAATTTTTCTTCTGTTGCAGAGGTAACAGTAGCTGCCATTAAAGTACTTAAGAGTCACAGTGGTGTAAATTCAACTAGAGAATTAATTAGCAATTCTATAATAACATACCGTAATCCAAACAGTGAGTGAGTGCCAAACTGAAGGTCTGGAGAGCAAGAGGAGGAAGAGACTACGTTTTTGGTATATTAGAACAACGTATCATATTTGCTTTATCTTCTTAATTTTTCCAAACACCTACTCCCCGCTGAAATTCAACACGTACTGTGCTTGAAAGGCTTATCTGCAGGTAGTCCAGCAGGAGGATTAAAGTGTTTTGGCTAATTAGACAGGGACACTCTTAGCTCTTTTCCAACAGGGAAGTTTTGTGAACTTCCACAGCAAAAGCCTTCACAAGAGAACTATTTCTTCACCAAAAGAGAAGAAAAGCTGAGCCTGTCCTGCTAAAGAATTTCATGGTTCATCCTTGGCCCACTCCAACAGACTCAGGGAAAAGCTTGAATTGACTGTAAAATGAAAGACCTCTCAATTTCATCATTCCTTGAAAGTTAATGTCATATACTTAATTCAGGACACAAAACAGCTCTATCTCCATGTGTGCCTTCACAGAGGACCTGCTCCTAAAACCTCCAGCTTTTCCTAAGCATTTTTGATTTCCAACATGCCTTTCCCGATCCTAGATGACTCTGGGTCCTGCTGTTCTACAATGGCTGATCTACTTCCCCATTCCCATTGGCACTGCAGCCTGGCCAAAGCCACAGTCACACTACGGAAGGTGTAACGGGGTTCGTTAAGAGAAGGGAAAAAAACATCAGTGACTTCAAAGCCTTGGCAGAATAGTTAATTTTGCCAAACCAGAGCTGCTAGCTATGCCTGATGAGATTAAAGTACACCCCATGAACAAGATTCATTAGAACATACTAGCTCCACTGGGAAAGCTATTCCCTGGCCCCCTAAGTGTCTTCTCATCACTAACCTACTTGCAAAAACCCCTCAAAAACTACGCAAAAGCCTTGTGCCCCTAAAGATAGAAATTCCCATACAAAACACTACACAGGAACATGGTCTGTAAAACTGGACAAAAAGGCCTTCAAATTGCCAGAGATCTGACAATCATTTGAAAGCCTCCACAAATGCAGTCAGACATCACTGTGGGTGAACGCCACCACCAGGCCTGAACTGAAATAGCAGAGAAACATCTGCAATAAGTATCTTTAGCCAGGTTATTTTAGGTTTCAGGGTGACTTACTGTCCTAAGGCGAACGAGGCAAAATTAGACCGACGGAATGCCTGAAACTCAGGTAAAAGTTTGCTTGCTTGACTAAGAGGGACTTCTCATATATAAACGAAAAAATTATTACGACTGACTTTTAAGTCACACCAAAATCTGTGTTTCTTGCAAACAAGTATGATCACATAGATAGTCACATAAGTGGAATACTGGCACAGATGTGATCCCACAGATGGGAGAGTTGAGGAAGTCAGAATGCACACAACAGTGACAGAGCTGTGGTGACACAAGCAGTGAACTACAATCAGGGTAGGTGTGTTCACAGCTCATTAACTCCGCCGGGTAACTGCCTATATGGAAACTCTTCCCTCGCAGTGACACAAGGCAGCCAGCTCCACTTCTGCCCAGGGGTCAAGCTCTGTTGCAATTAGCATGTTATTTATCCCCTCCGGGAGCTGCCTGTGTAGGCCTGCCACGCGAAACAAAAGCCAGCGTTGCTCTTAGCGTAACAGCTCAGGGTAGCACATATTCTAACAGAAGCAAGATCAAACAACTTCCATTCTGCTCGACAACTGCTTGGCTTCAGTTAGAAATGTGCCAAACGCCCCTTTTCTAAAGGAGGCTGCAACAAAATGAACACTTTTCCACAGAGCTCCTTGTTTAGGGAGATGCCAACAGATGAAGGAGTTGCAGCAAGACAGTTGTCCGCAGATGGCAGCGCCTGCGGAAGGACATGAGAAGTGACGTGACAGACTCTATTCAGAACAGAGCATGGTGATTACAGCAGGCTAAAGATGCATCCTAAAGGACAGGAAGCAGCTAACACTGCTCCAGTTGTGTAATCTTCCCATGTTCTCCTTGAGAAAGGCAGCAATAAGGAGCAAACCATCCCTCTTCTCCACCTGCGCCGCCATCGCGGCCTTGTTTAACAGGCGCATGACATCACTTCTAAACCACGGGAACAGAGCAGAGTTATGCCCACAGCTTCAGCAGAGCTGAATGGGTTTTCTGCAGAAATAGCTGCAAGAAGTGTGATCAAAGACTACCCCAGCCCAGAAACTCTTCTCTCCCCAGGGCCAACAGCAGATGCCAAGGGAACAGAAGCACACGGAAAGCAGTCAGCAGCCTTCCAAAGGATGTTCCTCCAGCCCCCAGCAATTCAGTTCATAGGCTATTGGTGATGTCTGGCTATTAGCAGAAATTAGCCCAAAGAATTTTTCCTGTTCTTTTGACAGTGTACTGCAAATGGTAAGAGCAAATGACGGTTCAAAATATATGTTGTTGGCTAGTCACTGGCCATCTCAGATCAAACATTTCCATAAAGCAATAGTGAAGCAAGGTTAAAAACAATTAGTAAAAATTGGAAGTGTGACAGCAATTTCATTCAATAAAAGCAATGAGCACATCCATAAAGACTACCAAGAAGCATAATGACAAACACAAACAAGGCCCACTCCCAAGATATTTCACCAGGATTTGCTCAGCAGGGCTAACAACTTCACTTTTTATCAGAGCACACTGTTTTAGGATCTATTATCATAGACTCCTTTCTCTTAACCCCAGTAATTATGTCTGTTTTATAACAGAAATGCTCCTTAGCTAGCCTGCACAGAGAAATCTTGATTGGATCCTGAGATCCAATCCAGAATCTCATGAACTGAAAAGACAACACCAGTAAAACTTAACAAGTGTTACACAGATTTCAGTTTTGATCATTTCTTCCTCACCAACAATACCCCTCTCAGAGATCAATACACTCATTACAGAAAACAACACAAATCTATGCTCTGCTGGGCTTGGGCTCCATCACATTGTGAAGAACTATGAATCAACTGCCCATGTTTAAGAATAGCAACAACCTTACCTTTATACTCGGGAAATGTTAACTTAAAAAGGAAACAAATCTTTAGGCTTAATTTAAAATCGTGGTTGACCATCTATACCTAGATTAGGCGTGGCAGATACCTTCCACCACCACCAACTCTCCATCAGTTTCCTTCCTGGTGCGTGTGTACCTACCAAACTAGGCCCACTTCAACAAAAACCTTACCAATCAAATAATAGCCAGGACTTAGATGTACTTAGACTGGTACATTCAAGCATGCTGAGAGATTTGAAGCTACAACACTGCCGAGAAGTGTGTGTTGATGGGCAGGGGAAGAGAAGGTAGGTACAAGTACTGCCTGACAGCAGGGGGAAACGCTAGAAGCAGAGCCACATTCCAAATATCAGGTAATCATTTTCCTTATTTAGGTCAGGGGAATCATCTCAGTCACATATTGTGAGCCTGCTATTTTTGTACAGACCAGCTTTCACACTGAGCAGAGACACTATGCTTCCTGGGTTTTGTTTTTTTAAAAATAATTCTTAAGACACTGATGCCAATTCCAACACTTAAAGCCTTACACAGGTCAGGCCATCTGTTTCTTAACTTGGAACGGGAGAAGAGAAAACCGGATAAAACCACCTTCCCCTGGCCTTTTACATAAATCTAAAGCAGAGAAATACTTTACAATAAACCCCAAATTAGCTAGCAAACATTGTCTGTGTTTCCTCTTAATCCCACTACAAAACATAGTTAAAGAAAGGAAATCAGCAGTAATGAAAGCACCTCAGGAATCTACCCAAGAAAATTACTTCCCAAAAGCCAGCTTATGATTCAGTTTTTATTACCTCTACAAAATTTGCCAAGGTCAGATTTGTTTTAGTTTGGGTTTTTTTCCTTAGACAGGTACTGGGAGAGTTCTCAGTAAAAATCAAAAGGAGAGCAAGTGGAGGGGAGAAGGGAACCTGCTGGGAAAAAATGCAAGCCTAGCACTAGCAATCAGTCTTCTGGTGTCCCCCAAAACCCAAATCTAGCACAGACTTTCTCATGGACTGTACATGAAGCGGGGTCTAACAGAGGAAGATGCAGCTTTTCTCATGATGAAAGAACAGCTAGCAAAGGGCAGTACTGCTCTTCCCCAGACAGCAGCAGTATTTGTCAGACGTCAACAACTCAAACACGCATTGAAGTAGTTCTTGCTTTCTCATAATTCATGACCAGAGAATTACAAAAAGCAGTTATCATGGCTTGGGTTGCTTAGGGTGCAGTGGAAATGGTCTCTGACCACGTGGGTAACATTTCCACTGCAGAAATGCAGGTATGTCTTCATCTCTGCTAGAACTCTCACCCCAGTCCCTGGTATCCACTCCATCTTTCTTGATCTGACCACCCACAGGAACCTTCCAAGACTCCTGGTATATATGGATCCCATCTCTCTGAGCGGTGAGCAAGTTCATCCCACATTAAAGAGGAGAAACTAAGCTCCACTGAATTAAAAGGAAGATTTTCTACCAAGTTTGATAGATTTCTTAGTCAAGAATTGCCGGCAGAAAATCAGGGAAACAAAGCTGGAAATAAAGCCAGCATCAGTGACGCCAGGCTGGTAAGATTGTCAAGTGTAAACACTCTATTTTTTCCTCCCCCTCAGAAGATTAAAATCACATAATTTTTAAGTGTATTTATAAGAAAATCTTAAAGCAGGGCCTTTGGAGAAGTGGGCTCTCAAACTCCTTGCTTCAACCCATTCAAACCATCATATTTAAATCAGATTGCTTAGAAAACAAATGAGCAGGCCGTTTTTCCCACAGTTTTACAGACTGCTACGCAGGAATTCAATAGCATCTAGGAGGTTAAAAACATGTTTTCCATACACTTCTCTGCAACAACAATGAGGGCAGTGCAGAGCTAACCCAGGGCTGAACAGCAAAACAGTCATATCTGCAAACGTGCACATTCTTGGCTATAGCTGTTTACAGGTTTGTGATTCATAATTAATACCCCCAATGAAAACAACTACTCGTGTCTGAAAGCCCTAAAGCCACAACGAGCTAATTACTAATAAAAGCTCTACAGTCTCGGTTAAGCTGTGGGAATGCAACCAGGCACAGCAAATAGTGCAATGGTGGCAAAGCTTGAACACTCTGGCTACTTTTAGATAAACCAGTCTCAGTTCTGCCCCTTCCCCTTTCCTTTGCCCTCAAAAATAAAACATCTTGCTCCCTAATACAACACAAAGGGAAGACAAAGAGACAAGACAGCCAAAGCAGGAAAAACAAAACAAAATACCAAAAACCCACACCCAGGTGTCTCATGGGACACTGGGGAGCTTCAGTGCAGCCATCACCTGTGGTCAGGCTGGCAGCGGCAGCAGGACACACCGAGATGTGCTGTGCAACATATATATTGGATCTAAGTGTTGCTTCTTCCAGGAAGAACGAACAAGCTGGTTTGAGAGCTACAGATTTTTTTTTTTAAAGGACTGTTAAAGTTCATTTTCCAGGGGCAGAAAGGCTAGAAGTGGCTACTGTGCCAGAAGTGTAACAAAGACCTCCAGACATACTTTTCCTCAGTTTCTCTCACACATTTCAGGTTTCTCACAGCCCCAGCAGACAGTACAGTAAGTTTTCCTCCATTTGAAGCCTTTTAGATTTAAAAATAGAAGTACCAACATGGCTCTTAAATCAGCAGCCAGGTAGAACTTTGTCTAATTACCCGAGGCTTCTCCGTAAGGGATCTGACAAAGTCAGAAACTGCATTACCCAGGTATGTGGCACAAGTTTAGCTGCTGCCTGTACTAGGGAAGTCTACTCCCATCAGGCTGTGATTGGGATCAATAAGCCAAGCAGCTGTGTGGCATGCCTTGTTGGAAGGCTCAGCATACAGAATTAGAACGTAATTTGGTTTATAAAAATCAGCATGGATAGAAGTTTCAACACGCTGCTTGCAGATTAATAGCTGTTGCCCTTATGTTACTAGGCAGTCAATCTACAAAGAGAAAATTCAACAGAGTCAGGATCATCTACCCCTTGGACTGTGCCTTTAAGCAGTTTTGGTACCAAGAGAAGTGAAGTGTTCTTATCACCCACGAGCGGCTGTCAGTGCCGGGACACGCTCTGCTGAGCAGCACATCCCCGCGGTGCGCCCTGCTCACCCAGCCCCAATTAGCAGGGATGGTAGCAGAGATGTTCCAACCCATCATGAGACGATTATTACTGCTAGATCATACCAGCAGCAATTGTGTCAATTAACAATGAGGCTGACTAGAGGTATTTGTTCTGAAATTTGGGATTACAAGGTCAGGACAATGCTCTATTAGCATCAAATCTCAAAGGTCATCTTTATTTTCCTGCTGGCTTGTGTACGACTGCTGCCAAGCTGTGGAGCAGCAGCACTTTCTGAGGGGTCTGATCTGTACTTTGGTGCTGCTGCTGTGTGTTTGGTGGGTGAAGGAAAGGAGTCGGGGGAAAAAAAAGTCAGCCATAACTCTTGCAAAAATTCAAGCGATTCGCAAGAACAAGCTGCTGTGTTTGGGCATAGAACAGGGACAACAGACCAGATGTGAGTAGTGAATATTCATGGAGCTATTTCTGTTTAAAAATAGGTCCTTAAGCACAATGTAGGTTGACTGCCTCTGATAAATCCCCTCCCTTTGAAAGAATAACCATTTCTGACATTTAAAAAGTTAATCTTGTTCACTGGTGCATTCAGACGTTGTTTGGTTGTTTTCTTTTAATCAATAACCATTGCTTCATGAGGATGAACTGCTCTAAGTGTTTCGGAGGATTCACATGTAAGTGTTTTGTGAGTTGGGTGGTCAAAATGGCATAAGCTTGGACATTCACAACAGAAATTGCCACCGCAGCACTTTGGTTATGACTAAAAAGCCCCCAAGCACTGTGGCCAGATCTAATTCTCTACCAGAGAAGGAATTTGCGGGAATGGAAGGAAAAGAGCAGGTGGTAACTCTTGCTCAAGACACAGCACTGCTATGTTCCCCTCAGAGTAAGACTTAATATTTAGTATCCACACAAGTCTGTTGGTCATTATCCAGTGAAAAAAGAAGTGTTGTTTTTACTTCTCAGGAGCATGAAAATTTTACAAGTGTAAAATGAACAACTCCTTTTCAGCAAGGCAACAGAGCAGTCTAACAGAGCTCCCACACCAGCTGCACTCAGAACCCACATGTCTGATGTGAAATCAGTCCAGAAGCATCAGGGTCAAGATGCATCAACTCCTTTCTCTTGTGCACAATCTTCAAATATTATCAGTATTGATCTTGCCTTCAAGTCAGACAAAAATTTGGACCATCTCCAGACTCTTAAGTAAGAGAGGCCGAAAGAGCCAATCTTCCAGCTGCCAGAAACACAACACAACCTTGCTATGGGACAGGCTTCTGTCACAGCAGATTTTCAGCCCTGTTGAAAAAGAAGGCAAGGAGCTTTGCTGTACTTGTGTTCAGAAAGGCATGAAATATGCCTTCCTGTTTGATGTGGGATATCAAAGCAGGGTTAATTTGCAAGTTGCTCCAACAGAGTATGACCATGAACATGACCCCAGCCCAGTTCCAAACATGAGCACATGTGCATGACTGACATAACTCCCTCCAAGTGGTTTGAAAGAGCAGAAAACTGGAAGCAGAGAGACGCTTCCCCTACTCCAAAGGGCTTAGAATAGATGCAAATCTTGAAACGTTCATCAGCACTTTTCCTGTCCTCAGTACTGACCTTACCGCTGAAGCACCAGGGCAATTTGGAAGAACTGCTGAAGACAAGCTGTTAAATCATCTGGAGAACGTCTTAGAGAGTGGAATACACCAGGTTTTCCCCTCCCCTACCTTCCCACACAACACAAGCCTGCAGGCAGTGTTTCACTGAGCAATAAGTCCAGAGTGAAGCCACAAAGAAATCTTATAAGATAAAGAGCAGGAATAAATAGTTAAAGAGGGTCAGTTTTCCCTGCTTATTCCTTATCAATAGTCAAGCTGTAAGCTAAGGAGATGCATCCTTAACCTGCAGAGCTGACTGCCAGGCCTTTTCCATTCTGAACTCTAATGTAACTATTGCATGAACTCATTCATTAACATCACAGATACCATGCAGAAGTCATCCCTTAAGACTGCTTTGCTTTTGAGTGACCTTGCAGTCACTTCTTGCTCTGCTTGCAGGAGATGATGTCAAGTAGATGATCAAGCCTGGCAAACTGGTGACATTGCTATGGATTTGATACTGTTCTGGTATAACACAACACAGATAAGACAAATCAACAAAAATCCCTTGTTATTCTTAAGTAGAATTCCGGTAGAATTCTTAATTCCAGTTAGAGGGTTTTTTCCTCAGCTTAGTTCATTAGTCAACATATTTTATAACAGGAAGAGTCAGTGGTTGATGAGGGCTTGGAGGCTGCCTACGGAGCTCAGTGGTTTTGCCAAGGAAAAAAGTTTGTAACTGCTTGGCAGGGGCCTGATTTTAAACAATACTCACCAAACATTAAGACACATGGTTACATGCTGTACAAGACAAAAGTTACATGCTGCACTTTGTTTCAAAACAAAAGAGAAAAGGTGAGTTACTTATTTGCCGTTTTTTTAAGATGAAGAGGGAGTTGAGGGACTACAAAACCTAGAGCAGTGAGACACTTCAGGAAGTTTTAGCTGAAGATTATGAAGTCTGCAGAGCAAGAGCACCTTTCTTATTCCTATGGAAGGCCTGACTGGCTGTGCAAGTCTGGGGGCAAGATTAAGGCCCATCATTTCCATGGATGAGTTTATTATTTGCACATGTAATTCCATGAAAACCCTTGAGCACATGATGGTTCCCTACTAACCTGCCCCAAATTCAGTGCATGCCTTCATCACCAAATCAGTGCACGCAGCTTACAGCGCCAAAGCTCTATATCCTCACAGTAATTTTCCACCTCTCCAATAAGCAGATGTCTTCTAAGTAACCTCCAAGTTCCTGCAACTTGCTTTTCCCCCCCCCTCTTCAGTATTCCATCTTGTACCCAGGATTAAAGTCAATTTATACCTGCAATATTTATTAACATTTCTGTTTAGACTTACCTAGGATATTGGCAAAGCTCCAAGATAAGTAATTGGATTCAAACTCTGAATTCCTGTTTTAAGTAGAATGTATTTGTGTTTATTTATAGCCATGATATCAATTTTATCTGATGATTTATAGAAGTCAGGTCCGAGTCATCTCTGTGGGACTCGGAGCCAGCATCCACATTATCAGCTTTGAACTCGCAGAACAAGGACAGTGGAGTCAGTAGGGTCAGTATTTGCAAAGCAGGCTGCTGAGCTGCTTTCCAGAACGGTAACAATTTCATAGGTGTGCTTCTTCCTCACTCTAGCCATGACACCTGCAATGTTACACCATTTTACAGCTGCCAAAGAACTTCTAGCAATGACTAGTCAGAGAATGGTTGCTCCAAAGGAACAGGATTCCAAGTATTGCCATCACAGAGGGGCAAGTGCCTTTTTCCACATCAGGAGCTTTTTGCTCAAGTTCCAAGTAATGTCTAAACACTTCCTCCTACACGCATCAATTGCTGTGAAAGAGGCAAGCTGTACTCTGAGCCTCCACTTTGCCACTTGGCTGTTTAAGTCATACGAGAAGCTACTTGCTCTGTACAGGATGCAAACATGCAAAATGCACTTTCACCCTCATTTGGATCCTGCAGAGGTCAATTTCTGAGGAAGCAGTGTTAACTGATACTGTTATCACATAATTATACACAGAACACAATAAACTGAGGGTCTGGGAAAATTCCAAATACCAAGAGACAATCTTGCGAATAGGAAAGAAAAGAAGACTCCCCTCACAGCAAGGGACACTGCAGTACCATGATCATTTCAATGGACTGCTGCATGTCATTTAAACAAAACACACTTCTCTTGGTGCCAGGTTTTGTCACTTCTGTCAACCAAACCCTGAGGCTTGACCTCCTACCATTTTGTCTATGTGCTGGGGGGAAAGTGATCATGGCAGAACTGTGCAGACATTGCTGCTGGGAAAGGGGCAGTTGAATGCCAGTGGCTCAGAGGAAAAGGTAAATGGTTATCCCTGACAATAGGCTTTAAACCAATTTCCATCTTCTCTACATGCACAACTCACTTGGTCTCTTTCCAAGTAAGACTCGTTCCAATACCGGACAGGAGAAGCACACCAAGCATCCCTATGGCCAGCTCGCCAAGCAAACCAAGGAACACACCACATCTAACACAGAAGGAGCTTTTGGAGCTTACAGAGGATGAATTTCAGAGCACACCTGCACAAAACAGAGGAGAGGGAACAGTTCAACGACAGGTCTAATTTATGAACCTCTTTCAGTTTCAGGTATTGACAGTACCATGGCGTCGGGCAGTCTCAGGGCAGAAGGGTTACTCAACACTGGTCTGTGGGGATCACCAAAGAGAAGAGGAAAGGTGTGTCAACATAACCTGACAGCTACAGAGACAGCTGACGAGAGCAAACAATACAAGAACAGACACCGGGTCTCCATGGACTGCCAGGAGAAGACAGTTACAGGCAGACTAACAGGCTCCAGACTACACCCAGGTCAGCGCTATCCGGCAGGAGCCAAGGAAGGTTCAGACATCAAGATAATCTCGCCACTGCCTTAAAAGGAATGGAATTAATGACCACCAGCATGAAGACCATAGCTTTGTGAAAGGTCAAACACATGCTTCCTGCCAAGAAGGAGACCCTGCCCTCTCAGTGACATCAACAGCATCCAATAAAGCTTCCCACTAGTCTTCCTCCACTATATAAGCTCCAGTTCCCATGGGGCTGTCAACTCAAGAGACACAAAATTGTACACTAGGTGTCATCTCCCATCCATCCTGGCAGGCCAGCTAAACTTACACTAGTCACCAACATGAAATTAGAAGAGGACACTCCGCTCAAAGTGTTGCTGCTTGGCCCATAAGCCCTAGAGGGATTTAGTTCCTCCTCACCAGCATGAGAAGGAATCATTGGTGTACAGTTTCTCTAATTCTTGAACGTCTTCTGCACTACTGAGACCACACAGATAAAATAACAGCACAGACTCAAAGGACAGGAAAAGGTATTTTTTCACCTTAAATCACATTGCTGTTCTATGCTAGCCCAAGAAAAGTTTTGTTTGGGTTTTGTGCTTAGTTTTCCTGCCACATTACGGTGACCACTTGAATTCACTGCAGTTGCTGAATCTGTAGGCTCAGAGCTGTGAAAGTGTCCACCCAAAGAACATCCCTGACCTCCAGGACTGTTTGCCACAGCACAGGATTCTCCACATTGTGGCTGTGGGTACTTACTGGGTATGTGCCTATTCAGAAAAACATTTTGCTTACCCAGCAAAGCACCTTTATGAAAGTATCCTGAAGGACAACAAAAGAGTTTTATTTCTGCCTGAACCAGCAAGTGGTTCTGCAGGCTGTGGTCCCCTTTGGGTGTGTCCCTGCACTAGGAGGAGCAGGGAGAGCAGACATGGATGTCTGTGACCACCAAGCACCACAATGGATGCCCTTAGAAAGGACAGGCTTAATGGCTATGAAAAGTAAAGTTCAATCCATGCTTACAAAAATGTATCAGCACAGCTAAACAAAGGTAAAGATATGTCCCCGCTCATTACAGAGGGGCTGGACTAGATAACCTTTAAAGGCCTCTTCCAACCCAAACTATTCTATGATATTGTGCCAGTTTCTGTGTTCCCTTATCTCGTCTTAGCAAGAGGCACAGAAGTGAATTAGATGAGAATCTTACTCCAAGAGCCTCTTAATGCTACTTAAAAAAATTAGAGGAAGTATAAGCAGAGACACTTTCAGGCATCTTAAAGAACCCTCATCTGATTCAAAGTCTCCCAGTAGGAATTACCCAACTGGATTGATCACACTTAACTTTTGACAGGGTTCAGCAGTCTGGCAGAAGCAGGCATTGTTGCAAGGGTGTACTGGGAGCTGCTGAGTGTTGTGCAGGTGGTGTGCTAGGGCAATAGAGATCAGTATTTGCTTCTGCTCTGGTCAAGAGGCAGCAGTGAGACCCTGACTGCTCAGAGTAATGGTTTGGTTGCTGGGGGACTATCTTCAGTTTAGAATCTTTCCTGGCTTTGCTTTTATATTTTCCATAGACATGAAGAATTGCTGTGAATTGCCCCCGGGACCAGAACTGGAAGAAGCACTAGGTTGAGAGTATCTCTGTGAAGAAATTGAAATAGAATCAATATACAACCCATGCAAGTATCAAGTCTAGTTATTTTTCTTTAAAATCCACATTTACAGTAGCTGCACCCATTCTTTGGCCTGTAAAAACAGACAGGCTCTCCAGGATAACAGGTTATGTCTCTTTTAGATAATGTTTTATCAGACTAGATTGTGTCTGCATCCTCATAGGATATCCTCTGATCTCTCTCAATCTAACCTCTCCAAAAGAATTCTGACACCCAGTAGTAAAAAACATCCTTCCAGACTGGTTGAACTCAGAAGTCCAGAGGCCCCACACTGGTAAATACCTGAAGAAACAGAAAAATGTCTCTGCAGACCGGAGAGGCTGCAGGAAGAGAATACAGCCCAGAAATTCAGTGGCATTCATGGGGACACGGAAAGTAATTCCCCGCTTCTGCCTCATTCCACTACAAATACTTTTCATCAACCAAATCCAGGGTGCAACAGTAGCAGGCAGATGGTGGGAGAGAAGTCAGGGCTGAAAGCAGATGAACCACAGAGGAACATAATGCCATGCAGAGTTTCCAAGCCTGAGTTTCCTTTATTGTCCAGACAGACTGTCTACTTTCCCCTCCTATATGGCTACGAAGGGATGGAAAATATTGAATGCATCACTGTAATTAGAGAGCACATGATGGAGCTATCTTCACCGTGACTGATCTGTGGACACACACAAAGCAGACCTTCAACACAAAGACTGCTACTCTCAGACGAGGCGTGCCAGTGGGAAAGGCACATACTCAATCCCTTCCTCGCACACCAGAGAACTCAGCAGAAGTCTTAGCACCTCAATAAGATGCAAACCATATTGCACTAATGTATTAATCTCCTCCCTCACTCTTATGATTCAAAATTCTTTTGATTTAGGAAAAGTCATCTGTAATAAATGGTAGAAGTCACTTCTACCAAGGCTCTAAGCACACAGTTACACCACCAGCCATTTGGAGGATTAAGGCATGCAAATATATAAAAGTAGGAACTCTCAAAATGCCTGCAAGAGCCTCTGTTTACAAGCAACCAGAAACACAGCATCTAAATAATTTGTATAAATCCTCAGTCTCTGTGTGAACAAAGCTAGTTTGAGTTTCAGCTGTGTGCTCTACTTGGCTATAGAGCAGCAGTGTTTCTGTATTCAGGATGCCTGAATTATGAAGAAGAATGAATCAGCCTTGAAACAAAGTCTGTTTCTTTCATCAGTTTCTAATTAAGGGCTACAGATAAAACAAATGGAGAGCAGCTTTTATCCTCGTGCTGCGTTGGTCCCCCTTTGGTGAAGGCAACATTAAAAGATTACGTTGATAAGCCAACTGAACAGACAGGGCACTGGGAGCCACACTAGGATCTCTTTCCAACAGGAATCTTCCAGCTGGGTTAGAAGGACCGAGCACCACAAAGGGAGACCAGAACACCATCAGCCTGACTGGACAATACACCTGCACGCGTTGCCTTCACTTTGGACTAATTAGTCCACAGCCCTTTCCAGCAGTTTTGCTGGCTTCAGATGTCTCAAAACAGACACCTGGCAACAACCTGGGAAAGGGGAAGTTTTTAAAGTAGGCTTCATGTTGAGACAAGTCACTCGACTGATGTCTCAGTTTTTCAGTTTTGTGGAGGTAGCAGAGATTGTCCTTTGCTGCACCACTGGCTGTTGCTATTTTGACCACAAAGGCATCACTAAAAAGATGTCACATTCTGTAACATCTTTCCATCTCATGTTTAGGCATGTTTTCATTTTCATCTGAAAACAGTCTGTATGAAACCTGATACACCAAGAAAACCAAGTGATGCCTCCTCCCCTTAACTCTATCTCAGAAAAACAGTGTGACCGAAATGCTGTCATTTAACACATTTAGCAAGTTAACCATCTAAAGACCAACAAGACAGTGTTCAAGAGACGTATTTTTACTAAGACATTTCAAACTCTGACTCCTGCATGATTCCCTTTGCCCCTTTTCAGCAGATCTAATAATACCACAATATGCAGCATCATTATAACACACCACATTCTAGTCCTTGAAGTCCAGTTGGTTTTAATTTCTTTTTAAGCATGCATCATTCAGGCTGAAGCCTTCACAGAACCTCCAAGCTCTCTTTGAAATTCAGCTTCCTCAGAGAGCCAACAGCATCCTGCAGCCTACCAGGCCCAGAGAGCCAGCACAGATTGAATGTAGCTTAACCACCAGTCTGTTTTGTGCTTGCAGCTCATTAATTGCTCTGCCTTCAGCTGCAGGTCTGTTATAAACACACATCAAAACCCAGAGTGACTGACACATCAAAAAAGATGCCTTTGTCCATCATCTCCTGTGCATCATTTTCACTTTCAGTTGTGCAAAATGTCTCACAGAGGAATCCAAGACAAAGGCTTGAATGTGTTACTTTAAGGTACCAACATCTGCGACACACCTGCTTCTAATTTCATTATTACAAACCTGACATCTGCAGGCATAAACAGTGGCATTTTTGCCATCTAGAAAAGTTACTGCTAAATAGGAGCTTTTATGCGTCGTTATATGACAGTTACTCAAACTGTCTGCTTTTAGGTTCTACCTTCTCATAACTCAAAGTTTTATTCAATAATATTCTTGATCACGTTTTTTTTTTCTGAGAATTTCAGGACATCTCCCTAACTTTGTGCTGCAGTGAAACTGTTGTCTACCACAGGAAAAGCAAGAAGTGATGAAGATTTATTATTTCATCCTTTTTCAACAGCAGAAGCAGGGCTATTTTAGGAAGAGAAGAAAAAAAACCCAAAACAAAACAAAAACACAACACCCAAAACCCCCAGCCAACCAGAGTTACACAGGCAGGTAGCTGTACCACTGGCCAAGTTGACTTCTTGGATTTCAAGAACATCCCTTCTCATCCTATAGCTCACATTTTTCAGGTGCTATCTTGGTTGTTCAAACCAACCCCTCACAGAGAGCCAGTCTTCCAAGTACCAAGCACTCAACCCTCCCTGAAAACCTGATACCTTTCCTGGCCTACAGAGAAAACCAAACAGCACCATTTGCAGAAACGCTGCTCTGCATATCCCTGCACATCCACAAAGCCCAGTACGTTTCCTGGTTTCTTCAATGTGCACTGACAGCTTCCATACTCAAATTACCTCTGTTTACAGCTCACGGTGACTCGTGTGAGATTGCAGTGCTCTTTCCACGGTGCAAAATTTGACAGATTGAAATGATCTGCATCTCATTTCTCTCTCCTTGAGGAACGGTATGTTTGCCACTTCACCACAACACTTTTAATAATCCCTGTCACAGTATAATCCTGTAATGTTAGAAAATGAGGAAGACATTCTTTATAGACAGAACACACACAGCTGTGCCAAACCTTCTCCACAACAACCTTAAACCTTTTAGAACAGCCACGCTTACTATGGGATGCCCAAATTCAAAAAAACATTTGAGATGACAGGAGAAAAAAGCCAATAAAAATCTTTTAGTGAAGCAGTAAACCCACAATACAATTTTAGGATATCTGAAATCCCATGCTAAGACTTCCAAAGGCAAAATTATTTAAGCCATTATTGGAGGAGAGAAAAAAAAAATAGAAAGGAAAAAAACCCACTAACTTCAGTGAACAATTTGTCTATCCCTGAACACTCGTAGTACAGGGTACTGACTATTTTGGCATGTTATCTCCCAAGAGGAAAAGCAATGGGAGGAAAATTGATTTGCTCTGTCATGCACAATGAAGCAACTGCTCATCTCAGGCAGTCACATTTTATTATGCTCTATCAAAGTGTAACACAGCATTTTCAGCATGAAGAAAACCTTCATGCTCTACTTTAAAGAGCCCGAAGACTCAATCTTTGGCAGTCATATGTTTAAATGTTCAATTTAAGCCAGAAAAGGACAATATGGAAGGCAATTAAAGCATTTTTGAAATTGAAAAGCATCCCCTCTCTGATGCAAGGCAGATTAAAGTAATGTTTCAGGGTCAGACTATGATGTCTAACAGTGCCTGCATCTGAAGAAGGCAAAGGAAAGATAATCCAGTCCTCAGAGGAATTATTTTCTGTGGCTATGTACAAGATCAGGACTTGGGCTAACTGCTCCACAAAAAGGTCTTAGTACCAAACCCACTTTAGGATGCACTGCTCCCTTCAAAGTCCATGGGAAATGGGTACCTAAAGATTCGTAGCACTTGGAGCCAAGTCACATTTCAAAAAGCTCCCTTCCTCTCTCCCCATCTTTACTCATTCTCTGGCAGAGTGTCTGTCATTTGTTCTTTTTACACTGACCTAAATGCTTCACCACAGGCAGCAGACAGGTACCACAGGCCCTCCCCTGGGCAATACAGAACTCAGCACGGTGTAATTCAGTGTATAATGTTAGCCATTGCAAAGCATAGCGGGACCAACATCAGGTAGGGCTTCTGGCATGAGAAAGAGATCAGGGAATTGTCTCAAGCCTTCCTAACATGCCATATGCACAAAGAAAGGAAAGTACCACTATCAGACACACCAGATTAAGTCCACTGAGACCTTAAAAGTGACTGAACCTTAAGTTTATGGTGGATGCAGACAATCAAGGTTACACTATGAAGCATCATAGAAAATTAAGTCAACCAAATATTAAAAATCAGTATTATTCTAAGCAACTTGCCTGTTGGAAGAATAGAAGCATTATGCCATGAGCAGTTACTTCAGAGACAGGATTTCTTTGCTTTCTTTTTAGAATTCACCTATCTGAGGTGATATCTGCCAAAAAAGGAGGGAAGATTTTAAAAAAAAAAAAAAAGGAATAAAATATTTAGACTTTCTCCAATGATTTAACCAAGGCTAAAGATAAATTTTTGCATTCTCTTTGGCTACTTGTTGAAAGGCTATGCTGACCTCTGTCCCCCTACATGAAATCATATGCATCTTCCTGACAGCTAAAAAACCAAAGTTCTAAAGGACTATTTAAATGCAACTTCTCTATTTATTTATAAAAGGACTTTTCACTACACACAACTCTCCTGTGCCTCTACTGAGTTTCAGAATATAATTCGCTCTGGAGAAAATACAAACAATGTTAGTATGGCAGATGTTATGTGGCTGAAGGCAAGAGGAAGAGCATTTCAGACTGAGGCAGGAAAACCAAGTAAATCTTCTGAGAATATTGTTAGCCACTGAAAAGAGATACAGTTTTTCAGGTACCGTGGAGGCTCAACTCTAAAATCAGTGGAATGGCAATAATCTGACTCTAAAGAACTGAACTTTTTTTTTCTCCAAATAGGACCTTAAAAATTCTTCCTAAGAAGTAATCTTCCTGAAGGCTTCCTAGCTTAGTCGCCCGGAAAACAGAAGTGGTTTCCACTTTGCAAGGTCTCTATTTCTCATCCTCTTGCCTGGCTTAAAAATGGGAAGACTAGACTGCTCCAGCCTAATGTCTACATCCCTGCAAGCCACCACTGTCTCAATGCTAATTTGGGAGGTGCAAGCGTATTGCCAAATGCATTCATTGCTGATTCAGTCTGTGGCTTCCCTGCTCCTTCTGGGATGCATCCACCATCCAGTCCAATGGGAGCTGATGTATTTCCCCAAAACTACAAGGGTAGGACCCAAGCTGCAGTGCCTAAAGCCTTTGCTGCTGCTGAAATGCCATATAAAGATAATTCCCACAACCTGCAGAGTAACCTTACAGCTGGAGCCAAGTGCCAGAGCAGGGACGTTCACCCCTATCACAGCCACACACACGCAGCAGCCCTGCTTCCAACAAACCTCAGACCAGCAGAGTAATGCTTCCCTTCATTTTAGGCAAAGTGAATTTTAAAAAAGCATGCCATTAAAAAAAAAATCTCTTTCCTTCAGCAAAGCCTGGAGAAAACATTTAGGTTCCTACTTGCTCAAATACACAGCGCATGCAGCACTAGCAGTGGCATACATGGCCTCAGGAGAGCAGAGAAAAGCAAGGGAATGTGCAGAAACCTTCTCAAACCCAACCATTAGGAAAGGTTTGCTGACACGGGCACACAAAGCTCTACACGCTCAGCTCAGCGACAGACGTCCCGCAGCACCCTGAACATGCCAGAGGCACACGTGTACCAACAGGCCCAGAGCTTTGCCAAGAGCTAAAGGGGGGGAAGGAAGACAGGAGAAGATGGTAAGCTGGCAGTGGTCCCTGACACCCTCTGGGGGCTGCAACAAAAGCACCAATTCCCCTGCAATATGGAGCACTCCTGAAAATTTAAGCCTTGAAACAACTGGCAGTGCTACCCCACTGCAGTACCTTTGGTTATCTGCAAAGGAAAACCTGAGCTGAACGCTGCCCTGGGAGCAGTGGAGCCCTGCTGAGGTGAGCTGGGGTGAGCTACTGCTGCAGCAGCCTGGCAGAGGGAGCTGGGGCCCAACCACCCCCAGAATTAGCTCCAGCCCACTGGATTCATCCATCCTGGAAGTCCAGATTAATAGAGAGACATAACGGCAAGGAGTGGATATAGCCCTGCTGCTGATGCAAAGAGCACTCTGCCACGCTCACCTGATTTTCACATTTTGGGACTTTCATCAGTTCTCTGCTCTGCCTAAATCCTCTGCCTGCAAGTTCTCAATACCCTAAAGTGAAGCAGCCTGCCTGGAGTTAACAAATCCTTTGACCAGCTTAGAGACAGTCTTGGCTGTTACATCTCCTCATTCCAGAATATTTCCATGACATGATTCAGTTATTTCTGTTCCTAACCATGAAAATAAATATGGGGCTGATCTCATTAAAATCTCCCAGAGCCTTTGATGTAATTTTAATATATTACCACACTTCTGTTCTTACAGTTCTCTTGGGCTGAAGTGACACAGTTTTCCAACTGCTCTACGCAAAGCGGGCTGTAACACAGGTTGGCGTGAGTCAGCTCTCCCGGCGCGCAGCAAAGCAAGGCGATCTTTTTTTAATGTTGTAATGCTCAACGCAGTCTTCTCTGCTTAATAGTCACTATTTCCTCTGCTGGGGAATAAGACCTGCAGGTGCTTTACCCGATAGGTAGCTGTGCAAGAGCTAAACCCCTGCTGCTGGACGGCTCTTTGTCAGCTTCCTACAGTGCCCTTTTTCTGCACACCTTCTCTCACCGCGGAAACGCTCAGGAGCGGCACAGTCATTCCCTTCCCATCGTGGGGAAGCACAGGATGACAGCAAAGTAAGATTAGCCAAGGTATCAACCATTTAAAGGCAACCCTTTGGGGACTAACCCTCTCCACTCACTTTGGCTGGAGTCAAATACAACACAGAATGAACACCACTGCTCCCAAGCATCTGTATTCAGTCACCTTGTGCATTCATTCTGCTTTGAATGCTCCGAAACACAACATGGTAATACTCCACAGCTGTCTCTTCAGGGAAAAAAAAAAGGGGAAAAAAACCCAAACAAACAAACTTCTGCCAAAAGAAAACAATTTAAAACACCAATGGGATTTAACTGCTCTGAAAATGCAGTTCTCACTTGCCTCTTGCAAGAGAGAAGTCCTTAAAATAGGATCTTTTTTACAAGTAAAGACACCCTATAGGGCATACCTACATCACCCCACCTCCCAACAGGATTTTAAGGTGAAAACACACCTGAGGCTAACACACAAAATATAGAGTTTGGATATCAAAGAATAATTAAGAAAAAAAACATCAAATCACTGGAAAATACTATTAAGGAGGGAAGCAAAACACACAAGAAAACTGACTTGCAGGCTAGCCAGCAAGGTCATCTATTGCAGTGCCACCCAGAAAGTGTGAGGGTGGGGGCTGGGGTAGAGGCACATTTACAAAACTAGTTTGGTTTGACAGACTGAAAATATCAGAACACATGTTTTCATCTCCAATTGCAAGGACAAAAGCGAGAAATGTTATGCATGTTCACTCGATGTCACATCGTGCCAGTCAGTTTGGTGGCTGTCACCGTAGGACATCACATCCCTTAATTCCATTCTGTGGTGTGGCAGTGGTCTGTTCTTCAGCTAAGCTGCAGCAAGGAGACTGCAGTAACACGTTACCTCAATTTCCTTTTCCGCAAGGAAAGCAATCAATGTTTTATGACGAAAATTCCTGGCTCACAGTCCTATAGCTTTGTACAGCCGATCTTTGCAGCAGTTCACATACTGATGCTGCTTCTGATCCCCAGCCCATGTGAAGGGCAGTTAAGCGTTAACTATTCCACATTTTTCAAAGAATTGAGGATTATTTACTTGTGTTTCCATTCTGTGATGGGAAGCCATAAAGCCCCCAAATTGCCCAGACAGAAAACAACTCTAGCCCTGAGGAACAGTTAACCACATCCTCCTTTTGAGGGTTCTGTGAACAAATACTCAGCAAAAAAGCCGAGTTTAGGTAGAACAGTTTTATAGAGGAGAGTATTATAATAAGCATTACAGGACATGAAGCAAGCAGTGGGAAGCTGGTGTCCTGGGACTGACTGGTGGTTCCCAGCATGAAAGGGGGTCACAAGTACAATCCCCAGCAGTCACAAGAACCCCTCTTCTGCGTGTGAGGATTTCACATTCTGATCTGAAGACCTTCTTGCCCTATGGAAGTGATTGACTGTCACAGCTATAGAAAAGAGCTGATGATACATGTGGAAGAGGAATCATTGAGCCAACAGATCTTTATATATCTGCTAAATATCCCTGAGCCTTATCTATTGACACAGTCACATCCATACCACCCAGGACACAGCAGTGTAGCTCTGTACATGCCACACTCTAAGCACAATCAAGGATGTTTTGATCCACAACAATTCCAAGAGTAATGCTTTCCTGGTGCTGTTTTAGGGCATTGCTTCAGTTCAAGTCACCTGCAGCTTCTGTACACACCACACGTACCTGGGGCTCCCAAGGGAACATGCGATTTGTATCAGTAAAATCACTCTTTTGCTGGCCAGACTCAATCCAGGTCTCTAAATGGAGAAAACTGAAGCATTATGAAAACGTTGCCCATCTAACTGCATTTATACCACCACAGACAAATATCATCCCTGGCTAATTTCCCATCCTGACACGAAACATTAACAAGTGGCTAATGTCAACCAAGCTTAAAAGGTCAGCAGTTACTTGCTCAGCATTTAAAAGGATCCCAAATTTTTCACAGAATATTTGCTATGTCTTCTCCATACAGGCCAGTAATGCAGTGAATTTAGCCCTGACACAAGATTTCAGAAGCTTTTTTGTTGCTCTTGCTGTTGTTTTTAAACAAAGGGTTCTCCAAACAGAGATCATGCAACGTGAAGAAAATTATCAGCCAACAGAGGGTCTTCTCAAAGTCATAACACTTTTCACTCTCACTTCTGAATCAAGTCCTTTAGCTAAATCTCCAGGCTCTTAAAAAGAGCCTTAGAATTGTGACAGAGTGTTTTCCTCACATTTTTTTAAATAAAAAATTTATGGAAAAGTAATTTGTGCAAACAGCATTAATCAAATACAGTACTGCTTGCAATTTTCAGCCTTTTCAGCCAGCTCAAAAAGATCCAGCAGGCTTCCACTGGTGACACATTCGAAAAGCTTCTTCAGCGTTTAGCTTCTTTTCCTGCCTTATTTCTCTGCTGCTTTTCTGCTCAGAAAAATACTCACAAAAATAACCAATGAAACCTCTGCATGTTGCATGCTGGGGCATGAAGTCGTGGAGAGGTATCTGGTCACCATCAGGCAACTGTTTCCAGAAGAGAAACCGTATTCTTATATTTTTATTCAAGAACAAACTGTATCATTTCTATCATTGCCCACCATCCCAAATGTTATCAGGCAGGTCAAGCAGGTCTGCGTACAGAACTCTGTGAGCAAGAAGTATTCTTCAGCAGCACCACAAAGAAAGAACTGCAAACAAGTCATATTTTGCGAGGCTGGGCTCTCTGCTCTTGGTAGGGCGAGAAGCATCTGCAGATCAATGAAACTGGGACACAAAAGCTGAAGTGAGGAGAGGTTGAGCAGAGTTAGGCTGAACCCTTGGACTGAAGGGCAAGCGCTCATTAACAAGGGGAACAACTCATTACTTCCTACCTGCCTTATTCCAAATCTCTCACACCCAAAGAACTGATTAACTCTCACTTGGAAAGGCAAAAATCCCCGCAAGGCAGGGAATGTGCTGGGGGAGGAACAAGTGAGGGAAAAAAACCCCCCCGGATGGCTGGGGCCTAGTGGCCTACATGCGGCTGAGATGAAGGTGCAAGTTTTAATTTTACTTCCATGGATTTTAACAGCAGTAAGAGCCAGGGCTTACTCAATTGGGATTCCTAAAAATAGCACTTGCCTAAGTAACCACACAGGACCACATGGGGCTCTATTTTCCTTAACTAGCTTTTGATCTAATGGAATTCTTCAGTTAAGTAAAAGAAGAAACGGGGTCTTTGTGGCGAAAGCACATGACCAGGAGTTAGGAAAACTGGCTTCTCCTCCACACTGCTACAGATTTGTTGTTTAGTCTTTCATGGAAAACAATGTAGCTCTTAAAGTACCTTTCCACCTCAGCCCAAAACCTGTGACTGCATTTAAAAGCTGAAACATCCGTGCCAGCTTTGCTCCTTCCAGCCAGCCATGCAGCCAGAGCTCAGTGCGGGACACAGGCTCTATCCATGAGCCAGACGAGGATTCAAACAATTAGCCTGGTTGCACTCCACACCTCAAAGCTGCGCTGGCCACAACGGGGCTGAGGTAAGAAAAGTTTTGGTATGTCTCTATGCACTGCATTCATCTTTCTGCACTGTGCTGTTGCACTGCCCTCTGCACTTCACTTAGGAAGTGAAAATTAACCTTCTTGTAGATGCAAGCACAGTGCATTAAACACCGGTAGGGTGTTTGTCCAGCACCCAAAGATGCTTAAATCTCACGGCAAACCAAGGCAGCTAATGCACCCAACGCAAGGAGGCAGAGCTGCAGTTCAGCGAGGCTGGAAAGCACAAGAGCAGAGCGGAAGCGACACATGCTGGTATTTCAAACAGTCAACAAGCAGCAAGTAACCTGGTAAGACCTCTGAGACCTTGACCAGGATAGACAAGCTGTGCCCTGCCAGAACCGGCTGCTTTCCTAAGTTTGCAGGACCCTACCTGCTTCCCACACCCTGGAGAGGGCTGCAAAGGGCTCACAGCCGAGATGCATCCTCCCGCCCTGTAACCTGCCAGCTGAGCTGAACACTTTCCCCAAATGGTCCCTTCCACCCTCCTCAGCCACCGCGTGAGCTGCTACGGCCGAGGGCTCTGGAGATGGGATTCCCCACAGGAGCAGGTTTAGGAAGAAGAGACTGGACAGCAAGAGACAAGCCGGAGTGGACTGTAACAGCAAATTAACCCCTTCTCTGGCTGCTGGAAAAGTGAGCCAAGCCTAGCACAAAAGGAGGAGAGATTTCAGCAGCCACACTGCAGAGAACGGACATAATACACCTGACGACACATTTAAACAATGCAAAACATCCTTCCCAATGCCTGCAGCAAGTCAGCTCCTATCCTAAAGATCTAACACACTTGGGCCCACAAGTGCTTGCCAAGTTGTCAACATGGCCTTTGATATCAGAAAGCTTTGAAACCCCTGCCTTTAAGGCCAACACTTGCTCCTCCACCCATATTTGAAATGCAAGATGCCTGAAAGCTATAGAACTATTTTAACACTGAACATGCAGGAGCCTACACTGCAGAGCGGACACGTTCGCTGGGAACTGCACTTGGAAAACTAACAAGTCCCCTACTGCTACAATAACCGTAGCTGCGTAACGGAAGACATGCCAGGGATCGCAGGAAGCTCAAGCCTTCCAGCGCTTTCTGAAATCTCCATGGGGAGATCAGGCCAAGGAGCACCTTGTTTAAACCCATGCTAAATGCCAGGATAGCAAGGAATGTGGGGCAGGGAGGATAAATTGCCACCGTTTTCCTTAAAAAAAAAACAAAACAAAAACCAAACAAAAACAACCCTGCTTAAATCAAGTTTTGCACCAAACTGAGGCGTTATGAGTGTTTGTTTTCACTCGGGGGGGGAAAAAGGATAGTCAGTAAAATGTTATTTCCCCACACGTCAACAGAAAACCCATGCATCCCACCCTGCAACTCAAACATTACAGCTTCATGCTTTTTTCATCTAGATGTAATCCATTCTCTATTTTACTTCTATTTCTTTTCCAGAGGGTACTGATGTAATTGCGATCTTCCAAAGTCAGAGGACATCTTCTTTGACCTCTCACTTTCTGAGTTTCCCCCCCGACTTCACAGCCGAACCCACTACAACCCCGGCCATTCTTCAGAAACAAGAGGACTCCACAGCACAAGAGATGCTGAGACCGTATCATGTGCCACGATCCACCGGCTCTGACTGTGATGGAGCCCCAAAACCCCAGCCCTCAAACCTACAGCCTCTCCAAACTCATGATTTCACTCGTACACAGCAGAGCCATCCACCAACTGTTCCAAGTACCCTTCTTCCCAGACACGAACAAAACAGGGCAGCACGTGTTTCAGTAGGAGTTGAGTCTTCCTACTTTGGCACAGCAATTTAGGAGCTGTAAGACAAGCACTAAGGCTGGTCTGATCCAGCCTTTTACAAGCTTTACATTTCACACTGATGTTATCACCAAGTAAATCAAACACATTGCAAGCAAAAGAATTTTTCATATGTTTTTTCTATATGCGTTCCTCTCAACTGGATGTTCCGGATACATTAATTGTTTTCTGTCAGTCATCTTTCCAATTAAGATCTGCTCCTTCCTTCCTTCCTAATTTTGCCAGTATGTTACACAAAATTTAGTTGCTGACATGTTCCAACAGGGACAAGAGGAATGATCAGTAGAGATTAAAGCATGCCATGCATCAGCCAACTTTTCAAACAACTGACAAAGGAAACGCAAAACATCTTGAAAGGAGAGGTTTACAGAGATGGCAGCTCTCTTACGATGGTTGGCCCCAAGATCATCACCATTTCTGTCAGTTGTCAAAAGTGTTTTGTGTTGCATTTAAAAGAATGGCAACTAAATCTCCAAACACACACAAGAGGAGAGCCCACAAGTGTTATCTCTATATTTCATTAGTTCAAATCCAAGCAAGACCATTTAGGGTCATCTTTAATATGTACTAAATAGCACCGCAGGAGCTCTGCTCCAGGTTACACACAGGCAGGATCATCGATAAAACTAAGATGAAGATGATCGTGCCCTTATGGATTACTTCCATTGACACGAACATCCACGTTCTGCAGTCCTTAGGCACAGGCACTTGTCAAGGGCTCCAAATCCAGAGCTTGTCTGGTCATAAACATCTTGGTATAGAGTGTGCTATTTTAAGAGACCAGCACCTATGGCTCAACTCCAGATGAGCAGTAAATGAACCATCCACTCAATCCACAAACAGAGTAGCTAGTGGTAGGTTTTGTTTTCAAATAAAGATGCTACTGATTATACATCAGCAAGAAGTCAAGTTGCAAGGCATTAACTAGTATGCTCTCATCTCATTTTCCCACCAGCAACAGGATTCTCAGATCCAAGTTTTATTGCTCAATAGCCACAGCTTCTGCCAAAAATCACAAGGGAGCCAGGGGGAGGGGATGGCAAATATGAAATGGGACAACAGCTGTCAAGGTAATTTGATAGCAGCAATGGCTTCTTGAACCAGTGGACACTCTTGAGAATGTGAGCCAAGGCCTCCAGGCATCCACAGAAAAGCCAAGTAAGATAAAGAGCTCGGTGAGAGAGCAGATACAGATGTCTGAGACAGAGGAAAGAACAAAGAAAGCCAAGGCCATCTAACTTCTAAGAACTTCAGTTTTCCAAACAAAAAAAAAAAAAAATTCAGAGCAAGTGTCCAAATGAACCCTCCCAGCCATGAAGACAAACCATCTTTTGTTTGAAAAATGTTTGCAAGTTTTCCCAGTACTCTTTCCAAAAACATCTCAAAACTACAACATCCAAACAGAGAAGAGGAGTGAAGAATGAGCTGACAGATTAAAAGATCAAGTCAATAACCCTCTACAGGTTCAAATCTAGCTCAGCTTCCACTAACAAGTAGTCACCTGCATTTTGAGATTCACATACGTTAAACTTAACACAAGTCGATTCCTAACAGACCAATGCCCACAGTCAAAAGTTGCATCCATAGCACAGAAAATATCCAAAGGAAAGAGTTATCAGCGGAAACCCTGAAAATTTCCATACTTTTAGTTTAGTTGCTCTGCTAAATGAACCATTCCTTCAGCAATGAGTCATATCCTTTGGTGGAACAGTAAGAAGAAAGCTCTTTTGCTTGTGTCTATGTGGCACCTGTTTTGGTAACGTTAAATGGATCGCAGAGACGTGCCAAAAACACAGGCGAGCACAAACAGCAAGGCAGGAACGTGTTAGCTGTGACAAGTGCAGCAGAGGGAGGCCAGACACTTTAATGATTACTCTCATCAGTAGGTTTTACTCTTCTTTTTAGGATAGTTTTCATTTTCTGCATTTTATGCTTTAAACTTCTCCCGTGCACTGAACAATCGCAGTTTTCTTACTTTCCCTCTCCTCCCAGGGCTTCTGGATTCTCCTCAACCACCCCTATACACAGGCTTGTCTCAGCAACCTCACAGGAGTTTGCAATAGCTGGGAGAAAAACAAAAGCAAACAGAAATGCTCACAGCTTTGTTCAATATTATTGCCACCTGCTACAGACATGTGACATACCAAGAAACACGTACCCACAGATGCATTTTGGCAGTGATCATGATGCAGATCAATTGTTTCTTCATGCTGAAGTTAACATTTTGACTGACACTAATGCAGTTAGTCATTTATGTTAAAAACAGCTTATTCTGATAGGGACATAAAAAACAGATGACAACTGGCTACCAGAATTTAGCATCAAATTTAAAATCAAACTGCAAACCTAGTTTAACATTCGGTTTCTCTAGTTAGATCTTCAAGCACTGTACTCGAGCACAGCCATCTCTGATTTGTCTAACTGAGGCTGCAGATCTCCCCGCAAGCATTGCAGCTCCCTCACCTGACCCCGGAGGGACGATCTACTGCTATTTTTGAAAGCACTTACTAAAAAAGCCCTCACCCAACACAGGAGCCTTTGCCTTAAGTGCTGGTCCTGCAGAGCAGACATCAGACATGGAAGAGGAGGGTGGCCTCTGCAGGCCTCCTGACCCTCACAGGGGCAGATAAAGAGAATCCACAGAATGACTGCCTTGAAGCCAAACAGGTTTAACAGCCCTGCACCATCTCTGAGGCAAAAGGCAATTTGCTTGGTATGTCACAGATAAAACATGCCTGTGTCGAGGCGAGGGTAATGAGACATCTACCCCATGCCACTTCAAAAGGTTAACAACTCAAAGGTTGCAACACTCCAATCTCCTTGCTGCAAAGCCTGCCCTACCTACTGCCACCATCGCTCCCTTCGGGTCCCTGTTCCAACACAAAGGGACTAAAAATTAAGGAAAAATAATTTTATCTAAAACTAGAAATCTACTTCTGTTACTTTCAGTAGCAACTTTTTCAGTTAGACTTCTGAATTCACACTTCACTTTACCATTCACTCACCTCTTCATTTAGTGAGTCAAAGGAAGAGTGAACTAGTCCCTGTCCCCGCCTTCCCTGCACAGGCCAAACTCCTGGGACAGGGATGAGAAAACAGATCACGCTTTCACTCTCCCAGTCACATCCATTTTCTGAATGGGACAAGCAGGAAAATTCTCAGCTCCTCCCTCCTGTTCCTATCTCCTATGTCAAAGAAAACAATAAAGAGCCTGGTCATGATGATCACAAGCATGGCACATCTCTTCATGCCAGCAAAAATGGTGCCCTGGATTATGAGTCAACACTGAGCTTCTGCACTAACAGACACTTTAATCGGACATCAGTCATTAACGGAAGCTTAGAGAGACATGGTGATAATGGTATCATCAGGACACAGGTCCTTTCAATTCTGTGTCACACAGGCAAGTCCACCCTAGGGAACAACCACCAGAGCAGTGACAGAACCCAGTTTCTGCCAATATCCTCAGAAAAAGCAGGACACACTGAGTGGCATGTGGAGGAGGCTGCCTGCACCACCCTAAAGCAGGGTTGGACCATCACAAGGACAAGTCTTGCACACCCCCTTAACTGCTGAAAAATGCCTGGTGGGCTGCGCTTTCCCCACATCACATCACCGCACACAGAATAAGGGAAGAGTCCAACTAAGCCATCCTTTTTATCCCAAATGAACAGGATTCACCAGCAGTGAGAACAGACTTGGATCTGTGTCACCGCACCCCTCTTAGCCAGCTTGCTCAAGATTCCTTGGAATGGGTGGCAGTGAGGAACAGTGCAGTGTTACCCTCTGGTATAACTGACCCCGTCCATGGTGCAAGAACAACTTCCCAGTGGCACCAGGAATAAGAGCTCAAGGCTTTCTGGTTCATGAGGGAGCCAACATATTTAATCATACTTGGGTTACCACCTTGTCACCAACAAGAAAAAAGGACAGTCACCTGCATATCCCTCAACACTGGGAATTTAAGCACTAACAGGTTTGCCATTTAAAGACTTGCCTACTAGGTTTTCAGCCCAGAAAAACATTTAGTACATAATTAATCCTAAATTGGACATTAGTTTAAAACAGTCTGAAAGCAAAAGCCAAGCAGCACAGGATAAAAGGATAAATGGCACCTCTGACACAGAAAAGAAAAAACAATAGATCAAACCCCTCTGTGTCAGTAAGAGGTAAGAAAGCACCCAACGATGATTTCCACAGCAGCAACTTTAGTAGCCATAAAGCTGCACAGAACAGAGCACTAACCATGGGACAGTCACCTTAACCATCTCCACACTCTTGCCCAGTGGATGGCCTCATCTCATCTCTTGTCTCTTTCTGTTTTTCCTCACCTACTGCCAAATAGTGCCAGGAGAACTATATATTGATCTGAAAAAGGAGAGCGAAAACACTGAAGATATTGACAGCCAAGGAACTCAGGGCAAGAGAAACAAAAATCTGAGTCACTGGAGGGGCAGTCAGTCTAAAGAAAGTTGCAATCATCATGCAATGAAGCTATTACATGAACATTAAACCAAACTCCTATTATAGAACCTAAATTACAGTAGACAAGCTGAAACATACTGGCTCCCACAAAACCAATTCAGTTGATATAAAGGGAAGGGATAAAAATGAGCCCTCATTCTACAGCACAGTAATTGAAGCATAAGGAGAAGGCATCACAATCAACTATAACTTCAGACAGTGCTAGGAAATCCAAAAGATAAAACCCACCACTTCGTCCTTGCCCAGCCCTCAACTCAGTTGATGCAGTTATGCCCTTGATTTCCTTGGGTCATTTTTCCATTTTGAAGGAAAAAAATGCAGGAATAGGAAAATTAAGTCTCAGTTTTACAAGGATTTAAAAAAAAAAAAAAAAAAAAAACCAAACCAAACCAAAACAAGTTTGTTCCTATTTGTAAGAACTTTTGCATCTGGTCATATCTTGAGGTTTTTTTTTAATGTCCCAATCATCCTCAAAGTCACAGAAAACACTGAGATGAGAATTCCTTTTGTTAGGAGAATTGTTCACAAGCATTACCACAGCAAGAGTTCTTCCTCCCAGGAACTACATGCTGCCTCTAACTGTGAGAGTACATGTTTAATCACAGCACACACTCATTCCTTGTCACAACTACTAACTGCAGCACTGGAGAGGGTGGTTAAGATAACCTCATTTCTTAAAAGAATCTTTGGAGTTTAAAGCACTTCATTCCCTCCTAAATGTTCACTCTAAAAACTGGCAGGACACTGCTGTCCCAGTGCTTTTCAAAGGAAATAGACCCAGACACCACTGAAATCCCCAGCCTCTTCATGGTGGCTCTTTGCTCAGCATCTGCCTTTAAACCTTTCAAGCACTGCTCGAGGCACTCAACTGTTTCTATTGATCAGGAGGTGAATTCAAGTAGAAAAAAGGGTACCTAGAAACAGCCTCAAATACTTTCAAGTCTGTTTCCAGGTAGAGATTAATCAGATAGAGGGAACAATGGCAAATTACAGAGCATCATCAAGACAAACTTGGTAAGAGACATTTTCTTAATTTCTCTAACCCATGCTTGGATTAAGATAGTCCACATAGTTATTAGTTCCAGGATGGCTGCATGTCTGTCTGAAAAAAAAAACATGTACTGATCTCTCTGCAAAGCCAAATAGTTTAAATACAAAACCATCAGGAATTACAGCTAGACAACTTCCCCCTCTCTGAATATTTTCCTTGGAACTTTTTGGTTGGAGCCTGTGCATTGCATAGGGCTGAAAAGGCTATTACTCTTGGAAGCTGTACTCCCAAATTCTTTCCTTTACTGGAAGATGTGAGGTTGATGATTTGAAAAGAAGAAATGTATTAAAGCCTCTTACCACTGGACCATGTTCAAACAGCAGGGAGGCAACAAGTTTAAACCCAGTTTCCAGGTCAGGAATCAGAAATGCAAATGCCCTCAACACTAAAATGTATGTGTGTCTTCACTCTACCCCGCACGCTTCCGCAGTGTCTCTCTCATAATAAAATAAAGCTTGTTCAAAGATTACAGCAAAGACTGGAAAATTCAAAACAGCTGCTCTGGAAAGAAAAAAAAACAACATTAACAGAATAGAGCCATTGACATCAGAGCTCTCCTGGTAGACTTCTCATCCCATGCACAGCAAGTGTTCCCATGCAGAGAGGAGGAGGAGAGAATGGGATTCCCGTCCGTGGTGCATCACACAGCACAGGGAAACCTTCATCCCCACCCTTAACCCCGGGGGCACTGAAGAAAGCAGGGAAAAAGAAAGCTACTCTATTTGCTTGCTTGTTGACTGCACACATTACAACTGCACTCACAGGTTCAACTCTATGATTGGCATCAAGCAACAGATTGCTGCAGTTCTTGGAGCCTGCATCCAGTAGGTAATTAAATTTTTTCACTGCCACAGCTGCCTTCCTCAAGCTCTAACCTCAGGGGATTCCCACGCTGGGAAGCTTCACCCCACACCAAGACTGCCTACAGGGTGAACCGTGCAACTTCTCCGTTTCCGGGTTCTCCTTGGGAGCCTTCAAACAACGCAACGCAGGCTGAATTAGACCAGCACGCTACTGGGGAAGCGGTCTCACATTAGTGATCACAAATCCCCTCTGGGCCTCTGCCAAACGAACAGAAAGGCCTAGAAGACTGTCAGTCCTGATTATGATGGAGAGGCTGGGTCCATCATACGGGATCAGAGCTGTAAGCGGGCTATGATCCCTGTAAGGGTCACAGGAAAACACAAACACACTAGTACAGAAGGATCTGAATCTGGCTTTCCTCTACAAGAGATACAAGAAAGTCTCCTATTCCTCTTACAAGTGAGCACTAAGACCTTTAGGAGCTGACATTGAGTCTGAAGTACACTGTACGGCATTTTTATTAAGAGAGATATAGACAATGATTTGGACAGGGATCTTGATTTCTCTAGGAGAAATCCCATCCACATAGCATAAGCAATTCTTCAACACTAAGAGAAGGAAAAAAAAATACTCCCCATGAGCAGTGTGAAGTTCTTGAAACTCACTGTTTTGAAATTAGTGTTTTCAAACCTAACCACTCCAAAAGGCTCCAGGCAAATTAGAACATCAACAAGAAGATAAAATGATACCATGAGGGTAGGGAACCAGCACACAACAAGACCAGATCACATCTGAAAAACAGCATAAATCCCATACCTCTACAACCATGTAGTCCACATGGTGAGCTACTCAGAGTCCACTGCCCCAGCTTCCAGTGAGGAATCCCTTACTCCTCTACTCTGCTGGAGGAAAAGGAAGGCCTAATGCAGTGAGTCTTCAAGGTACTTTGAGAAATTCTTCCTCACCCCATCCCCACACACTACATCAAGACATTTAAATAAAAGCTGAAAGTTAAAAAGCCAAAAAGCTTTATCTGTACACATACCTCCGTTACACAGCAGGGGAAAAAAAAAAACCCACACAAATTCACAGAGCAAAATATATCACACTAATTTATCCACCTTGAATCAAAAACTTAGCGACGCCCCTTGAAGCTCAAGTTAGAGCTACTGAATAACTCTAATTGACAATTCTGGCCTACTTTAACTAGTAAAAAATTGAACTGAAGCCTCTTTACTAGATGCCCTGTAACATCAACTGAAGGTCCCTGTCTGCACTTGCTGTGTATGGGAATTGTAACTGTAAGAGCTGTTCTTGCTTCCAGTGGAAAGATGTTCCAGGCAAGATAGGAAGAACTAAGCCTGCAGCTTGCCTAAAACCCACAGCCACACCTATTTTCAATGCCAGATTGTAAATTTTTATCAAGAACAAGTTCACACCAGCAGATTTTCTTCCTATTTGTAGGAATCTAGAAATCGCTGACAAGCAATTCACAAGCAATAAAAGCAGGCAACTCGTCCTCACATAACTGCTGCATGGAAAGGGGTCCTAAAGGCTGCACTTTGAACCCCCCAGTGCAAAGGGTAGGCAGGACAATCTTCTGAAAGCCGGAGGTGGAGTCCTGGAAGAAAACCAGAAATGGCAAGATCCTTCTTAAAATTGTTTGTTGGCAGCAGAGTATCCAACCAAGGCAGAATCAGCCTTTTTGTTGCCCTCATTACCCACGGACAAGTGGGGGAAATAAAGCCTTGTTCACCTCCACAAAGATCAGCTGTCACAACAGGCTCTGTCACATCCCTATAAGAGATTATAGCACCACAAAAAAACTCGCTGTAAAGAAAACCCCAACTTTCATTCACGCTTGCTGTGGGAAAGAACCTCAAGGAAGCAGGAGCCCAGTCTCGAGGGCACAGTCCACCCTGCAGAAAGCAACGTTACCACAACGCTCTCATTCGAAGAGCGGCTCCTTTTGGGACTGCCAGGAAAAGACTGGTGCGATCCCAACAGAAAGCATTACAGAAAACAACCATACAGATCTCTTGTGCTGAACGTATGCATTCATCTCCTGGCCCCAGTGCCTTTGGCTGGAGCAAAGCTCTTGCCTGGTTAATTAGTAACTGCAGCAGAGTCCTGTTAACTAGTAAACTCTTGCGGCCTCTACAATCATCGGGTTTCAGCTCCCAGATTGACAGGCATCACGCTTACTCTGTCCTTCAAAATACAATTCCTTGATGAGAAGGGCTGTTGTTTCATAAACACTGAAATCACTGCACCAAACAATTCACAAGTGAAATGCTTCAATATAAAGAGACAAGTAAGTCCCAACCACAGAAGCTTTCTTTGCTTTGAGGTTTCTGTTTAATCTAAGGCTTGGATATTTTAAGACAAGTTGGTTACAAGACAAGCTGTTTTTCTAGTATTCTTTCACTAGACCTTTCAAGCAGATATCATCACCAGTAGGTGAAGAGCAAGTCTTAGTCATGTTTTTAAATCACAAAAATAACCACAAACACCCATGTAAGAATCCCAATTTCAACACGCCAGCCAACCCAGACAAAGAAACACCTCTGGCATTACAGGTTGTGTGCTATAACAACCCAGTCCTCAAAGGCAAACAACCTGTATGATGCCCCATAGACAGCATGGAAGTGTGGAAAACCTTGGAAGTTATTCTTCACTTCATTGAAAACTGTCTGTCTACCAAAACTCTGGAAGGCTCCCAGACAATTTCAACAGAAAACACGACAACAATGGCTCAAAGATTCCCAAAGATTCCCTACCTGTGACCCTCCAGAGCGGAAAGCTACTACAGACAAAGCCTCAAACAGGGAAGAGAACACTTCTGAGTAAAGGAGGACCAAAACAAAAGGAAAGATTTAATGGAGGCAATTTTTAAAGAATCAAAGCTTCTTGATTATTGAGAACCAAGAATGCAAAGATAAGCTGACCTGGCCACTGTGGTAAGAACATTTGGTATATGCAACTCCAGTGGCAAGTCAAAGGAACATTCAGGTCCTCTCCAAGCATGATGGATCTCACTGGATGGATCTCACTGCCATCTCTCCTTCTGCTATTGCAACTTTGTGTTTCAAGCTGGAGTGTCACATAGGGACCTGCTCCTTTTAAGCCCACTTTGTGAAAGACACTGTATGGCTTGATGTCCTGGAGTCATAACATTAGAGGGGGTTTCGGTGGGTTTCTTGTTGGTGTTTGGTTTTGAGTTTGGGGGTTTCTTTAAGAAGCTATGGGAAAACTTCAGTTCCTCTGCCTCAACTCATAACAATATGTTTTGCAGAATCAGAACCTTATTACTCCATGTTATACAAAAGCTATTTAGAACACTATAGGAATACCTCACCTGTTCCAAGCCATTCCTTTCTCTTCTCTACATCTACCTCTCTGTAAGACCACCCACACTGAGGTGATGAGGTCATCTCCTCCCCTTACAGTTCTTTAACCAGTCTTTCTTTTCATGCCCTTCTCACAGATGCCTTGTATACCATCACACTTAGCCCTAGTTTATTCCCAGCATAGCTTCTCCGACCAAATATTGGGCCATGCAGATTTCTTGGCCAAGGGAAAAGACGCATTCCTCCAGAAGAAGGTTAATGACAGATTTATGCGTCTCATTTTCTATGATTATAAATTGGTGAAAAGTGAAACAAAACCCCATCGCTCGATAGTCCCGAAATGACTCCGTGACCTTGGCAGGAGCCAGGCTGGATCAGCCACCTGGTATGGACTGTTAGCCATGTGCTGTGGGCAGTAGCGCATTAGCACCAAGTATTCACACTCCTATTTGTAGCTGGTAGGCTGTAATTCAGGACCTTGTCAAATTAACGAGAGTGCCAGGTCGCACTCACTAGGGTATGGTTCAGAGTACTCTGTGTTGAGGGCTAGTTTTACAAGCTCCATTAGTGAAATTGGAAGGGACTCAATAGCAGAAGTGCAATTGGCCTACCCAGACTGACAATTGCACCACAGCTCTGTAGAGGCACATAAGGAATTGCAAAAGTGAGCTCTTGCTAAGCATTAATGGAAAAAACACAGCTGGGTAGTGTATAGACCCACTCAACACTGCTTGGCCACTGCTTTCACTCTCGTCCTACTTGATCCTGACTAAGCTGCTGTAAGACTGACTTAGGACTCTTAATATTGAGCAGACATTAAATGTTTATAAGAGGTGAAGTAGTGAAACTTCAAATCCTCCAGGTCTTAATTCCTGTGCACTGGGATGTGTGCCCTCCAAGCGAGCCAGACAAAATCTGACACCAGACAACACCGGGAAGCTGAGTAGATCTTGTCACAGTCTAGTGGCATTGATGCTCCAAGTTAAGCGGCCTAATAACCCCCACAATACTTCCCCTCACTACAGCGATTCCTTCAATAACACGGGGAGGGGACTCGGGATCATTACACATGTGAAGTGTGAGGTGGCTCACGTCCTCATTTCCTAAATTACCAGCTAAATTACCAGTGATACCATAGCCTGACAAAACAAAACCTACCTTTGGATGGCTTCATACAGAACTGACAATCAGAAATGTACTTCTAGACCCACCTCTCTCTGCCACTAGCACTACACAGCTACAGACAGGAGACACCCACTACTGGTGTTTGTTTCTGTGCGAGAGCTGACAAAGGTTCAGTGTTGATTAGACATGCTCACAGAGAGAAATAAGCATCTAGGGCTATTTAATAAAGACAGTATCTTTAGTCCCAGAACTTCCTGAATCACAGCCTGATGAGATCAGTAAGCTTCCGTGGGGAACAAAATAAATTGGCTCTTTTCTAATACTTTCTCTAAGCAGCCCCAGCCATTGTCAGAAATGACCTACTGCAGAGGATTCGCTGTTATTGTTCTTATGCCCTCAGAGTCAACTGAAGTTCACTGAGAAAATGTTCTGCTCCTCAGAACCTCATGTCAGCAGAGAAAAAAAATGAAGCTCAAAAAAAATCTCAGACCTGGAAGGACACTGCAGTGGTTAAACTACCTGATCAGCTTCCTACACTAATGAATTTGCTCAGAAGTTGACATTCTGCCTCTTTGGTCTATCCTGCTCCAAAACTGGCTGTGAAATGCTGTTGGCTGCGCAGACTGACCTGAAGTTTACATCTGTGCCTATTACAGATAACCTTTACAGACACAGAGAAAGCAGATAGGAGCATGGTTCACTTGTGGTGGAATTCACTCCCATCAGCTTCAGCACAGGAAAGCATTTGCTAACTGAGCAAACAACTGAGGGGAGGAAAAGGCAACTTCTTGTGTTTGTCGAACGACAAGAGTTGCGAACAATCGGTTAAAAAGCAATCAAAGAATCACATCCAACACGGGCATCAAACTCAAACCTCTACTGCTCAAGCCATTAATTCACTTACTCCTCTCCCTGCCAGCCACCTGAAACACGTCTCTTCCTACTCTCAGCAGCAGGAGGAGTCCTCAGCTGGACTCCTCACCAAGGCTGCTCTCCTAGCAGCCTCTCTTCTCCTGGTCCCTATAAAATGTTCCCGGTGGGGAGCCCAGGAAGAACTGGAGCTGTTCCCTGATGCGTTCCCCTTGGCGCCTCTCCCTCGGCATACCAGCAGGAGGGCTGCCTGCAGTAACCCACATCCGCTGCTCTCCAGTGGAACGAGCACGCATCCCCCAGGAGCTCTGCAAGGCCAGCAAAGCTCTTGGCAGTGCAGTACCTGCGGGTGCTGCGCTGTCAGACAGCCAAGGAACAGTTTGTCACGAGGCAACCCCCACCCCCACATGCAATTTTTGTTCAGGGAATAAATCTGCAGGCATAGCATGCTAAGACTTCTGTTCCTTGGTGGCAAATTCCTTCACACCTACCACTCCCCTATTCTCTTCACACAGAAAAGTCTCCACACTGAACCTCCTCAACACCCTCTCTGTTATATGAATTTCCCCAAAAGGATCAGAGGAGGTGCCTTTTATTAGCTAAACGGCCTTGAAAACGATATTGTTTTCCAAGAAGTTTTACGTGCCTTTCATAATCCCAGAAAGGATTTATGTCGTTTCTTCCACTTTCTCGTAATGCTGCAGTCACAGGGTTACACGGAAAAAGCGCCCAGGAGACAGTCAACCTGCTAGATAAACTAGAAAGTGAGCATTCAGGCCTACTCAATCAAAGTTACTCAAGGGAAGACTGGACTCAGATTCAGCAGGTCATAAAACTTGAAAGGAACCAGGAAAGAAGCCACCTACAAACCTGGATTAGAGCTGCACCAGAAAGATAAGTGACCTAATAACAAAAAAAGCTCCTCAGACCAAGTGACCTAATAATAGGAAAAAAACCCCTCAGACCAACAACAGTAATGCAGAACTTTGGATCCCTGGGCTATGAATGACTTGCTATCCTACCTGTTTCCAAAAAGAGGATCTATATGCTCAAAAGAGAAGTAGGTCTAGGTATTCTTCCCTGCACTCAAAAGTCAGAAGTTTATGTTTCAGGCTGCTGGGGCTTGGTTTTCTTTCGAGGGGGAAGAAGAACGAGAAAAGAAATGGACAACATCTTTCCCCAACATCCACTCTAAATACAGCCACCAAACACACGTGCTGCTAAAACCAGACAATGCAAGAGCAACAGAGACTGAAGAAAGTATCGATCAAGCTAAATCCGACAACGTTTTTAGGAAAGAAGGATCTTTTAAGGTTCAGTTGGCAATGATTTTAATAAGGAATCTAGGAGTTTTCTCAAGGCTGCCATGTGATTCAGAAAACAAAAGCTCAGAACCGCTGCACAGTTATTGTGGCTTCTTTGCAACAGGTTAGTAAGCGCTGATCTGTAGTATAAAATAATAGTGGAAACAGATATAAATAAGATCAAAACATATGACTCCAAGTCCCCAGATAAGAACTCCAACTGAGAAACTGCTGCCCTCCAAAGCCATCCAGGCCACCAGGAACACAGCTGTACAATAGCTTGCAGAAAGTGGGCCAATCTTGAAATATTAGTATTACAACATGAGGCTTTTCGAGCTGAATTTTTGTAGCTCCAGCAGACAGGGAGCTAGAAATAGAAAGCTTTGGATTTATGATCATACATGCAGAGATCTGCCTGTGAAAAACACCAAGAGCAAGTGCCAGAGAGCATTTAAGCAGAGACCTAGGAATACTGTCAAAAAGGAACAGAAAGCAACAACAAAAAAAAGCAGGTCCACACGCATGTCAACAGGAAAAAGGAGATCAGTGGAGACAGTTCACTAGCTTCTTTCCAAAAATGACTCCGTGGCTCTTTCACTCCCTGCTGCAGATTGGGAGCCACGACACAAATCAATCCTAGAACAGGTAACGCCTTGCTCCCCTTTACAGCAATGGCCAACATCAGATTAGCTGGGAGTGAACTCATTTCAAATGAGAAACCTCTTTGCTCTGAGCAAAGTCAGGCAGATCCTTTCCTAGGCCAGTAGAAAAGGTACCTTACACTCCCTTGCATTAAATTTGAATGATTGAATTCAAGTTAAGCACTCAGCCTGCTCAACCTGTAGGCAAGTGGATTTGACAGCTCTGGTAGAGGTTTAAGGTCTGTTTTTAGAACAGAAAAATCGCACCTATTTCAAAAGCTATTTATTTATTTATTTATTTGCAAGTAAACCACGCTTTTTAGAGGAGAAGCTTGTCGGTGGACTGCTTCAGGAATCATGTTTATTCACACTTTAGGAGATTTGAGCGGCAAGGGAGTGGGAATGTGCTGAAGCTCTCTTAAAATTAAGTTTCTTGCCTGGCAGCATGGAAGTGAAACAGATACTTATTTTGCAACTGTGGTCAAAGAATGTTAACAATAGGCCCACCACCAAATCCTCCAGCTGTTCAGCCTAAGCACTAGAACAACTACAGAACTACCCATTTCATCTTCTGCAACAGCATAAGGATGTATATCCTGCTGTGTTTGGCTTTTAATCTCCTCCTTGTAAGCCTCCATTCCATATTTAGGTTAAGAATGTTTTGCTTCTGCCCAAAATGTGAGTTTCAAAACCCCACCTACCCAGCTAATTACCAAAAAAAGAAACCATCCTCTCTCCTCAAATCGATTAAAGTATTAACTGACAGCACTATCACACGAGCTGCCTGTTGCACCCAAGAGCGGTAGCAGGGGCCTGGGTATCAAAAAAGGACACATTTGTGAGTTTTGAAGCAAGCTGGCTGAGGCAGAAGAGCAGTGATGGGAAGGGAATGATTAAAAACTGTAAGCTTATTTATTTCCAACGTTCTGCTGGAGAGTAACATGCAATTTGATTCTCACCCTTAATTTGTACATTCTCATGGGAATTTGGCAAGGTTGCTCTGAAGAAGAAAGTTGGAAGAGCTCTTGCAAAAGACACCGCGCTATGCCAGATCAAGCCAGCTATCAGTTATTTACATTCATTTCAAAGGACACAAAGGAAGCCACTTATTTCCACTATATCTGCACTTTTTAAAGAGAAACCAGTTAGGACAGAGCTGATCCTAACACAGGGCTTGCCCATACAGACCAACCAGCATAGCGACTCTGGAGTAAACATTTAAGTATGCTCAAACGAGCCTGAATTAATTCCCAACTACAGAGACTGCTCCAGGACTCCGCAGCTATCTCAGGAGGGAACACACACGTTAGGGAGTGATCCTGAGCTCCTGCTACTGACATGTTTCCTAGCGCAGGCAAGAGAAGCCCTCTGGCTACCAGGGAAAGTGATCTCCAGTCTGCACCTTCCAAGCCACCCAGCAGAATTTTTAAGAAGCCTATTTTAAGCAGCAGTTTCAGGAACTGTAAGGAGGCATTTGGCTTAGCCACACTCGCAGGATTAAAGTGCACACCTAATTCTCCCAGCTGTTAAATAAAAGGACTGCTATGCTAACACACAGGAGTGCATTCCATCCTTTCAGACCAGGGAAATAAACTACCAACGTAACATCCATTTCTTCAGACACAGCGCTGCATACAGAGCTAGAAAACACCCACAAGTCTCACGACAGGCTAAGAACCCTATTGTGCTATCTGGAGTCTGAACAACAGGGACTGAGGGGAAGAAGAACCACCCTCTACTTGCACATGCAGCAAAATCCACCCTAATCGGCCAACAGTTAAGTGACATCACCGAGTTTGCCACATCCAAGCTGCAGATCCTGCAGCATAGAAACCACAGCCGAGGAAGGCTCTCCCTCATCTCTCCTTCCACACCTCCACAAACAAGCAAGACTTCCCCATCTCTACACACAGACTGAAAGAGATAAAGATAACCACTGCTGCACTGGTCAGTAAAAAGCAGGAGTATGTTCACCTTCTATGCACAAAGATGAAATAAAGATGAGGTAACCCTCCAAATCCTCAAAACTGAGTTAAGCAGGATGGAGAAGATCAAATGCCATGACACCAGAGCTTAGCATGTGGACAAAACAGCACCTGAAACTTAAGATGTAATTTAAACTTATCTGGAAAGAACATTCACCAACTCACAAAGTTTTTTTTCAAGGTAATTTTTGCAGTTAATAAAAGGTGAACTCAAATATTCCCCACTAGATATCCCCTCTCAAGCAAACCGCCTCCCAGGAACCGAGCTGTTCCGTGGTACTTTGATCAGATCTCCCTGGGTACGAACAGTCTGGTGGCACTCCAAATGGCCTTTCTTCTTCCAGAACGGGAGTCCACGCATCCAAACTGTGAAATTTCACTTAACAGCTACTTTGAAAGCTCCCTCCTGCACAGGCCACAGAGCATTATTATTTGGCTTGCAGAGGGGAACAGATTTTAAAAGGAAAACAAAAAGAGGTTTTTTCCTGTCTCATAACCAAGAGCTTCTAACACAAATTAGGATGCATTTGTCAAGTCAGCACCACCTACAATTAAGACAAAAGTGGAAAGCCTCAGTCCTGTTCTGCTGCAACTAATACACAAGCTACACCAAAGAGGTAGAAAGGGTCACGAACATCTCTGCTGAGCCTGTGGTCCTGAAGCACAGGGAAGCCTGGGGAAAAAGAGCTGTAACTGTGAAGGGCAGCACCAGCAGGTGCTTTGGAATATATTTTAAGACACTGAAATGATTTATGAGTTACAAGATCAAAGTGTCAATCAAAGTAACTGGAACACAAGCAGAGAGCTGAGGTCGACTGGCTGAGCCTATGAATGGAGCTGAAATGCCTTGTTTATCTCAGCACGTGTGTGCACTGAGCCTGAAAGGCACCCGAGCAGCCCACCCACTCCTCCCCGTCAGGCCAGCTGAAAAAGCACAGAGAAGACACAGCCAAGGAAGGGGCGCGGATTCCCGTCAGTGGTTCTCACCATAACGGACAGATGAGTGGAAAAAGCAAGAAAGAAAACAACCTTGCTTGGCACCATGCCCACACACACATCCCAGGGCAGTGGGGGAAAAAAGGCTGGGAGCACATCCCAGCCGTGGATCAGCTTTCTGCCCCAGGGAACGAGCAGGTCTGGCAGATGCCTAAACACCGGTCACTCGCTGTCCAGAATGCACCTTCCCACACCCCTCCGTGAGCAGGAACCCCAGAGGCCCCTCTGCAGAATTCCCTTGCTGCAAGCAAGGAGATGCTGACCGCCACCGAGCAGCACCTCCCCACCGCACCCCCGCCACAGGCACGAGCCCACCTTTCTTGAACTCCTCCAGCATGGCATCGAGCTTGGTGTCATTGAAGACAAAATGCAGCGGATGGTTGTAGAAGCGGGTGATGGTCTTGAGCGGCGTGCAGTCATCGGGGTCCACAAAAGCCAGGTCCTTAACGAAGAGCAAGTCCACGATGTTGGAGCGGTCACCCTCGAAAACAGGGATGCGGGTGTAACCGCTCTCCATGATCTCGGACATAGTGTTGAAGTCGAGCACAGCCTCGGCGGCGATCATAAAGCAGTCTCGGAGGGGAGTCATCACGTCCTCCACGGTCTTGGTGCGCAGTTCCAGGGCTCCTTGGATAATGTTGAGCTCCTCCTTGACTAGATCGTTATAAGGGTCGGTGACCCGCAGCATCTCCAACAACTTCTCACGGTTATAGACCGTGCCGATCTCCTGGCCCAGGACACAGTCCAGCAACTTGCTGACGGGGTAGGAGGCCGGGAAGGTCATCATCATGAAAAACTTGGTGAGGAAGATGGTGTTGGCGCCCACGGCCAGGCCGTGCCGAGAGCAAATAGCCTGCGGCACGATCTCGCCGAAGATGACGATACCGATGGTGGAGACCACCACGGCCACCAGCCCAGAGCCGGCAATGTCGTCCAGCAGGATGGTAAGCGTGGTGTTGACCAGGACATTGCCCAGCAGGAGGGAGCACAGCAGGTAGTTGCCCTGACGCCGCACAGGCTCGATGCGCTTGGCGTAGTTCTTCTCTTTGTCCGTGCCACAGTTCTGCACGATGCGCAGCTCCATGGGGTCCAGGGCCATCAGGCCCAGGTTGAGGCCACTGAACATGCCCGAGAGGCACAAGAGGAGCGAGATGAAGATGACCTGCAGCCAGAAGGGCAACAGGAACTTCTTCTCCTCGCCCACGATCATCTTGGTGTCCTCGCCGTCATGGTAGATCCAAGTGGTCTCACCCCAGG
>VZTA01003160.1:1196851-1206874 GCA_013398855.1 Mohoua ochrocephala | reverse complement strand
CTCTCTCAGCCGTGCCCGTTCCCCGGTCGGCCCCGAGCCGCCGCTGGTGCCGTACGGTGTGACGTTCAGAAGTCGAGCCGTCGCACTGCGGCCCCGGGGCACCCTCCGCCCCGACATCTCGGTTGTGTCGCGGCTGAGAGCGGAATTAACCATTAAATACTGAATACGGACGGGCCGCGCTCCTCCCTCGCCTCCACTCTGCTCCGCCGCCCCGCGCCGGGGCGTGGGGTGAGTGGGGCCGGGTTTGGAGCTCCCGTTGAGGACGTCCAAAGCCGCCCCGGTTGTCCGCTCCGCTCATCCTCAGTGCCTGGATGCACGGAGGGCCGACAGCCCCGACTCAGGAAAGCACCTGTAAACTGCCGTGTGCCGTGTCCCGCCGCCCTGAGAGCCCGGCTGTTCCCAAGGGAACAGCCAACACACACACCCGGTCATCATCGCTCCGTGTCCATCAGTCCTGAAGGAGCCAGGAAACAGTTCGGCATCCTGGACAGCCAGAGACGAACAGCCATGGGAACAGCCAGTGTGGCTTGTGGTGGCTGACACCCTTTAGAGGAGGTAAAACAACCTCCCTTCTTGTTTAAGTGCTTGGAAAATGGAAGAGTAAGTTGTGCAGGACAACCCAATACGGTGTGGAGCAGAGCACGGTGCTCTGGGGGCTGCAGTCACAAATCTCCAAATCTCATTCAGCTCATCCTGAGGGAGTTCCGCAGGCCCGTTCCCCCAGGGAGGTGACAGGTGTCCCTGAGCCACAGCGACACCCTGCTCACCACAGTGAGCAGGGACTCAGGAATCCCTTCCCTTTCCCCTCGGGGCGACTCAGACCATCACAACTTCTGGCTGCTGCCATCACAACAGCCTGTCTGCCTGCCGAGGGAGGACACCAATGCTGCAGAGCTTCACACTAGGAGAACAGGATTTGGGCCATCTCTACAATCGCCAAAGTACACAGACTGGGGTGTTGGACAGATTATGTTGGGGTTCCTCACACGGGATGGGGCTGCAGGACTCCTCTTTTCATACATCGGGGGCTGCAAAGCCAGGCAGAGATGACATCACTGCATCCACAGCCTGGTGAGGACCTCTAATGCTCCACATCAAAGCCAAGTTCTCTTAGCTGCTTCCTCCCTGACATGCTGAGAATTTGGGAAAAAGATAGTGCAATGCAAATGCAGTGGCATTTAAGCTGTGGCCTTTTTCTGTATGCACAGAGAGGGGATCTCGCTGTGGGTGCAGCTCTTCCCAGGCAAGTTGAAAGGCCACGCCAGGGACTCATGTCTTTTTAATGAAGGGATTTGCAGGTAGGATGCCCCGCCCCACCTGCTCTTCCATTCCCACTGGGAAGGCTGTCTTTGATAGCAGGAGCTAATTGCTGCAAACCTCCCAGGATGAGCTGTTTGGGGACTTGGATGAAGTCTTTGTACGTAATCTAGGAAGGGCGCCGCGGGTGGGGTGGCGTGCGTGTATTAAACAGCTTCTTCCTCCCAAGGTCCCATCAGTGAGGTCATTCCACACAATTTCACAACAATTTCAGGTGTCCTGAACGCCTGGACCCTCCTCAGCCACTGCTACTGCTACTGCAGAGCATCCTTGGCACCGGCCCGTGTTTCTTTTTTAACCCAAATTTTATCTGTTTTTGCTTCTTAACTTCACCCATGCCACAGCAAGATGATGTTTAAGGGGCAGAGATGGGAAATTTGGTCCCGCCTGGAAAATCACTGTGTGAGGAGGGGTGGAAATGGCCCCTCATTTCTAAGTTTAGCTGTTCAGCAGCCCCCAGCCCTTCCCAAACACCTTGTGCGGCCAGGTCCTGTGGGATTCACGCTGGGCAGCAGGAACGCAGCCCATCACCTCCCACCACAGCCTCAAAGCCCTTGCACCTTGCACTTTGCCTGCTGTGGGATGCAGCTGGACACTTTTCTGCTTTTCCAGAACTGCTGTATTTCCCTGCAAAACTCCGCAGGTGCGATGCCTGCAGGGGACTCGGGGCTTTCCAACTAGATGGAGTCTGGGGGAAAACAGGAACCTCAGTGGCACTGCGCAGGGAAAGAGAGAGCAATCCCCATCTCCTGGAACAGGCTGCAGGGCTGCAAGAGAGAGAGACTGTCCCTGCTTGTGTGCCCCAGCCACACAGCCACTGCCAGCCCCACAGCGAGGGGACCCACGGGACGGGTCCTCACTGCCACCAGGCACAACCTGCCCCGCCAGCCCTGCCAGGGAAGCACAGCACCCCCCGGCCCTGCGGCAGCCACAAGCACGCAGCCTTTGAGCTCAGACGTGTATTTGCTCTCAGGTGGAAGATGTCGCTGGGGCCAAGTCCTCTTGCCCCGCTGGCTTCCAACGGTGTGGGGGCACCGCTTGCCACTCAGCAGCACCCTGGGGGACCACAGGTGCCACCAGGACAGCAGGCAGGACCTGGGGCTGTCAGCCGCTCCAGCAGCTGGAAGGGATCACGGATCTTCTCCTGGAGGGCAGAGTAAAACCCGGGGCAGGATCAGGCCAGTGGGAAGCACCTGAGAAAGTGGCATTTGCCCCTGGCTCAATCCCTGCCAGCAGAGCAAGCCAAGCAGACCCTCCTTAGCTATCATGGGGGCCAGCTCCTGGGTCACCCCAGCTGCTTTTCCCCATGGCAAGGAAAAAGCCAAGAGCTTGTCTGGGACTTTGGCTCTGCTTTTATCTGAGAAATGCCTCCTTGGACAGAGACCTGAGAAAATCTCCCCTTCCTAAGTACAAGGCTGTATTTCAGGGATACGCAGCTGCAGGGTGTTATCTCCCTTGTCTCTCCTGGCCCATTTACAGGCTGGAGGGACCACCAAGGAGAAGAGAGAGGCTTCCAGCAGATAGAATGTTTCGTGCTGCAGGGTCAGGGTTGGCAGCCAGGGCCAACCTGCTCTTCCATGAGCAGCCGGGAGAGCAATGGGCAGGAGGAAACTGTGGGGATGGGGCCATCACCTCCCTGGGGCAGGCTGTGCACAGCCCCAGGTCCAGCTGTCAGCCTCACCAGTCCCCATGGATGTGTTGGGGTGGTAAGAGCAGACCCCCCTTTGGAGGGCTCCAACTTGGGTAGGGGTACAGTTTGTCCCGACTCAGGCACCAGGCCAGACACCACTCTTGGTGCCCCATGAGCTCCTGCCCAGCCCAGAAGGACTCAGGTGTCTTGGTATCATGCCACAGCCCCTCTGATACCCCAGGGCAACTCTGACAGCATGGGACACCCACGTCCCAATTCCTTAACCCAGCCACGGAGCTGCCTTCTACCAACCTTCACTCCCTTGCGACAGCAGCCCTGCAGTGCTGCGGCGTTGGCCCCGCCAGCTCGGATCAGGAACTCCTCCGCAAACCTGGAGCTCTGCAAGATCGCAGCCATCTCAGCATCCACGTCCACCACCTCTCCTTCCTGGGGGCAGAGGAATGGTCACAGGCCTGGGGTCCTGGATATGTGTCCAGGGGCTCCAGCCACCCAGCCAGATGATGGGGAGAGTGAAAGCAGGAGCAGATCTTGGCCCAAAGCCTGAAGAAACACTCACAAAACCCAAGCATCAGGCTTCAAACCATTCTGGGAAGCCACCATGGGTATCCTGCTTCTACCTTTACCACAATGCAGAGCATGCATCTGTCTCCCTTTCCTGCCCATTTGCACTCCCCTGGGTCTATACAGCCCCTCTGCTCCCACCCACCACCCCCTCCACCACAGCTTGCTCCCCAGATCACAGAGGATGCTGCTGAGTAGCAGCTTCATCAGCTTTAACCCTTCCCTGCAGAGCCCCAGCACGCCTCCCCGCACCTTGAAGGTGAAGTTGGCATCAAACACCAGCTCTCGCTCGTGCCCCACGATCCCACCGTTGTAGATGACCTGTCCTGGCCCGGCCCGGCTGCCACTCGGCACCTTGAACAGGCGGAAAGTTGCAGAAACAAAGCAGCAGTCACCTACAAGGGAGAGGGTGGTGGGTTGGGCACTGAGCACCCGGGCTGGGATCCCAGCAGAGCTGCCTGCAGCTGCCACTGCCTGGCTGGATCCTCACCGACGATGCCCTCCAGCTCCTTGTTGCCAATGGTGACGGGGCTGGCGGTGACCAGGCACGGGGGGCTGAACCCCACCTCCTCAGCGATGCTGTACAGGTCTCTCCAGTACAGGGCTCCCGCCAGGCATTCTCCTGGCACGAGACCACAGACATGGGGGATGCAGGCAAAGCTCCAGTCTCCCCATGCCACGTCACCCCCATCCCACAGCCCTACACACCCCACAGCACCCGGTGCTGCCGGACGGTCTCACTCAGGCGCTGGCTGGCGTAGACGTCACTGAAGTACATCTCTCCCCCGGGCTGGAGAGCAGCAAGGAGTGAAGGGAGATCTCAAGAAGCAAAGGGACAAAAGGGGCAGGGAGAATTGGGAACCCCCTAATCCCACCCTGCTCGGGACCGTCTGCAGAGATGCCCTCCCCTGACCCCATCCTGCATCCCTGCCTTGCTGGATCCCATGTGCTGCTTCTCAGTGGCACCCCAACAACAGGGCCACCCCAAGCCACAGGCACCAGCCCACCGTCACCTTCAACACGCGGAAGGCCTCCTGCAGCACAGCCCTCTTGTCAGGGGCAAGGTTGATCACGCAGTTGGAACTGTGGAGGAGGAGACCGAGGCTTATTTGCACCCTCTTGCACACTTAACACCACCAGCTGCTGCACATCCACCAGCTGCTGTGTGTCCCATCACTTTACACAGGATTTGGAAACACCAACTTGACCATGAAAAAGTGCAGTTTATATTCCCAGACTCTTGCCCAGACTCTGGCTTGGGATTTCCCTTTTCCTAACATGTGCTTCTGAAGCAGGTGACCCATTGGGATGCAGACCCAGCCCAAAGCCCTGGGAAGCAGCAGGACTGGGGGTGCCTGTGCCCTGCACGGCACCTACATGACAATATCGTAGCTCTCGTCAGCCAGCCCGGCATCACCCAGCTTCTCCATGTAACCATGGAAGAACTCCACGTTCGGCTTTCGGTAGCCAAACTTATCCATGTGGTAGGCAATGTGCTTCTTCGCCACCTTAACCTGGCAGGAGGAAGGGAACGATGTGGGGGGGCTGCTGGGAGCATGAGGGGGAGCCCCAGATCTGTGTCGTACTTGGCCCTCGGTCATGTCTATCCCGGTGACGTGGCCCTGCTCCCCAACCAGCTGGCTCAGCAGGTAGCAGTCCCTGCCGCTGCCGCTGCCCAGGTCCAGGATCCGGCACGATGACAGGCACTCGGGGATCACCAGACCGCAGCCGTAGTACCTGGGTGGATGCTGAGATGAGCTGGGTGGAGGTGCCCCATGGCATGGCCAAGAAGGGGCTGCAGCCCATGGGGATGCCGCAGTGGAGGAGAGACCCTGGGGTTTACCTGGCCACCACCTCCTCATGGACACGCTCCAGAGCATCTCTCACCACCTTGGGAAGGGGCCTGGCTGAGGCGATGCACGCATTGGTTTTGAGGTCCTCCGACTTCTGCAGCTCTTTGCCATAGTAATCCTGAGATGAGAAGGACAGAGGCCACTAAACTGTGACAAGTTGTGCCCTGGGAGCTCCCCATGCTCCAAAACATGGGGGCCATGCCTGCACTCGGCCTGTACATGCCTGCATGTCCTTTGGCACGGGCACTCTCATTTCCACCCAGCCAAAAACTATGCCAAGATCAGGCATCCCCTTGCTCCCACCCTCCCCAGCTCCCTTTGCTCACACGCACAGATGTGTTTGTGCAGGAGGGAATTTAATTCCCATTTGCAGTAACTTTGCAGGCTGCAGCCACCATTTCCCCGGCTGAGAGGGGTGCAGGGAACAAGGGCAGGGAAACGCCGGGTTGCTCAGCCCCCCGTCCCTATGCACGACAGGTGCAGAGCTGCCAACAACTGCACCTGATGTTTTCGTCTGGGCCCCGAAACAAGCTTTATCCTCTCATGGCAGCAGGAACCCTGGCACAGCCCAGGCACACAGCCCCTGCCCAGCTGCCCCATCCCTCCGCCAGGTCCCAGCCGCGCTCCTCACCTGCACCTCCTGGTGGATCTGCTCTCTGCAGGGAGTGACCACTGCAACGGGAATGTGGGGCTGGTGCCTGACACCACAGAGGTGGGCACCACACCAGGTCCTCCCAAGGGCTCTGAATCCCCCTCTTCCCCCAGATACCAGAGCACTTTTTGCTCTCCCCCAGCAGAACCCTGAGACCCCCACACAAGCTTGCAGTCTAGCAGGACGCTCCAGGGGGCACCTGGCAACATCCCCCCACCCCAAAAAAATCCCAGTCCCAGCTGCCCTGAAGAGATGAGCCCCCAAAACATCCCTGTAGGGTAAATCCCCCCCTCCCCTGCTTTGCGGAGAGCCCTTGGCCCCGAGGGCAGCCCCAGCACCCCTGGCAGAGGCCCTGGGCTGCCTTACTGCCTCCAGCAGCAGCGCCCCAGCCGGACTCTGCCCAGCCTGGGCCTTGCTCCCCGCCCCGCGACACCCGGTGCTGTCCCGGCATCCCGCGCTGCCCGGGCCTGGCTTCCGCCCCGACTCCGGCTCCCGCCTGCCCAGGCCCCTGGCACACGGCCCCGCAGGGGCACAGCCACGGCAAGGGCTGCTGGCCCTGCTCCCGTGGTGGGCACGCTGCCATCGTTCATGGTTCCTGCTGCACCCACACCCCCAAAGCCCACCCTGCTGCCTGTTCCCCAGCAGCTCTGCACCTCCACAGTGCAGCCCTGTCCCTGCTTGCTCCAAAGGGGCAGGTTTAATGCCGCAGGTTTAATGCCACAGGACTGCTGTAGCCTCTGCAGAGGACAGGACCTTGGGAGGGATGAGCCACCTGCAACAAGGTCACACTGCCTCTGCAAAGCCCTCTGAGCTGAAGCAGAACGGAGGGCCCTGGGGGGCAGAGACCCACCATCCCAAACAGTCTCCCTGATGCACAGGGACCGCCAGCAACAGAATCCAGGACAGACTGCTGCAGTTTGGTGGTGTTCAGGACAGCTTTTATTCCCAGCAAGAAAGTCACAGGGAAAACTCTCATTCTCAAAGTGCACCTGCAAAGCTAGGGTCAGAATGCCACCCAAGACAAAAATTCTGGCAGGGATGGTGAAACCTAGCCCAGGACAAGGCTCTGCAGCACAGGAGCCAAACTCGAGCAGCATTCCCAGAGGAATGCGGCAGGCCAATGTCAGCTCTCAGCCTGCCTGCTCCTATCAGCTGCTGAAAAGCACTCTCGGGGAAACAAGTGCTTCCCGTGCACTCCAAGTGCTCCAGATAAGTGACTTACCAAAACCAAGACACAGTATTTATAGTTGGGCCTGGATGTGAACAGGTCACTGGTCTTCAACAGAGCAGTGTAGAACTGAGCACACCAGCTCGTGATGCTCTCCTGCCTGCTTCCCGGACGGGCCTTTGGACACCTTCCCAACCAGATACGAACACACACCACAGCCAAGGCTGCTTCATCAAGAGCCGGAGCAGCAGCCCAGCAAAAGGAATGCAGTTGAAGGCCGAATGCAGCACACATGGGCTGGCAAAGGGATGATGTTCCAAACTCTGGCAGGGTGGTAAATAAGATAACCTCTTAGGAGGATGATGGCCAAACCACATCCAGCTAGGCCACGGGCAGGTGTGTGTGCCCAGATTCCTGGTTTCAGAAATTCTGTGCTGGGACTGGCACCTCAGCCTGCACTGAAGCACCTCTCACCCACCCAGGCACTTGCAGCTCACACTGATTAAAATGCCCTAAATAAACTGCACTCTGTGCCACCTCTGTGGCTAAATGCAGACCAGTGGCAAACTGCAGGCACTGGCATTTAAATGCCATGCCTCAACTCTGCATTTCTTGCCAGGGGTGCTGGTGTGGGCTGAGCACCTCACGCTACACGGGAAGTAAGCGGACACGGGAATTGTTGGGAGGAGCAAAGTTTCAGGGGAGTTTGTTTCAGCCAGGTCTGGGTGCACGGGTGAGCGTTCCAGAGCAGAGGTGTTGATGCAGGCACACGAGAGGGGGCCACATGCCCACAAACACAGACTCTGCACGTATCCCAGCTGACATCCAGCAACATCCAGACATAGTTCTGAGCCCCGGAGGGAAGAGGATGCTTCACTCCCTCAGTGCCAGTCGAGATGTCCTCGTGCCTTCAGCTCCCCTTCATTTCAGCAAGTGACTCAGCTGGTCCTGCAGGTTTGACGAGCGCTCCACGCTGGGCACCAAGCAGAGGAGATTCACGGTGAGAGCTGCTCCCAGCCTGTGCTGTGCTGCCTGTGCCCGAGGGACCAGAGCAGCTCTAGTGCTGGCACTACAGCAAAGAGAAACCCTGGAGTCCCCCCACTCCGTGTCCCCACAAGGCAAACCTCACTTTGTGCACCCTGCTGTGCAGAGCCCTGTTCCCACCACCCTCATCCCCTCCCACAAACAGCCTCACAGGTTCTATCACATCAGTGAAACAAAAGGAGGTTTCAGTATGAATCCCATCTCTCCATTCAAATTCCCATCTCTTCACACTACTGAAGTGTTATCCTGCTGGGCCAGCATCTCCCTCAAAGGCAGCTGCAAAAACCTTCCCACTCTGCTTTCCCCCATCCAACTCCATCACCTTCCCCTTTCCACCCCCACACCCGTGTCCCCCAGGTCCTCCTAGAACTCACTTCTTTTGAATTGCTTCTTGCCTAGATGAGAAAAGGAGAGAAAAGAAGAGCATCAGAAAAACAAAACCTCAGTCACAGTTTATGTTATGTCGAACAAGGGCTCAAGAGGCTAAAACTCCAGGGTGTTTCTGGATTAAGTCCTGGGGGACAGAAGCAGCACTGGCTTCTCCCTCTTTGTCTCAGGTACGTCATACACACTCACGGGAGACACAGTGCATGGCAAACAGGAGGCAAAAATCTCAGCTCCCACCCCAAAACAGCCTGAAGAGGGCTGGAAAATTCCAGCTCCAAGGCCTGCTCAGCTTTGAAGAACTGAAAAAGAGGGATCAGTCTGAGCCAGCTTCATGCAAAGTCTTTAAGGAGAACAGAGAAGGACTGAGGGATCCACTCAGCCCCCAAGAGCGAATGCCTCCTTACTGGTGTCCCCTACTTACTGGTGTCCCCTACTTACTGGTACTGTAGATGAGTAGTTATTATGGCCATTTTTCTTAAACTCTGTGGAGAACAAAACAAAGAATGAATGGCTACAGAAACCACAGTGCGAGCTGCCCTACTGCCCCAGGGAGCTCCTCCAGCACAGCCACCACTGTATTGCTGCACTGCCTCCAAAACAGCCCTGGCGGTATCTGTCAGCAGGGGCACACTTCCCTCTCCTTTCCAGTGATAGGCAGAGACACAAGTGCTTTGTTTCAGCCTACAGTCCCTCGAGCTTTCTGTCACAGAGGGCACAGCTTGAGGGCTGGCCAGGCTGCGGGACACTGGGAGTCCAGCAGCACTGGATTTGAGGAAACACTAAATTATTCTGGCCACCAGCCCCGCTGCCTGAAGTCACGTATTTTCACTCCAGGGCTCCGGTAGCACGGCTGCAAACTGTTCTCACCACCCTCCTCTCCTCCTGTCCCTAGAAACACTGCTGCTCGAGCAGAAGAACACAGCTTACATCTTCCGAGTGCAAGATGGCATCTTCTTGCATCACCATGTTTCTCGCAGCTTGACCCAGGAGCTAAAAGACAAACGCACAGACCAGGCTGAGACGCTGCAACTTTGCGTTTCCCGAGGACGCCGCGACGGCTGGCAGGGTGACACTCGGGGTGACACCGTGCGGGGATCACCGCGGTGCCGTGAGAGCACATCCATCGGGAGCGCCTGAGGCACCGCTCCCACCTGTCACCCCGGAGAGCTGGCAATCACCCTCCCGCCTGCCACCGCCGGAGTCCCGAGGCGCTGCCCAGCCGTGCCCGCATCCCGGTCCCGCTGTCCCCGTCCCTGCCCAGACACGAGGATGCGTCCCCTCCTCGGACTACAGCTCCCAGCATGCATTGAGCCGCCCTCCCCGCTCCCAGCGCCCCGCTCCGCTTCGGCCCTGTAACCGGCCGCCAGCCGGCACCCGCCGCTCACCTCGG
>VZTA01003160.1:1128198-1195572 GCA_013398855.1 Mohoua ochrocephala | reverse complement strand
GGACAGGCTTGGGGCGCCCGCGGAGCCTGCCGGCCCTGCCGCTGGTGGGGAGCCTGCTGCAGCTGGCCGGGCACCCCCAGCTCCACCTGCGGCTGTGGCGCCTGCAGGGACACTACGGCAGCCTCTACGCCCTCTGGATGGGCTCCCACTACGTGGTGGTGGTCAACAGCTACCGGCACGCCAGGGAGGTGCTGCTCAAGAAGGGCAAAGACTTCGCCGGACGGCCCCGCACCGTGAGTCGGCAGCAGGTTTTGGGGACCCCTTCCCACTGTGGCGTGGGGTGAGGCGGGGGACGCTCCCAGGAAAGACAATGGCACGCAGCAGGGTCCGTGTCCCCTCCCCATCCTGCCCGCAGCAAGCCGGGGCCAGGGCAGCCCCTCCGTACCCTGTTCCCCAAGGCGAGCCCTGCCATCCTCCATCCCACGGGTGCCTGTTTTTCCTGCAGCTGGCTGCATCCCTGGGCACGGGGATGTGGGTTCAGGTCCTACCAGGCTCCCTGCACCCCTTAAATTCCCTGGGCATCCTAGAGCCCCTAACCTTCGCATCTGACCCCAAACCTCTTTATCAGCCCTTGGCAGGGGGAAGCAAAGCTCATGTCCTGTGCTTTGCCTGCCTGCGCTAACCCCCAGCCCCCCCGGACCATCCCCGGGACGGGGTGAGATGATCATCCATCCCCCGCGGGGCTGCCCTGCGGTGGGGTGACCCTGGGACTGCCTGTCCCTCAGGTGACCACGGACCTGCTGTCCCGGGGGGGCAAGGACATTGCCTTCGCCAGCTACGGGCCCCTCTGGAAGTTCCAGCGCAAGCTGGTGCACACTGCCCTCTCCATGTTCGGGGAGGGCTCGCTCGCCCTCGAGAGGATCAGTAAGTGCCTCCCACCAGCCCCAGGCTCCCTCCCAGCTCTGGCTCCCTCCCACGCCGGACTTTTTCTTCCTAAGTGCCCTGATTCCCTGGGAACCAAGGGATGACTCTGGCTCAGCCCATGCCCACCGGTATCCCCTCAGCTTGCCAGGCAGGGGCTCTGTTCCTCTCCTTCTATCCCCTGTACTTTACCAACACCTCTCCACGTGTTTTCCACCCTGAACTTTAGTTCCCCTCACTCACAGATGGGGCATGGAGCCAGCTCCCCGCTCCACCCAGGAGGATATCCTTGCACATCTCCATCCTCTCTGCTCCTCCACCCAGCAACTTCTGCCCATCCCAGCCCCTCAGGCCCAGCCCTGCCTGGGGGGTGCCCTCTGCATGCTGCATACCCTGAATGAGCAGGGGACCCCTCCTTCCAGCCCCCAGCTGCCCCTTTCACCCCCTTGGCTCAATCATCACTCCCTCATCACCCCCTGGCTGCCTCTCCCCCATCCCAGTCTGCCGGGAGGCTGCATCCCTGTGCGAGACGCTCAGCGCTGCGCAGGACACGGCCCTGGACATGGCCCCCGAGCTCACACGGGCCGTCACCAACGTGGTCTGCTCCCTCTGCTTCAACTCCTCCTACCAGCGTGGGGACCCCGAGTTCGAGGCCATGCTGGAGTACAGCCAGGGTATCGTGGACACTGTGGCCAAGGAGAGCTTGGTGGACATCTTCCCCTGGCTCCAGGTGAGCAGGGACATGGGCACTGCCCGTTCCTCTCCCCTCAGATGAGAGGGAGGAGCTGGGATGTGTCCTGTAGGAGCCCCCCTGAGTTAGGAGGGTCCCTGCCCTGGTGACCCACAAGAGCCAGTACACTGGTGGGCACAGAGTGACTGCCTGGGGGCCTGCAGGGGCTGGGCTGAGCTGTAACCCGTTGTAATGTGGCTTTTCTCCCTCAGATATTTCCCAACAAGGACCTGGCCCTGCTGAAGAAATGCCTCCAGGTCCGGGACCAGCTGCTCCAGCAGAAATTCACTGAACACAAGGTGCCAGCAGGGCCAGGACAGGGAGATGCTGGAGCTGGGGTGGTGAGCACTGCGCCCAGGACAGCCTGGCTGACGCATGTGCCTCGGCAGGAAGCTTTCTGTGGAGACACCGTGAAGGACCTCATGGATGCCCTCCTGCAAGTGAGGCTCAGTGCTGAGAACAGCAGCCCCCCAGAGCCAGGACTGGAGCTGACGGACGACCACCTCCTCATGACAGTGGGGGACATCTTCGGGGCCGGTGTGGAGACCACCACGACTGTGCTCAAATGGGCTGTGCTCTACCTGCTCCACTACCCTGAGGTAGGGTCTGCACCCCGCAGCGGGGGGCCCGGGTTCCCTTCAGCACCAGGGATGTCATGGGGAGCTTTGGGGAAGGCAGGTGCCCAAAGAGAAATCGGGCTCTGTAGAGCAGCAAGATTGGGCTGTGGGCACTTCACTTCTGCCCCACACAACGTGACAGGACACGCTGATGATGCTGGGTGTGCCCCACTGTGCACAGGGCACCCTGCTCCCTGGGCTCCCACACTGGTCTTTGCTCCCCTCCCAGATCCAGAGGAAGATCCAGGAGGAAATGGACCACAAGATCGGCCTGGTGCGTCACCCCCACCTCAGCGACCGCCCGCTGCTGCCCTACCTGGAGGCCACCATCAGCGAAGTGCTGCGCATCCGGCCCGTGTCCCCCCTGCTCATCCCGCATGTGTCCCTTGCCGACACCAGGTGAGGTCCCCCTGGGGCACAGCCAGGTCGTGGGCAGAGACTGTGGGCAGGGAGCGACTGCCTCACTCTGTGTCCGCTTTGCAGCATTGGGGAATACTCCATCCCCAAGGGTGCCAGGGTCATCATCAACCTCTGGTCTGTGCACCACGACGAGAAGGAGTGGGACAAGCCTGAGGAGTTCAATCCTGGTGGGTTGCGTGATCCCTGTCCTCTCCTGGGCCGGGGGATGGTGGGCTGGGTGCAGCAGGAGAGGCTGAGCCCCGGGGGAGGCTCGGTGCTGGGAGGTTGGATCCTGCTCCCGCCCGTCCGGGGCATTCGCACCTCTCTGCTCCTGCAGCTCCCACCACGAGGGACATGCGTGTCATGAACTCGGGCAGGGCTCGGGCAGAAGGGATTGATCCCTGCTGATGCCAGTGGTGCCCCTTCCCCTTGCAGGCCGCTTCCTGGATGAGCGGGGCCAGCACATCCATTCGCCCTCACTCAGCTACCTCCCCTTCGGAGCCGGGATCCGTGTCTGCCTGGGTAAAGTCCTGGCCAAGATGGAGCTCTTCCTCTTCCTGGCCTGGGTGCTGCAGAGGTTCACACTCGAGTGCCCTGAGGACCAGCCCCTGCCCTCACTGGAGGGCAAGTTTGGTGTCGTGCTGCAGGTGCAGAAGTTTCAGGTGAAGGCCAGGCTGAGGGAGGCCTGGAGAGCGGCCTCATGATGGGGGGGGAGCCCTGGATCCCGGGCAGGGGGGTGGGACCACTGAGGCTGCCCCGTGGACGGGGGGGTTATCCACATAAAGCTATTCCCAACACAGCATGGCTCCGGCTATTTTTTGGGCAGGAGATGGTGGGCAGGGTTAGGTGTGAGATGCATGGTGGCCCCACAGCTCGCTGTGAGCGCTGGGCTGAGTTGGGAGACTGTGGCCCCCCTGCAGCAGCGTGGCAGCTCCTGCCTGCTCACTGTCCCGAGCGCTCGCTGTCTGGCTGGATTTTGGCCGTCGCTCCAGCAGCAGCACAACCTTCCCGTAACGCAAGGGGCCGTGTTTGCTTTGCTTTCGCCAAAAACTACTGTGCCATGGAGGGCAGTGTGTAATTAGTTTTCTGGTTCTCTATTACTTGACCTCTTAATATTTAACTAAATAGCTGCACAGCTATGGCTCAGGGCCCCTGCAGGGAAAGCAGCCAAGGCAGAGGGGAAAGCCCCACAGAGCCCCAGCACAATGTGACACCCCGGCCCTGCACACCCCCTCATTTTCCCCCCGCTCTTTCTCTTGTCAGCAGGCAGGAAAACAGGCATAAACTTCCCCACCACTGAACTTCCTGCTCCGTGTGTATGAGTTCTTTCAAACCCCCAGAACTTGGCTTTCACGCAGCCCTTTCAACACCAGCATCCGATGCCAAATGGGTCCTGTCAGCCTGTGGCATGAGGATGATGATGAAGGCAATGCGTTTGCAGCTTGGCCCAGCACCGGGAGCATCCTCCCTCCTCCCAGTCCATTTTCCTGGGGGCTCAGTGGGTGTAGGGAGGAGCTGGAGGAAGAACTGCCAGGCACATACCTGCCCCAAGGGCAATCCTCAGGCTGATTTGAGCAGCTGACCCACCAGAAGCCGGGCAGAGAGAGCACAGCAGGAGCCCAGCCCCACTGCTGCTGCATGGAGTCTCTGATGGCTTCCAACCCCACACACCTTCCTGCTTCCCTGCCTGTTTCCATCACACCAGGGGTGCCACTGGGTTTCCAATCCCTCCACTTCTGCTAGGACACACTGAAGCTGGATGGGCGAAGGGGGATAGGACTCAGCAGGCTTTGGGAAAACTTGGCTAAACGTGATGCTCTGGGCTTCCCTGGGGATTGGCACCTCCATGCTGGCCTGGTCCTTCCCCTGCCCCAGATCCTGTCACTGGCAGCACCCGCTGGCAGGGGGGCTCCACTCCAGTCTCCTGCAGCATCGGGATGCCTCCAGGGGCATCAACAGGACCTCCAGCACATTTGTGCCCCTTTGCCAAGGCATTTGATTTTGCTCTTGGTAAGGGAATGGATTTTCTCCTTGCCAGAATCAGCACGGGGCCAACACCTCGCTGTTTGCTGAGGCACTCACACAAGTGTGAAAAGCCAGCGTCCACCCTGGGGCAGAAATGGAGACCTTTGAACCAGGGATGTTTCTAACCTGGAGAATGCCTCCAGCCACAGCTGCTTGCACTCCACCTTCCCCATTTGCCAGGCCTGGCATGGGCTGTCCTAGGCCAGACCAGCCCATGCTGCAAATCCCAGCACCCCGAGCTTGGCCCTGCTGCAGGGTGTCTTGCCCCCCACCCAGCCCACCTCCTCCCCACCAGGAGAAGATGCTGCTGGGGGAAGTCAGCGACCAGAACCAGCTGCCTGGCACTCTGTGAGCTGGTAAACAGCCGCCGGCACGGCTGCTCCCTGCTCTGGGAGCGGGCAGAGGCACTGCTGAATCACCCGGCTGGTATTTCTATCCTGACAGCTGCTCCGGGGCTGTGCTGCTGCGCCCAAAACCCCTGGCTCCACCAGAAAGCTTCACCTGGGCCACTGGCTCCAGCTCCCTGAGGCAAAGGGGGTCTGCAAGAGAGGAATTGGTGACAATGGAAAGAATGAAGCTTTTTCATTCATGGCTGTTCCCACACTGTTTCTTGGGTACACTGTGAAGCAGATGTGCAGCTTGCTGAGGGCACTGGGCAGGGCAAGCCTGAGCCTTTCCTTGGCACAAACTCCTTTTGGGGGGCACAGCCACCCCCACAGCACCTGGCTGACCCAGCTGTGCCACAGGGCTCAGCTCAGAAGCCCTCCAAGTTTGAGAGGCTTCTCTTTGCACCAGGCACCGGCTGACCCTGGACTGTGCCGGAGAGTGACGGCCAGCCCAGGAGGAGCAGGAGACGCTTGGAATACCTGCGGGCTCTGCAGCGGGCATGGTGCCAGGAGAGCTGAGTAAGCACAGACCTCAGGACACAGCTGTTTGCCGGCCGAAAACAAATCGAGAAAGAAGCCGGCAGCCTGTGACCCCCCCGGCACAGACTGCAGCGCTTGCACCACCGTCGCGACGGCCCCGCTGCGGGCACCCGTCCCATCTGATAAAAACAGATCTGTGCTGCAAGGATGGGGGGAACCAGCTCTGACTTACAGGCAACTCATCCTGGCCTTCCCAGGCTGCCCGCTGTGGGATGCTGTGGGGCTTGCCTGAGCCAGGGGCCGCCTGTCTGTCCCCCCTCCCGGGCTGGTCCAGGCTTTTCCTATATAACCCTTGGAGAACTCCTCACTCAGGACAGCAAAGGAGTTTATTCACCGGAGCTGGACCGTGCCCCAGCACCCTGCCAAACTGCCGGGAGCAGATCAGGCTGGGATGAGCCCAGCCAGGGCATGCAGAGAGCCAGAGGAGATACGGCTGTGGGAGCCCGGGCTGTGCAGGGCAGGAAGCGAGCACAGCCCGGGCTCTCACCACTGACCCACGTCCCCGAGTGGTGAGGGGTGCCCAGGGAGCCCAAAGCTCCCCTCGCTCGGCGGAACAGCCTCGTGCTGGCAGTGGAACCTGCTCATTTTGCTTCTCTCCAGGCTTCCTGCCCCGGGAAGCTTTTGGTGACTGTGTAACACAGAGGCTTAACTGCACTTCGGCTTTCCTTAGCCTCCAGTTAGGCAGGCAAAGCTCTGAGAGCAGGCTGCCAGCAAGCATCAAGACACAATTCCCTCCTCCTCCATCTTCAGCCAACACCCATCCACAGTGTTGTATAAACATGCAATGATATGCGGCAGGAAGATCACACCAGTGCTCCTAGACGAGGAGTTTGCATCATCGGAGAGCTGAAGAGTCCCCTGGGAACACCGAGGAGATGCTGCAGCATCCACTGATCCCAGGAGCCCCTGTTGTGCCCAGGGGACACTCTCGCCGAGCCACCACACTGTGCTCTTCGCCTGTCCCCAGGCAACACAACCCCAGCCCGGCAGGACACCTGCTGGGTCCTTGCCCCCTGAGCCAGCTTCAGCGACTGAAAACACTCTGTGTAAGCAGCTCCGGACTGCCACGGACTCCAGCAAAAAGAGACTGCAAGGAATACTGGCAGCCACACCTAGGGCACATTGTAAAGCACAACACCGAGCAGCACATTGACACTAATTCGCTGTCAAACCTGCTGCATTATTGCAACTCAGTTTTGAAACGACATATTCATGACTACCAAAAACCACTCCTTATAGCTCGTAACAGATGGATTTTGGTGCTCCAGTGTTGGGGATGCACATCTGCCCGTGTCCTCACACCTCCAGCATTTTACAGTGTACTTTTGGAGAAGAGCTCTCTTTGGGCCATGTTGGCTTCCTACAAAGGGATACATGTGGGGATCGAGCACTCTTCTAAAGCTCCAGCGCTAGAGCTTTGGGAGTCCTCTGCCTGCCTGAAGAGGCAGCAGCCGGGGTATGTCCAAGGAGCTCACCTGCCCCATGTCCTGCCCTGCACCACTCCTTCTCCCCATACCAGTCGCCCCTTGGCTGCAGGTCTAAAATCCTGAAGCACTGAAAGCCATTAACAGTCCTGCTCCTCAGGCACTTGTGAGCTGAAGAGACATGGTTTGTGCCCCATTTATTTCTTTATGGTCTCTAAATGCCAAAAAAACCCCTCCAGGAGTCATAAAAGAGGCACACAGCTGCTTCTTCCCGACTTTTTAAAATTAGAAACATCAGCTCGGCTTACTGGTACTTACCTCCATGTCCAGAGGATTCCCCTGCCCTTAGTGGGATGGCTGGAAAGCAAATACGGAGATTTCTGTCTTATGCCAACAAAAATGCTGGCAAAGGGTCTCCCACTGGCACAGGGCCATCCCCAGGATTTACAGCAGCAAACCCCATTCCTTACAGACTGATGTGATTTTTTAGCTTCCTCTGTGGGTGAGAGGAACAAAACCAAGTGCCAATATGTACAGAATTCCTGGGGGTGGCACTGGGGATCTTTAAATCTCTTCTCAGAAGATACGTGTGGTCAGTGTACGCAGCTGGAAGTGACCAGTCCCCAGGTAGCTGGGCTCTGGGGCACGCACAGCCTCTCCGTTACCACTCATCCAGGTATCCAGGCTCCAGACATCCAGGAATGAGGTCTCTTGAATCCAAATCAAAGTCCTTCACTGTTAAGAGCACACACTAAGACACAAACTGAAGAGCTGTCTTTATCAGCTGCTCTGAGGGAAGAGAAAAGCTGTGATGGGCAAAGGAGTGAGATTCTTCCAAACCTTGTGAGGTGAAAGTGCTCCCCTCAAACGTGCAGGTAAAACGCTGGCATAAGCACCACTTCCCTTTGCTCTGCAGCCAGCACGGTGCCAACACACCTCCAGGTAGAACAACGAAACAAATCCACAAACTCAAGACAAATCTTGTTCTTAGCTCACAAAATGATACACATACACATGGACAAGTTATCAGAAAAGGCATTATATTTTGGTTTCCACCTTATTTAAAACTGATTTTGGTTTTCAATTAATCAGATCTGAGTATGTCCGAGTTCAGGTTTCAATGTTCTTTTCCCCGTAACAGTAATGATCTGGACGACCATAATTATAAAAGGGACGGGGAGAAATCCCGAGAACAAGTTACACAGTCTGAACTGTGCTCTCTTCCACACGAGCACTCCAGGGAATGTTAGTTTCAGCTCTTCCTTTTTTTTTTTTCTTTTTTTCTTCCTTCAGGTTGTTACTAACAAAAATCTCTACTGTTTATTAAAGCAAAGCTACAGTAAATTTTCTTGCAGTCTTACAGCAGGTTTTCATATTACCAGTAGGACTCGCATGCATGGATTGCAGTCACACACACACGCTCACAGACATTATACAGTAGCCAGTTGCCACCATAAAAAAAAAAAACCGAAAAGAAAGAGAAAGAAAACAGACATTCATTTCTTTAAGTGGTCATTATTAGAATCGCACCAAACTTTTGGATTAAAAAAAAAAAAAATACTGCACAGGTCTTCCACATCTACATGGTAAATCATCCCTTTCGCAATGGACGGAGCTCTCGTCTCCATTTGTTCAACATGCATCGCTGAAGCTTGAAGGCACGCTGGCCAAGGAGAGCCCTGTTCTTTTGTCATCTGAACTCCAGTGTGCTGCTATCGGGGTGCAAAAAAAGGACAAAAATAAAGCCAAGCCCTTTTGCAGCACACCGGGAAAAGGTCATTCGGAGACCACAGTACTTGGAAGGCAGCCCAGCTGCCTGGATTCTACTGCTAACTGTGCTCTTAGAGGCATTGAAGGAACACACTTGTCTTCAAAAATGACACATAAAGGCAAATTTCTGCAAACCCTTTCTTTTCGAACTGCCTAAGGTAGACTAACACTCCTTCTAGAAGAAACTGGTCCTTCAGTCACCAGCTTCAAGTGGGAAATTTCCTACCTGCTGTCTTAAACACTGAAGCACCAGAGATTATAGGGCTGATGTGTTTGGGCATTCACCAGCTTCAGGGAAACTTAACATCAGGAAAGAAAAAAAACCCAAAAAACCGAAAGAAAAAAGATGAAAAGAAATCCCCAATGCCTCAAGAGCACTATATCAAACCAGAACTCTTGGGCTACTGACTGCCGGCACTGTCAGAAGCTGCTCGCTTCTGGGAAGACACCTGGAGGTTGAAGCCTTATGGTGATCTGGTATCCTCCCAGGGTGAGATTTGCTGAGTTTTACTGATTGCAAGATAAAGCAGTGTTTCGGAAAACTAAAACCAACAAACTCATAATAACCATCACCAAAATCACCATTGGAAAAATTCCATTTTTAAGAAGGTCTCATTGAGAAACATCAATCCCTACTCCACGGAGCAGGGCAGATACGATTAACAAAACCCAGAGTGACCCGTCCCCCACAAGCCGGGCCTTCGAGGACTAGTCCCCATATTATATTGGAGGGGAGAAAGAAAAATAAACAAAAATAAAAGGTTGTATCACCTTTTCCTCCTGTTAAAGTTTTAATCCTCTTATTCCATTTTTATTTGTTTTTTTTCCCCCGATTCTCCCTTCCACTCTGCCGCCTTAGCTGGGGGAGTTATGGGTACAAGAGTTTGGAGAGTCCTGCTCATTTATTGTGTTCAAGAGTACACACACCGGCTGCCGGGGCAGGTGGTGGTGGCTGTGTTCGCGGTGCTGCTCCTCCGCGGCACTGAAAAGCCCTTCCTCCTCGTCCCCGTGGGGACGGCCGCTGCAGCTGTCGCAGAAGTCCAGGGGCCCGTCCAGAGCGTCGTCGATGAGCCCGTCGAACTCCTTGAGGTCGTCGTCGTGATGACCCCGGTTGCATACGCAGACTTCTATGCCCGAGTCGCCGGTGAAACGGCGCTGCCTGCCCGGCGTCTTGTCCTTTGCGTCGGGAATGGCGCTGCTCTGCTCTAAGCTCTCAGAGCTGTAACCTTTCAGCAGTTCCTCCTTGCACTCCGTATCCTTGTCGGGACCGGCCCTCTCCACCAGCTCGGCTCCCGTGCTGGTACTGCCGGGCTCGACGCTTTGCATTTTGGCGACGGCTCTCTCGCCCAGCACGGCGGCGGAGGGCTCGGGGTCCCCGCGGCCGGGCGCCCCGGTGCTGTCAGTACTGCTGTTATTGCTGCTGGGTGCTGCAGAGCTGCTCTGTGCTGGCTGCAGGGTCCTGGGCGTGTCCGGGATTGTGCTACTGCTGCCTGCTGGGACGCACTGCTGATGTAAGGCACTGTACGGGGGCGGGGGGGTCGGCGGTCGGTTCACCACTTCCTCATAGGGAGGTAGCAAATAGTTTGGCAAAAACCCTAGAAGTGGGAGGCAAGGAGGAGAAGTTATTTCAGGAGCAGCTTATCTCAGGAAACGAGTCACTAATACAGGTCGGTATGGCATCTGTCACCTACCGGCACCTTCCCACTGAACAGCACAACGGGCCCTACAAAGGGGGGCCAGAACTTGACCCAAGTGAGGCACGGCGTGTTTCAGAGAAGCAGCAAACATGGCCCAGGAGGGCACCATTACAGGAGGAGAGGGACACAACTGGGAACAGCAGCCTGATCCCCTGGCTCCCTCTATGCTTACCAGGCAAACCTCCCTGGACCGTGTACCCCAAAACAGCCCCATAAACCACACCAGCGGTGGCCTGTGTTGGCTGGAAGGAACAACTCCCCAGCCCTCTCCAACGCTGCCTTCTCGGCCGCATTTCCACTTTAAAGAGCAAAGATTTTATCTCACAAAGCATTCTGCAAATATGAAGAGACATGAGCAGTTACAAGGCTGCTCCTGGCTTTTGGTTGCTGTTTTAATGCTGGATTCAATTCTTCTGGTGCAGTCAGAATAAATTGGCAGTACTGGCAAAAGAGTTTGGCTTATTGTACTCACAGCCTTTCAAATCCATGAAAAATTTTGTTTATTTCTTAAGAGGCAACAAAATAGTCTATATAGACAGAATGTACTTAAACACTGGAAACATTTAAGGATAGCACTGCAATTTTCCATGTGCAATTGCATATCCCTGGGGCTGGGGAGGAAAAGGCTGCTGGGGATGATTTCTGAGGTGACTGCCAGAGTTTAACAAGAAAAGCAAGTTCATACATGCAATTCAAGAGCCTGTCAGAGGAAACTCGGCTGGGGTATCTCCAGTCAGAAGGAGACTTGTTGTTCTAGCACAGCGTAGCAGAACACAAGGAGAGCACAAAGTGATTGTACTTTCCCTGAGTTGTGGGCAACAGCTCCTTCACGCAAAGTCCTAGGGCTGCTCCCCAGCGGTATGGCCTGGGAACCACGGCACAGGGTGGGAGCCAGCAGAGTCTCTGCTGAGACTCCACTTTCTCCCAGTCTGTGTGACCAAATTTTGCGAAGCCACTTCCCACATCTCAGTCCCACCAGCGCCAAGTCCAGGCTGGAAAGGAGGAACATCCACAAAGTCCTGAATGAGGTATTTTAAGAACCTTTGCAGAGAAACACCCAGGGAATCACCACACTCTCAGGGGTGGGTGTAAAGGTGCTGTAGTTGGTGTGGTTCAACTCCAGACTCAAGGGGGTTCAAATGCATCCACCACCACCTCCTCTCTACACGCCACGGTTAGGCAGCAAAGCTGCCCACAGCCTCCTGCTGAGTCCAACTACTGCTCCCTCCTTCCACCCAACACAGGAAACTCGCTGCTGCCACGCTCCCCAGGGTCTCCAGGCAAAGCAGAGGGAGGTACGTACGGAAATAAAAGGGCAGGGCTGAGTAGTTATGGGCCTCCCGGTAAGCGATCAGGTTGATCTCGTGCTGCCGCTGCTGGGCCTGGAGGCGGTGCTTGGTGCGGCGGTGATGGCAAACACAACAGCAGCTGAGGATGATGATGATGGTCCACACCAGCCAAAACCCTGCAGCGAGGGAGAACAAGTGTTAGCCATTGTATGACAGCTGCATCCAAACCCAGGAAACCCCAAGAAGCCAATGGAGATCATCTGAAAGCCTGGATCTGAACCTGCACTGCTTTAAAGGCAGGAATGTGTGATGGGCCAGGAGGCTTCAACACGGACCTTCCTGCCTGTGTGGGACACTGCTACTCCCACAGCCTCGCCAGAACTGGGTAACTCTGAACACGCTTTGGTACAATGTGGATCATGTTCAATAGGTACAGCTCTGGAGAAGAACAAAATATGGAGACAGGGCTCCCCTCTCCATTGCTCCTACCCTTTGGTGACCATTTCTTCCAGCCAAAAATGAACAGAGCTGTGAACAGCATTGAACTTGCCTCCCACAGCCACTCTGGTTTGAAAATAACAATCAAGACACAAAAGACACTCTGCAGATTGACCACAGAAGAAGAGAAAAACCCCAAGCACTATGTTTTGCTTTTGTTTGCACTGCTCTTTAATTTCCAGCCCAAATCCTTCATTGTTGTGTTTAACAAAAACATACTCTTTTTCCATAAATGTCTCAAAATATTTTTAAAACTTATTTTTGTATTCAATGTCTTAAATTATCCAAAATTAAATTAAACTAGCCTCCCTCTCTGAATCCTCAAGAAACCTAACTTCTGCTCTGTTTGTGGTCACGGCTGGTTTCTGTGCGCCGTTGTACCGTATGTACACTGCGCCTTAAAAGGGAATTTTAAAAGACCACTTCCTGAATTTTACCCACGCCCTCCAACATGTGGAATAAGTCCCTCTTTCCATGAATTTCTCACTTGCATGCACTACTAAATGTTTCCGAGACACACTTCAAAAAGCTGGAACATTCACTCCAGATTAGGCTTTTGTCTCCTGCAACTGCAGCCCACAGCTTGACCTGCCCCAGCGTCTGTAAGCTCCATCTTTTTTAAGCTCAGTTTTTGCATCTAAAGATACTGGGAGAGCTCTTCCTTTAGAAACACGTAGGCTTGGCAGCCACTCCTCAGGAGAGATCAGAACACTGTCCTTCTTTCTGTAACACCTCTGCCACTCTTCACTATTCCCAAGCAGTCAAAATGGAGATTCCTAATGCTACAGCCCATTTTCAGGAAGGCCAGTCTATCCTGTGGTATCAAACGGCTCTTCTCTCCTCACTAAAAACCTCTAGTCACGCCTTTATAACACCTTGATGTTTCCAGCACCCCCTGCTGTGTTTGCAATGTTTTCTCTGCTAAGAGCTAGGCGGGGAAAGGTGAACAGTTTAGGAATTTCAAGAATGAAAGGAGTAATGCTCTGGCTCAGGACAAAGTGCAATGGATCCGTATCACCCATCTCAGAGACCTGCACTGGGCTGTCTGTAGGTGAACTGGATCGTGCCGTATCGTGTCTCTGAGCATTCTGAGTGGGGACTTTCACCTCCCTGTGTCGTAACCCAAATTCCTCATGTATTTTGGCACAGCAAACTGAAATCTCTCTCCTGCCTTGTGCAATCTATTTCCCTAATCAACTGGAACCTGCCTTACCATCAAACTTATCAAAACCTGACATCGAATGAAGGTGTTACGTATTCCCCCTCCCCTTTTTTTTTCTTGGCTGGAAATGAAGGTTCCTGGGTAGTTTCTCTTGCCAGCCTGCTCAGCTGTACCAAGATGACCAGAGAGGAGACTGATCTTCACTCCAGAGAAGCAAAGGACAAAGTACTCAAGATGCTCTCTGTACTTCCCAAACCAAAACGAGAATGTGGCCACTGCCCTCTGAATACCCTCCTGTTTCTAAAAAAAGCCTTTTTATAGAAACTAAAAGGATTGGTCCAGTCCACCCTTCGCTCCAAAGCCAAACATTTGCAACCTTTTCTGTAGCCTCTACCACTACCAAAACCTTGGTACACAAATACAATACCTCAACTGTCTCACAGTTTGAAGACTCTCACCAATAAATACACTTTATTCCTTGCTAAGAGAAGGTCCCTTGGCTCTTGCTTGCTGAGGAAGCAAGAATACACTCATCAAAACCAGGTCATTGGCACAGCATGCCACCATGCACTGAGGCAGGCCTGCAGTTCATCTTCTAAGTACTCCTTATTTTCAAAGAGCAGTCCATGATCATGAGTTCAATAACAATGGAAAATTACACCCAGCTATCCAGGGATTTTAGCTACAGTCATGAAAACAGATGCCTTTTAACACATTTGATCATGTCCTTTCCCAAGGAGTCGAGATACAATGGTAGCAAGCAGCACTTAATTAGTTAAGATGTCCTGGAGAACTGCCACTGTTAAGCAATCTCAGCTGTAGCAGCCAAATATTTCTGCAGGGAATAACTGCTCCCACCCAAGCCTGCATCCAGAAGATTAAAAAAGTATTTCTTTAGAAAACTTCTCTACCCGTTCCAAAAAAAAATCCCAAAGTGCTTTGCACACAAACCGATGCACAAGCTCAGAGTAGGGGTCAGAGTAAGCTCAGCCATTCCTGGGAAGAGGTGTGGCAACTCTCTTAACAACATGCAGTAACAACCTACAACAGCTTAGAACAATAAATTAATGCTGGATCCTACTGAAACCGCAGGTGGCATTTAAGTAAACGCACCATAATTTAGTGGATGGCAATTTGGCCTGGGTGCCAGGAACAACACCTTCATTCTCGTGCAAAGGGTCTGTGCAGGCTCGCAAACGCGAGCGGATGAGAGATCTGTTGTTTTTCATGAGAACTTCCAGAAAAAGAACCCACTAACACCACATTATTGCCTGGTTTCATTAACCGCTGACACTTCCTAGAGCTTCTAGGAATTACTCAACCCCTGACTCAGCACGGGCCTGGAGGACTTGCCTGGATGCCTGCAGGAGATCAGCAGCATGTGCCCACCACAGTCATTTGCTGGCCTGGCTTCTGAGGGCCTCTTTAATGGCTGTGCCCCCACCTTGTCACCCAAGAGCACATCTGCACCGCAGGGCTGGAAGGCCCCCAGTGCATCGGAAGCAACAGGATGGGACACCCATGGGAGGGGAGGCACACGAGGGGGCTCCCTGGTTGTCACTTGGGCAGAGGTGCCAGTGCTGGGAGAAGGACTGGGCGCAGCTCTGGTTGCAAGCCCAGCACGGTGCTGGGAGGTCAGGGCCTCCATAAAAGGCTCTACAACACTCCCTTGCCAGAAGTTTGGGCACAGCTGCAGTTTTGGCTGCAGAACAGAAAAACTGCAAAAGCCTAGCAAATATATAGTATGGTCATTTATTTGGAATAAAGCTATGCTCCAAGGCCAAGTGCAATTGTAAATATTATGTCTAAAAGTATGGAGTGAACAGTGAAGATGTTCATGGCTGAGCTGTGCATTTGTACACCTGGTGAGGCTTGGCTTCAAACCAGCAGCAGGGAGGTGAGCCGAGGAGATCACTGGCCTGGGCAGCCAGCAGCTCATTTGGCAGGAGGGGAATTGCAAATTCACCCAAAGACAACACTACAGGAGCAGGAAACGCAGGGGCCAAGCATAGCAGCAGCACACGCTAACACCTCCTTCAGGGTAAAAACAGGTACCAGTTCTGCCTCGTGCTGAAAATGACTAAGATGTACAGAGGCAACTGACGTTTGGCATTGAAAAGCCTCTAAAAGCCAAGTAAAACTGAGCTTCTGGTTGTCTTCAATGTCCCCAAAAGCCTTCACTGTTGCCAAAAGCCTTCCTCGTGCTCTTCAAGATGTACCTTCTTCCCAAATGGATATGAGCTGCTTTTCAGAAGCATTGTGTTGAGCTACTGCTGCAGTCACTGGAAAAGGAAAAAAGGTTGGGAGACACATCCCGAGCCAAATGTGCCATTAAATGTCTGATTTCAGAGTATTTTCCACAGCCACCTGGCAGTGACCACTGGGAACAGAAGTTTGGGGCAACTTGAGGACAACACGACAGACAAAAAACAAACAGTGACTTTGGAAGTAGAACTTCTGATGGATAGCCTGAGCAGAAGCAAAGTACAGGTCTGGAGCAAAACAGGCACCAGGAGACCACTAGACTTTGAAGGCAATTTCAGTCTTGCTCTTGGTTTATGGAAGAAGTTGCAACACTCTCCAGCCCAAAAACGACTGAGTCCTGAGAAACACTGCTTTAGTTTTTGTTAAATTCACTGGTGATGCCTATGGGTGGATAATGATGCAAGCAAAGGTGAAACAGACACAGCCAAGGAGTTGATGATTGCCAAAAGATTTCCCTGCCAGAGCACCAAAACCTTTCATAAAAGTAAAAGAAGCAGCACTGATCTCTTACCCAGCATGTGACAGGCTCAGAGCTGTAAGCCTGACACGAGCGCCAAGCTCAGGAATTCGGAATGAGAGCTGCAGAAACACCTGGGAATGGAATTAACTCCCATGAAAACCATCTCTCACAACCAGAGGAAATACTGAAGTAAGTGAAGGCTGCTAAATGAACAGCATTCTTGGGAAAGGGAGCCCCATCACATGGTCATGCACCAGAGATGTTTCCTACCAGCTGTGAAAGAACATGCTTAAAGCTTCAAGAAAACCCCTTCTAGGACACTAACCATAGTTTTGCTCAAACTTCAAAATAAGTAAGACTAAAACAGTTTAAGAATTAAAAAACCAGAGCACTCCTTCCTCGTGAAAAAGGAGGGAGCGATGTTTGCTTTGATGCTGTACTGTATTTGCTGCCTGGGATGTTGCCATCAGCAATGCCGTTGAGGGAAGCTCCTTTTATCCTGTGCAAAATGGAAAATGTTTTCTGGAGCGTTCCAAGCGTACAAACAGAGAAATTTGCCCCCAAGTTCACGGTAAACTTGGGCAAATGCCATGGCTCTGTTGGCAGGAAATCCCCTAAAAGCAAGCCAAAACATACTGCAAAGTGCCTTTGTGTCTGCCTGACAAGCATCTGGGTAATAGCTTTGGCTCCATGAGAGCTGGTTCTGAACAGAAGGAGAAGTGGGACAATTTCACTGACTAAGAAGTGTCCCAAATGGTGGCCTTACAGTCAGTCACGGCTGGAAAAAAAACTGTCTTTCACAGGGCCAACACTATAATCAAAAAGGGAAGAGAAATTTACTTGGTACCACAACCTGGATGCCCTTGGGTTTAATCGTGTCCTTTGGCAGAGAGGTCACATTGTCTCCTGCCACTGCAGGCACGAGACTGCAGGAGCCAACACTGCTGCTCAAGAACGCCAGATGAAGGATCCAGGCCACGGGCCCATGAACCTTTTAAGAAGGAATGAAAGAAGCCGCTGAATGACATGATCCTCTCCTGCCTGTCTCAACCATACCTCCTGCTGCTCCCTCCACCTCTTCTTGTGCCGGCACAAAGTTGTGCGCAGCTGTGGTTTGAACTGGTTTGAGGGAACCAGAGCAGGTTGAAACTCGTTTGGCAAACACAGCAGCAGCAGCAGCAAGAGAAAGACTGTGACTTTCAGCGACAGTTTTATGTTAGTTTAAGTCATTGGAACTGCAGTCCCAGCCTGACCTCACCGCAGGAAAAAGTTACTGAATATTTGTAGAGTACAATGGCAAAAGAAAAAAGCTGAAGACATCTCCAGCTCCTGCTCGCTTGCTCCCAGACTGGTAACAAAAGGAGATGCAAAAGTTAACTGCAACTGGTTTCCAGTTTTCAGAAGAGCATCCACTATATATGGTACACCCACTGCAATGAGGTAAGGTGGAAAAACACAATCTTCAGAAAAATCCTTTGCCTGTCTTGCAGTGAGAGACAACTTGAGGCAGTACATCTGCAGACACTGTTTTTATGCCTCTCTCCTAGGGAGGGAGCCTTCCAAGGGCAATTGCTCCCATGCTCCAGATGACACATTTTTAAGTCCAGTCCCTCCCAAGAGATCTGTGTTGGTAAAATGCACGTTGAACAATAGTCTAACAGAGACCAGAGTGGAACATCCAGCTGAGACCGTGTCCTGAATATCTGGGAACAACAGATCTGGGTACCTGGTGAGGAGGTGGGTTGGAGGTACGTGGGGCAGGGGGTGAAACAGCACCACAAAGTTCTCTTGCCTTTCTGTGCTGTTTAACACAGCACAGGTGGAAGCAGCCACACAGGGCAAAATTCAGTGTCTGCACAGCCAGGCTATGCCAGACAGCTTGCCTTCTGCTTTGGATCTGGGAATTTTACTGAGCCAGACCAAAACAAACTTAAGATGATTTGGCTGTCTGGATTAGGCTACAAGAAGTCCAAGGAAATCAGGAAATAACTCCCTCAGTGACCCTGTTTATTCTGAGTTTCTGTATGGTTGTGACATCTGTTGTTTGCCCCGTACTGTCGGTGAGGCTTTGTCATGGCGGGGTTATCGCTTCAGCACAGCGGAGGAGGAACAGCCGAAGGGGAAGTTCGAGACACCCAGGAAAGAGACTCAAGTACAACCACGTAGAAGGCTGGGTGAAAGGCAAGGAACAGCAAAAAACTCTCTTTGAAAAAAGGGACGTGGGATAACACAACACGGGGTAAGGACGGAAATGTGGGACTGGTGCATTGTTTGACTGAGTGTTTTGGAGACTGCAGCAGAGTCTTGGACATGAATTCCTAGTATAAAGCTGACCTCCTGGAATATGTACGTGGTACACCAGTTGCTTTAGTTTTAGCAACTAACCGGATCCTTGCCAGAATTTTCTGGCAGCACGCTTTTTGGGAAAAGAGCTGTCTAGCGATTCCAAGGGGAAGCGTGCAGAGATGAGCAGAATGTTCAAAATCAGCAAAAACATTGACTGTGCTGCTTGCAAACAGAACATTTTTTCCTGTACAACCCTTCCACTAGGACCTAAACAGTCAAGATCTTTTTTCTTTTCTTTCAGACAGAGGAGCTCAGTATCACTGCTAAAAAAGACAATGAAACAAATCAGGCACAAGCAATATATGAACACTCACTCATTGCCAATGCTGGGTTGCTGTGCAGTACCTAAATGACCCAAGACCGGCTAAGCCCTCCAACTTCAAAATCCTACAACTTTCTGCAAGCAGTGAGCAGCTGCCTGTTTCCATGCTCCATGATTCCCGAGACAGTGTACTGTTTTTCCAACCACACAACAAAATATACTTTCTACAGCTTGCTTGCTGTCTTGAGAGCCTCTGGAATCACTTAATGATTCCAAAGACAAGGAGAGACACGAGGACGGATGTCAGGAGATCTGGATTTAGTTTTCAGCCCACATTATACCCTTAAACCTGGTAGAATCCAGAACCTCTGAGCCTTACTTCTTAACCTGCAGAACACAGGAACTGCATTCCTCGATTACCTTCTCTCCTGTATTGTGAAAAGTGGTATTTTGGAATGTTTAAGCAATAAGACACCTGTCCGGCCTGGAAAAATGCCAACATTTGAAAACTCCAGTAAATCACAATCACATCCTAGAGACCTGAATAAAAACTGCTAGGAAGCAAAATCCAGTGGCTGCTGCCGTTCTCCCCCTTGGGGACCATGAGTTCTCTGGGGAGCCCAAGTAAATTGTTCAATTAAAATGCTGACCCAGCTCATCCACCAGCCAAACATCTTTCCCTATGTGAGGAAATGCAACAGTAAAGTAAATTTTTCTGGTTTATTTTTTATTATTATGCTCCAAGAAAATTAAAAGACATAATGCAGCTTTCCCCCCATCAAGCTACCAAGCTTGAGTTAAAAACTAATTAAACCTTTACATAGTTATTAGACCTATATCTATAGATCTGTATATAGTTTTATTATTTGGCAACACAGCACTGGTTTTTTTTTTAATAAGAGATGGGTGGGGGATCTGAACTGGGCCATTATCTAATTTTAAACACAGGCTGTCCACCTGCTTGGCATATCACATTCTCCATTCCCCTACTCCACCCCTTAACAAAATAATACCTTGATTTTACATCCTATTCCACTACCCTCAACAACTGGTTTAAAATTACCACAAGTCTAGAATTGCTGAGCTCAGCCATTTTCAAAGACAAACTTCCCTCAAATTCCTGAACAGGAAAAAAGGTCCTTTTTACAGGAAAAATTCCAAGTGGCCACAAAACAGGATCACATTTCAGAAAGCATGTCCAGCAAAGACAGACTAGTTTTCTTTTCCATTTCAAATGCCACCCTCCTCTGCTGCTTCTTCCCACAAAGCTGTGGCGGTAAATAAATCCAGGATTTAATTCAACGGGACTAGCAAGAAGGTCTGCTTTCAGGCACACAAAAGCACCAGTGGTCTGAGAAGGTCGAGAGAAGCAAAAACTTCTCAAAAGCTACTTCAGTACATGCATACCCTGGTTAAAATCAAAACAGAACAACCATGAAGCCATACTTAAAAGGTGCTGCTATGTTAACTGTTCATTAACCAGAAGTTATTATTAACTTTTAAAAAGCTAATCTATTCTCAAGCATGTAAAGCTGTTGCTCTCCACTGCTCATATTAAGACAATTTACATTTACTATCACCACTTTTCACCTTGAAGGCCTTCAGAGTGCCTCACCATATGCACCTACCAAAGATACTTCACAACTCCTGGCCAGCAGCTAAGCTCACGAGCTCTAGAACATGTGTTTACTTTTAAAGGACAGGATCCCTCTATGACTCCTTCACATCCAAAGGAAACTTTTCTCCTACCATTCATAACGGCAAAGCAAGCTTTGAAAACATTAACTGATTTTAAATCAATGTTGGATGTCTGCCTGCATTTGCAGAAAGCCTAGAAGACAGGTCTCATGTCTGAATTATTCCCCTCATCTTGGTGTGGTACACGATGCTCTCTGTGAGGCAGAAGGGATGTGAACACACAGAAACCTGTTTCTCCCGAGGAACCATCCAGCAGTGCGTGCGACCAACATGTTTATTCCACGATCTCAGTGTGACCTGGGCGCCTGCTCTAAAAAGAAGCCTTTAATATTCTGCCTCCTTCTAACAAAATCTGGTTTTATCTTCCAAGAACTTTTATGATGCAGCCAGGCACTGCCAAGTATAAAAGTCTGTGCCATATTGAGAGCACGAAGACACCTAAACCATCCCATTAAAATGGCAGGGGGCTATTGCTTGGACCAGACTGCTTCTATGCAATTCAACTAAGCCTTTCTCAAGATGTCCATGGGAGGAGCACGGTGACCGTGCCACCGGCCCCAGTGTGCAGCTGCACTCCAGGCTGCCGCTCGATTTAGATCCTGCTCGCCGCGGAGCCTGCCAGCCCTTGCACACACGCATCTTCCTCTACATTCCCACCCACACAAAGGCAAAACCGGGCTTGACCTTCCCCACTCTGCTCTGTCCATGCATCCCCCTCTAGTCTGAACAAACTCCTGCCATCTGTCCTGCCTGTGCTGCTGACTGCTACGATCTGATCCAGGCAGTCCAATATATTCATGTCTGTTTCTCAGCCTGCTACGGTCCCTGGAGCTGCCCCCCGGCCCCCTCTCCTGAATTGTTTCTTGAACTGTTTAGACATTTTGGAAAATAAGTCTGCTGGAGAAAAGGTCTGCAATACATTAAAATCTTGCCATTAGTATCGACACAGCCAGCCACTGGAGTCTGAGTACAGTGCGTCTTGAAGATTCTTACTAGAGAGTCCTGTTTAGTTTATAACCACATCCTCCATACTTCATTGGCTAATTTGAGAAGTAAAAGCATGTTTCTAGACTAAAGGATGAAGTGTCAGATATTCTTGTCCTTGGATCCAGGTTAAGTGACAGTCTTTGCATGTATAACACATTTCCACACAAAAGCTACTTTGGGAAAGAAACTGTGGGCACAATGGAGGGATTAAGTAGAAAGCACAGTTGCATAAAAACTAGAAGATACCATTGGGTGTGATAAGAAAGTATCTCCAGTCTTTAAAGTAGGGGTACAATGTTCAGAGCGCCACATTTCCAAATTCCAGGAGCAGAGATGCCCTCCCAGCCTAGGCTCGGGGCAGTACAACAGCACAACATCAATGTTCAACCTTTTGTGCTTCCTTCTCGAGAAAGGAGAGACCATCAGACCGAACAAGCTGAAGTTTTCCTTTAAAATTCAGCATTGATTAATTTCTTATGCTTTCAATTTTCCATTTTTCCATATATCTTTATCAAGTTTTGCTGACCACCTGCTTTGACCTGCCTGCTGCCATCTAAGGGGACTCAGCAGGTACAGCCACTCAACTATTCGCTGGAAATTTTGGTATTTTTAAATCCCACATTTTGGGAAAGAGGTGAAAAGAAGGGTTGCAATGGGCAGTGTGTGTTCCTCACAGCACAGCATTCAGCCACTGCAAACCCACAGGATTTACCCAAGACTCTCTCTACGAAAGGACTCCCAACACAGTGACTCCTGAAGAGAATAAGCACTCTGGCCCTCTTCCTTGAAAGGACATCCTTAAAAAGATATACCAGATATAAACTGTTGTGCTTGCAAAGAACTAAACCAACAAGATGAAAGACACTGAATGAATTCCTTGTTTGAGTGAGTCAAGCTCTAGTGTTGTGTGTATGGCATTTCTCCCTCAAGCTGGTTTCCTCACTCCCATACAATGTTATCTTGAGCACCCCAATCAGTGAGAAGAGCAAACAACAGGGGCAAGATGACCCATCACTCCTGAGAAAGCACCCACTGTGACAACCCTATTTCCTTGTCATGTCTCATCAGCTCCGGATTGTGTTGCAGTGAAATGCAATGGCAATGCACAACGAGGGCTGGATACAAAACCCCATGGGACACAAGCCAGACCTGTAGTGTGGTATGAGAGCCATGCAGATTAGGAAGGGAAGCCATACAAAACGGAAGGACTTACACCAGAGTTCATAGTAGTAGTTGCAACACTGGGACTGTCCACAACAGTGGCCCGTTTCACATATGTAACTTTGATTGTTGACACCCATGCAGGTTTCCTTGTCCTAAAATTAAACAGACACACTTTTAAGATCCTTTGTCAGTATCTTTTGGAAATGTTTTACTCAATGATCTGCAAGCATTTGAAAAGTACAAGTTACGGTCTTTGGAAACTCTAAAATACATAAGGAGGTTAAAAGACATCTAAGGACCACCAAAAAACACAAAGGACTGTTCAGAAGAAAATCCCCATATCTCCAAACCCATGAGTTACACTGTTTTAGCATCTAGTCAGCACTGCTGTCTCATCATCCCTCTCCTTTTCCACTAAAAGTTACCACATTTTGGCAGCCAGGCATTCTCTTAAAAAGAAGAGATGACATTTGTTCCACATTGTACACAGTATCACTGTATTACTGGGGCTGAATGCCAAGTGGAGGAAAAGCATTCATAAAGGGAATGTTATAATTTGAGAAAAGACTGCTTGGATTCATTTAGATCTAAATGATAATTACAATATGTTCCTGCAAGATTCCAATCTAAAATTATTCCTTCATAATTAGCCATGTGCTGTATGTAAGATCAGCATTCCTGTAGAACTTCTTCCTGGAATAGCAAAGTAGTCCAGGAGCAGAGCCAAATCAGCTGTAGCGTATCACCCAGCGGGTCCTCAAGACACCTAACATGGAAAAGGTCTGTGGTGTGAGGTCTCAGTTCCCCACATGGTGCATCACTTCCCAGAAGTCCGTGTTTTCCTCCTCGTCTGAAAACATGGCTGGGAAAAAGTACAAAACACAAGAAAACAGAAGCATTTTACAGGCTGTGGTTTGTACTTCCTCTAATAGGTTTTGGGGCAACCTGGGAGTTCAAAGAACACTACAGAGTTTAAGAAACACACAGATCTTAATTAAAATCACTGTAACAAAGTTTTTATTTTCACTTTCTTTCACTTGAAATTTCTTATAAGGAAAAGAAAATGTGGGTAGGCTTATACTGAAAGCTGTGTTGAAAAAAATAATTTTGAAAGTACGGACCCACTAAAGAACAACAAAACCCCACCAGCAGGCTACAGGGATGCACATCCATGGAGCCCAATACTGGCTGAACTGCACTGTTTTATGTGAGTGCACCATGGCCACACTTCTCACAAGCCTCTATGGAGCCACCACACATGCAAAATACCAAGTGCTTTTCAAACGTTGAACCACCTCACCGAACAAGTGATGTGAGGCAGCAGCTTCAATGTGTAAGAGTCCTGCACTAAGTTTTCAGTATATTTGGGGACCTGGAGGAGCACCAGCACTTCCCTCCCATGCAGCACCCCGGTTGGAGCCACACCTCCCCAACACAGGTCTCTCACCTGAGCACCCAAATTACAGCAGCAACATAACTTCTAAAAGCAGAACAACCTCCTGCCACCTGAGGCTCAACAGGAAAGACCCCACGTTGTTTCTTTTCTCCTAGGAAGTCACACCAACTTTTGAAAGGGTTTTGATCAAGCGAAGGCAAAATTCAGCAAACACAACACAGCATACGATGTACTGCTTTCCCTTTCTTCCATGGATACCATGATTTCCACAAAAGGTTCTAAAAAGCACCTTTAAAACTCACCCACAGAAACAACAAGCTGGAGGGGTACCTGCCTTTATTTTTCAGGAAGAGAACATTTTGCTGGACAGACCAGTCCAACAGGCAGCTAAAGCAAACATTTAGTTCTTGTCCTGAGATGTTGCATGTCAACAGTAGGAGCACCATTTTCCTGTACGGTAAGGAGGTGTTTCCATCTCTAACGGCAGAGGCTGGTGGCAACTTTCAGGAGACATTGCTGAGCTAGCACAGCATTTTCTGCTTCAAGCACACTATTCATTCCAAAAATGGTAATTTCAGCCAGAAAAAGAACTAGAAATAGGACACGTCTATTCTCTTATCTGTTCTTATTAGTTTATTTACATTTTTCCTCATTTTTGTTGGCCTTGTAGAGCTAATGTAACTGATGAACAGCATAGACTTTGGCTCTCATAGGAAGAGAATTGAGAAATTAAGACGCCATTGCAAAATTGCAATCCTGATGATAATGCTCAAGTCAGAGAATGACTGGTTGAGGTTTGTGGTTGTGACACATGAAGATCAATGTGACCTGTTGAACCAGCACATGAATCACATGGCGCTGGTGAAAAAACAGAGTCTCACAGTGCCATTTCATGATCTCCTCTGCAACACCACACTCGATCCACCCCTGACCACTTCTGGTTTACTCCCCAAAAATTTCATCCATTCAAGTGTTGCCTCCTTCAAAGAGTAGCAATAAGGAACAAATCAGTGTCTTTGGGCAGCAGCAACTTATAACATCTTCAACTCTATTTTCTCACTTAAAAACTTGTGGCAGTCCCGATTTCAGAGACTTTCATCACACCGTCCTTTTAGCTGAACTTACTGCCTCCCTCTTGCCAACCTCATTATATATGAAATGACCTTTCCACACATGCTGATGTGCAGGGTTGCTCCTTGTTAACCCAGCTGGCCAACAGGTGAGTCAGTACATGCTCAACAGAGGATCCTGAGCAGCCAGGATGGTATTCTGCAGGTTGTTCCCGGAGATCAAGTCTCGGGCAACATCCTGCTTCTCACCTAGAGCAGAGTTTAAATCTTACTGTCCAGAGCTTCTTTACACACTGACCCAAGACAGATGCTCTTCCTTGCTAATGCACCTGTGCTTGTACCTTCAAACAGTCTCACAGTTGGCTTTCAGCTCCCACAGTTCAGAACAGCCAGGGGTTTTAAAGTCCTTGCAATGCTGACCACCAGCCATGCTCCTCAAAGTCCAAGCAGCTCATTTTGGAGCCTTTCTGCAGCCACCTGCCAGCCCAGCCACCCAACAGGCTTTTGGAAACACGGAGCTGTCAGACTTGGGGGCCACGTGTCAGGCCCAGAACTGTCACCAGTGTTTCCAAACAGTTTCACAGAATCAAGGAATAATTTGGTTTGGAAAGGATCCCAGCAGGTCACATGGTCAAACTACTGCTCGGAGCATGGCTACCTCCAACACTGGGTTATGCAGCCTGGCACAGGGAAAGAGATAAAAGGCAACAGATCTTCAGAAATAAAAGCCTACCAGGGAAAGATTCCAGCACAAGGAGAGCATTGTTTTGGGATCTGTTGCAGGTGACTCCTTTGGAACAAGTATTTCAGTCTCCTTTCCCCTTTTAAGTCAAGACTCATTTCTGTGAAAAGCTGAGCCACTGTACAATTTGCTCCTTTTCTGCAAGTCAAGGAAGAGGTTATGCAGAGCCACCCTGACCATGACAGAGACCATGACATTCTTTGTTAGGAAATTTCTACCTATTTCCAAGCTCTTTGATCTGGCTCCACTTTCTATTTAAATCCCAGGCTGCACTTTTCACACCAGCAGCATTTTATTATTTCTACTTCCTTCTCCCGTGCATTCTTTGTGTCATAGGCTGCCAAACTAACTACCCAAGACATATCAGCAATACAGTTATCTAGAGTCTAAATGTCTCCTGGAAACAATGGCCCAAGTGCTTGTGCTATGAAAGCACACTATTTCCTCCCTCACACTAAGAGCCATAGACAAGGCACAGGGCTGAAAGAATAATTTTATAGATAAGAAAAAAAATATACGGAGGAAAAAATTCTCATAGAAGCAAAGCTGGAGCATTCATATTTTATTGACCTGCCTTTGTGTTTAATTTCCATTGCAAGCAGCACTTGTAATGTTAATTTTTAATCATTCTTAGCAGCATGGAGTTTTTATTGAACTATTACAGAGGGGTTATGGAGGGGTTTTTAGGTAGCCTTATGAAAACAAGGAAGGGGGAGGGATTCTTTCCAAAAGCAATTTCTTCCTCAATAGCCAGTGGCTATTACATTCCAGAGTGGGCTTCCCTGCTGAAGGAGTCTTGTTTTCTTGTTGTCCAGGCAAGCAAGCACATCCCTCCCTACCAGCCTTTGTTCAGCTAACTGTAGATGCCTCCAGGCAGGATTACTAAGCAGGATCTACATGGGCCTGCTCTCAAAGAGCATTCAACTCCATTAGAGCAGAATAGTCTTGTTTCACAACTAAGAAGCCACAACATGCCATCCATTATCTCCCACCTGCAAAGCCTAGGAGATTCCCAGCTCATTTCAAGGGATTCACTTTGTCGTGTAAATCAGCATGTACCCAGGGCTGCATGTGCATCACTGCCTCCGTGGTACCATCTTAAGAGCTGGCCTGAGAAACCGGAATCGCTCAGTCCCTGACACACAAAAAGCCAGGAGCTTTTGGGAGAACACTCTGTAGATGTGGAGCCCATGTTCCCTCCCAGTCCAGTCCAACAGAAACCATTTGTGATATGTGGTACAGGCTCTTTGTCATGAAACTGGCTGAGCTGGGAAGACCTCACCTGGTGTGTTTTGAGTCTCTCTTCATATTAAGATGTGGCATTTCGGATTAGTTTTCACATGTCATAAACTTTATAAAGTAACACTGAATAAAAATAAGATTCTTTTTTTTACTTATTTTCTTGTTGATATTTGGCATTTGTGATAAACCCACAACCATACTGGCAACTCCGCAACTCTGCCAGTAGCACACTTTTGCTGTCAAGTGCTTTTACAAATAATCCTTAAAATATCCATCAGTGGTACGTGTAAGAGAACTCAAGGCAGCGCTGTATGTTGTCACATCTGAAGCCACAGCAAACAGTAATGTCAGGGCCAAGGAAAAAAGCCAATTATTCTCTTCGCCTTCCAGTTTAGTATTAGACTTTTACTGGAGATCTGTGTGACAAATTAAAGGTCAAAATCTGGGGCACAATCAAGACAAGAGGCATTCATGAAGATCTGTAGGTTGACTGAGCTGCTGCTCCTCACTGCAAGGAAGGATGGACTAGACCTCCTTACCCTACTTTTGTACAGGTTTTCAGTAGTAAATGGCTGGGCTTAATAGCTGTAAATCTGTTGGGACTTATTGCGTCTGAAGCCAATGTTGGAAATGAAGGGAAATAACTGATTGACAGTGGAGTTCCATCACAATAAAAGGATCAAGGCACTTCACTCTTTTTCTACTCTCAAAAGTCAGCAGTTAACCTACGCGCGTACTGTTGCTAAGTCAGAAGGGAGAACGATGAAGATGAGCAAATTCCAGGCTAGCGTGGCTATTTTCCAAGTTGAAAATTAATATGTGCAACTGCAGCAACAAACACCACAGCCCACGCTCAGAAGTGCATAGTTGGCAGCCAACCACCTACAAAAGCTGACTCCTCAGTCGGCATTAATCAGGTAACCAAAACCAGCAGTGGCCAGTATCACGAAATCTAATAACCATTTTAGCTTTTTGCTCTGTCTCCTCTTTCCACGGAAATCCAGCCTCCATTACCCTAAATATGAACACCTTTATATGGCCTCTATGTGTCATTCAACCTGGCAGAGTACCCATTCATCCTAACCTTGGTAATACTCTGGGAAACACTTGGAAATGTGACTTGCATTTACTTACAGCAATTTATAGGCCATTCCTGTCTCCTAGGATAGCCAGTTTTTTAGACCTACTCTAATTCCCTAATTTCTCCAGACTTCACTACAGCATTTGTCAAGGCACTATGCAGCAAATTACTGTTTTAACTGGAAGAGATGGAGAATAACAGCAGGATGACAGGAGTGAGTAAAGCACTGCACAAGAGGCATACAGACAGAGGGACTCAGAGAAAAGCCCAGCAACAGGATGAAGGGAGACTGCCAAAATGGCATCTGCTGAAGGGCAAGATACAACTGGTTTTAACAGGACCTGGGCTCAACCTGTGACCACTCCAGACCTTCTGGTTTCACAGCTCTCATAGGGACTTTGGTAATAAGCATCTATTTAATAATAAATAAAAATCCTGACCTAGTTATTTCACTAATCTCATTACTCGCAGGCAGCAGTCCCTTGCCCTCAGTACCCAGCCGCACCCATAATAACAAGCAAGATGGATTTAAGCAAATGACAGTATCCTCAGAAAAATATAAAGTATGTATTTTGAGTAACTCACTATCAGAATTTGAACCATATATATTCTTTAAGCATTCTGTGTAACAGAATGGAAGTGGTTGTCAGTATATTAAATATGTCAGAAACAACTATTTGATATCCACTATTTATTAGTTCCCACTTGGCTGTTACTCAATCTCACATATCAGACTATCACTAGTGTTGGTTAGCCAAGTGCATCAGCAACAGCTCATGAGAATGCAAACACAAAGCTACCAAAGAAAATGATCCCTGTCAGATAAGGCACTCAAGGGGTAGCAAGTTAAAATTGCTACTGAAAATACTAGGCTGGAATGCCAAATCTTGCCACAGGGTTTTACTACAATTCCTGCTTTGCCAGCAGCCCCCCAGTTCCTACTCAAAGTTAATCTTAAATAAAACCTCACTAGATCCTTTCAGAGAAGGACAGCAGGTGGGATCACAGCAAGGACAGGCAGAACTGCTGGGGAACCCTGGATCACCAGGGCAGCTCAGGACCCACAGACACCGGTGTGGCTGAGCCTGCACCAAAGCCTCCAGACATCTCCTGTCTTCACAAACATTACACCTGCTACTCCTTTGGAACATAAAAGCAAAAATCCACCATCTGAGCAAGTGTCATGTCTTTGGTGGGTTCGATTTAACAAAACCACATTAAGATTGCCAAAGATGAAAGTGGCTTTGACTGCTGAGAGTTACTGGAACCTCGTGTGCCAGGCCCTGCCAGCACAACAGGGGATAGATTCCTGTAAGCCTGCCTTATGACAGACAGCTGAGGCCAGGAAATAAATCAAGTCTGGACACTTCTTCATAAGTCACCCACCACAAATTTTGTTTTGCTGAATGTGGGGAGAAAAAAAAAGCGTAATAAGTGCAAATATCCAAATACTTAAAAGTACAATAAGTGGGGTAGGAATGATGCCTCTGAGCTGTCTCAGGCACAATAAAGATCTCCAAAATGAGAATTCTAATCCACAACATTTATTGCTTCACTAATGCCAGCATCAGGAGAATTATATTTAGATCAGCATGATTAATCAGCCACAGGAGACCCATCCTCACCCCCAGCGGATGCAGAACCTCCAAGGTTTTATTAACCTTTATCTGAGGAACAAATTGGTTTGTTGCATCCATTTATCCTGGAGAAGTACTCCAACTATCTTTAAACAGACACTATCCTTTCACAGATCATGGACACTTTGATATATTTCCGTAAGAGCTGGTTTCATTTTTGTTTATTGCAGGTTTCACTTTCAGACTCCAAGAACCACACACTGGTGTTTAAAGCACCATGTGACCGTCACCCCTTGCTAGAAGCTTCCCAGCAGTAGTCCTCAGCCCTCTCACATTAAAGATACACACTTCTAGGAAATTACAGCTTTGAGGAGGCCATCTTGCATTTTGTTGGTTTAAACCACCAAACAGAAGAGCATGCTGAAAACCTCAAGCAGTTAAAATTAAAACCGAAAACGTTAGGAATCCAACATCTTAACCTTTTTTTTTTTTTTTTTCCCATTTATGCAGTGAACTAGGTGAACATGTTCCGAGCTTCCACCTCCAAATTTAGGAGGAAATGCTCACTTAAAACTAAAAGGAGAGATCCTCTACAATCATGTTTCCTCGGATGGGAGCTTTAAACACCCACATTGCACTGATGTCAGATAGTGCTGACCTAGCTTTTTAGACATTTAAATATCATCCCCACTGCAACAATAAAAAATCCCCAAATCAACCAAACACCTTACTTTTACCAGGTGTTCGGCAGTCCATCTGCAATGCTACAATGCTGCTGGCTCCCAAAGAAGAAAGAAGGCAGATCCAGGGAAAGCGGCTGTTCAGTGCAGTCCAAGGGTACAGAGCAAGGGGTGCTGGCCCTGGGGAGCCAAAGATCTCACTCTGATCCTTCCATCCTCGTCACACAGCTCATGGGAGGACACCCCACTCAGCACCTCTTCCCGGAGCTTGCAGCCCAGGATCAGCATCCCTCGTGTTGAGTGAAAACAACAAAGGGCATCCCAGACAGCCAAGTGTTTACAGTCCGAATGTACCGAGTATAAACCAAGAGACAATGGAAGTGATGAGATGTTCCTGAATTCCTCCCACACTTTCAATTAAACAGCACTGTTCAGTATCAACCCTTGGAAAAAGAAATTTCTGAACAGTATTTGCATGCAGGACACAATCACAAATACTTAGATTTAATTTTTTTAAGACTAAAAATGATTAGAACTAAAAGTTCAAGCAGCTCTTTCCCACTATATCCTTTATCAGCGGATAAAAATAGCCAAGAGCTTTGCTCTCGTGTTCTTGAGGCAACACCTTTTTTTTCCTGCTTCCTGTAAATGCCTCTATCGATGCCGAAAAGTTACCAGCAGAGAAAAAAGTACCATCCATCCGGTGAGATAACCAGATGTGCACTGTTCTTCCAGCAAAGGAAGCCAAATTACACCTAACTTCTGCTTTTACACCTTATACAGCACCCCAACTGCACTGAATACATCTCTAAAACAAAAAGATTAACTTAAAAACAGGAACTTGAGAGAAAAACACACCCGTGAGTCTCGAGCAATCTCGGCATTTGAGGCAGCTACGTCTCACTGCAGTTCGGGAGTTGCCTGAAGCCTTCCAGCCTTTGCGCCCGAATTTCTCCCTCTGGTTCAGTTCCGAGTTTTTAGGGCGAGTCTCTTTGCCCTGAGTGCTAACAAGTGAACGATTATTTATAGCTATTGCACCAATCACAGAAGGTCATTGTGCTAGAGGTAGTTTCTTATGTAAAACTGTTTTCGTATAGGAGGGTGTGGGGGTGGGGAGAGAGCTGCGTTTCACCAAAACCGAACTGATAAGGAAAAAGAGACAGCACTGCTTACTCAGCAGCGCGTTGAAGTCCTTCAGGGCTGCTAAACAACTGAAAGCAGGTAGTTTAAAACACGTTGTGGTCCAATCTCGACTTTTTCATTCTATATTAGAAACTGCAAGCAGCACTCTGATATCATTCAATATGTATTTATTGTGGATTACAGATCACAGCAGTGCTGGAAAGAGTTTACAGTTAGACTCCCCTACAGACGTGCCTCCCAAACCAAAAAAAGGGTTTGCTCTCCCCAGCCTAGGAACACATAGTTGGCACCTCCTCCAGCAGAGAGCAGCTGGGCAGTTGCTACCGTTTCTCATTCCACTCGATATTACCAGCTATTAAATTATCCCAAGTTTCTTGTTCAAGCTCAAACTCTCTCAAAACAATTAAAAAATCACCAAGCTGTGGGTCACAGCATGTTGCCATTTTCCATTTGGTGACTTTTGTTAGAGATGAGACACACGCACGTATATATAAATGCCTCTTTCTGGTTTTTTTCTGTTTTTTTTCTGTTTTTTTTTTCTTTTTAAAAAATCCACAGACGCAAAATAATGCCTGCCCAACAAAACAGTTCAAAGTTTGGCGTGTTTTTAAGAAATGCAAACGCAATTCCATTTTAAGGACTGTGGGAAGCACCCTAAAACCCAACCAAACAAGAACTGCACAGGAGCACGACACAAAGAGCCTCCCTGCCGCAAAGCCTCCAACAACAACACGGAAGTTTCTATCCCTGGCTCACAGTTTTGCTCCTTCCTTGCTAATAAAAAGCGTCTCTCACACAACTGTGCTCCCCGATCACACGCTACGGGTGGGGAGGTGCTGATTGTACAGTTCCGTTTTGGGAAAGTCAGAAATCATTTCCTTAGAGGTGAGGGAAATAAAAATAAAAGCAGTCAGTCACATCCTCCACCTGAGCAAGCAGCTCCCACCGCACTTCAGCCGGTTACCTGTCTGAGACCCAGGAGGAAAGGCATTCTGCAGGCTCATCCTCCACGCCAGCACATGGGAAGGCAGGAATTTAAAGCCCCACAGCAACCATTTCTTCATCTGCTGTGGGCAGCCCGCTCCTCCGATCCTATTTAAACCAGGGCTTCCTCAGCTGGGAATGCTAAGTAAACAGGGTCCTGGGACACTGCACGCACTCGCTGGCTCCCCCTCCTCCTCCTCCCACTCCCTGTGACATATCTCAGACGCAGCCCAGCCGGGGTGTTTGCAAGAGGGAAATGACATCAAGTCGGGCAGTTCTGAAAAAAAAAAACAACTCCAAAAAAACCCCCAAAACCAAAAAAGCAAAACCAGAAACAACCCCCCAACACAAAACCACACACACACATAAAACCCCCCAACACAAACAACAAAACCAAAAAACCACCACCAAAAAAAAAAAAAAAAAAGGCAGCCCTGAACCTTAAGAGTGCTGAGCTGCTGGGTGACACCGCTGCAAACGGGACCTGTCAGGGAGCCCCCCTGGTGGAGCAGAAGTGCTCTCCTCCCCGCTAAGGGGATGCTGCCATGGAGGGCAGTCGATTAAAAATGTTGTCACAGCTCGGTGATGATTAAATCTCGCTAAGCAAAAATAGACAGTTCATCTATTTCTGAGGAGAAAGCTAAGTTTGAAGCTGCCCGCTGGACAACACCAGAACCCTAGAAGCCACCACCAGGCTTCTCCAAGTACCTCCAGACCCTGGGGACCTGGGTGGTCTTCACAGATCCAAAGCACTCCCATGCCACCTTCTGCCTGCCACCACAGCTCCACTTTTTCTGACTCACAGCACTGTTCAACTCCCAGCTCCTCCAGGTATCAGCTGTCCCTCTAAAGAAACAGCAGCAACTTCCCTGGTTTCAGAAGGATCAGGATTGGACCACTCCAGCACCAGACAGGTGATGGGAAGCGTTTCAAATTCACCTCTCCCGAAGGAAAATCTGACTAGCCCTGTTGAAAGGTTTCTCATTCTACTTGAGCTCATTTCACATTTTCATGCCAAGGGGCAATTAAGCCTTATAAACAAATTTATCATCCGGTGCCCAGGATGGCATGTCTTGTTTGTCCTCCCCCAAGCAAGGAGTACAGCAAGTTCCACAGTGGTGTAGAAGATGACACTGCAGAAGGTAATCTAAATTTAACTCCCTTTTCTACCTCCACTTTGAAAGTTCAGCAACCTCTTTTTTTCGTGCTTCTCTTTAATCAGCAGCTGTCCTCGTCTGTCGGGGGGGATGGGGACACCATCGCCACTCCCATATGCCCCAGCAGCAGCTCCATGGATATTTGACAGAGGACAAACTCCCCTGGCTTTTGGCCTCTTTGGCTTTGGAGCCCAACACATTAAAATATATGACAAGGAAAGGAATACACTTTTTTCCATAGTGAGTTCACTGAATGCCTTTTTTAGTAACAGTTTTAATAATAATTTCAGTACTTCAGAAGAGAGAGAGAGAAATCACGTAAAATTCTTGCAAACGCTGATTTGCAACAGGAGGAAAAAAAATTAAAGAGGACACTAAAAAAAAAAAAAAAGCAGAAGAGGCACCCCTTGCCACCCAACAGCTAGACAGCTTGCAGCAGTGTCCGAAAAAGACACCCATTCTGCACATGCCAAAACCACTCAGTGACCACCACTGCCTCCTCCCAGCCCGGCCCAGCCCGGAGTGGTTTCCCAAACGAGAACCCCGCTGTGTGCGTCCCCTACACAAGCGGGCTATGAGACTACACACAAGCATTACTTATTTTTACACTAACTTAAAGGCACCATCTAAAAATGCTGTTTAAGGGTAAGCACATCCCTGATTTTCCTAAGAGAAAACAAGCAACGAAGCAATTTCCTGGAGGATACAAAACATCAGCGTTAACTAGCATCAGCCAGGCAATGGGATTTTCCAGCTTTTCTGCTCTTGGATCAAACAAACGCTCAACCTTTGCTTTTCCAATTCTATGGACAAACACCAGTGATATAAAAGGGTAGCTTTCTGTTTTAGTAATCTGTTCTGTGGCCTCACGCTGGCCTTTGAAACATCCGATTTTGGCTGTTGCTATCCAGAGCTCTGGACTAGGCAGATCCCAGGGCTGAGCCAATGCAGCAGTTTCTAAATCCCTACTGTCAGAAGGAATCTAACTTTAACCACCCGCCTCTCCCCCAGCACACACTCAAAAGGCAAAGCGTCATTCCAGATCTAAGACAAGTTGTGAAGGACTATCAAAAGCAGTAACTTGGCGGAAAAGCAAAAGCATCCTAATTTATGTGTGAATTCAGCAATCCTGGAAAGACTGATACAAAAAAGGTGGTTTGCAAGCAGGCATTACCACATTCGACTGCAGCAGGAGCAGCCACCCTCTCTTGCAGTCCCTGAGTGACAGCGGCCAGTAACATGCTCCACAACTCTGCTATAGGCGACTATGGAAAAAACCCTGTGGAGGGACAGAAAAAAAAAAAAGAGCTGGACAAGGTATCCTTCTAAAACCCTGATCAACACCCTCAGAACCTTTGCAAAATACCTAGGTTCTCCTAATCATTGCAATTGCTTTGTAAATACCAACGGGTATCCTTTTACCCCCTCCTCTTTTTTTAAGTTTGTAAGTTCTTGCCCCAAAGCTCTGTCCTGGCAGCAGTGAGTTTCATAGACGGTGGTCGTGAACAAATAGTTTCTTTCATCAGGAATGAATTCACCACCTCTAATTTGACTTTCATATTATTAGCAGGTGGAAACAGAAGTCCTCATCCATCTTCTCACCCATTCATTACTCTGTACCTGTTAGCTATCTTCTTATAAAAGATATCAATCTTCTCTGTCCTCTTAATGTAAAATCTTTTTCCAAAGCCTTCAGCTGCTCATTGTCCAGTTCCAAAACCTTTCTAATTTTCTACTGCTCTCTGCTTGAGGGAAACCAGACCTGAAATAATAATTATTTTAATGAAAACAAGAGCAGCTCTAAGGCAGGCTCAGCATGGGTTCACTTCCTTTATACAAACCTGGAATTTAAGATCTGCAAAGGCTACACTAGAATGCATCTATCCAAGATATAATGAACAAAACAAACACAAGTTTTCTGTTCCTTAGTAGATGACTCTCTTGAGGGCTCTGAAAAGTCAGGACTAATGTCAGGACAGATTATGGGATCTACATTACTTTCAAAATTTGCTTGTTTAGGCAGCCACCAACCATCCTTTTTTGGCCTGTCAGCGTGGATCCCACCGCAGAATAATGGTGAGCAGATCTCTACTGGGAAGGAGGGAGTGGAGGCCTCTAGGCATTACCAGTCTGTAATACTGCTCCTCTGAACATGCCATCTGCCCCAAACACGATGTCAAGCCAAGGATGCTGCTCAGTACCTTCACAGGCCAACACACTGTGCCTCATGACCTCAGATATAACAAGCAAGTGAAGCACATGACAGAAGTTGCTTGGGCCATTTTAGAGTCGCTTCCCATGTTTGATGGGAGATGCCTGCAAGCAGGTCTGGTAACGAAGCAGGGTATAGTATTCATTTTGATACCCCCTGAGGAGGCAGCCTGACCTTTACGTGATCCAGTTATGATAACACGATTGCAACAAAAACTGATGTTGTGCGTCTCAAATCTGTCAGGCTTGAAGCATGAGGCTGCTCTCAGTTGCTGCACTATTACAGGGAGAGGTTTCGAACAGTAAACATGGATGATGTGTAATATCCACTCGATTAAACTTTTAATACCTACTTCTGCAGCTACATACACAGGTTGACCATAAAGTTGAAACGATTTTATCTAAATCTTCTTCCATTTGCCCCGGTACACTCTGTTATTTTCATGTTGGTAAGAGGAGCATTTCTGGAGCACCAGCTATCCATTTTTGTTAGTCAGCCCACAGCCTTGTGTGCTAGGACAGGGACTTCACAAATCTGGCATGCACTCAAAACACAGTGTGAAAGAAGCAACCTCAACGAAGGTGACTTTATCTTTCCCCATCCTGGAGATGGTTCTGGGAATAAAGAAAAGAAAAATGAAAGGATCATACAGAAAGGTGTAAAAGCAGATCTCTGTTTCTCTAGAATAAGACAATATCCAGGAAGAACAAGCTCCATCTGCCTTGACAGCAAATATTCTAAAGGGACTCGTTTGCTAGCAAAACTAGCGTGAGGCACGGGGAGACCACCAATGCTGGAACAGCAATGCAATGCTAAGTCTGCCTACAAACCATTTCTGTCTGCCCACCTGCGCACTTGTAGATCCCTGAAGAGTGAAGGGCAACTTCCCCACCCTAATGATACCATTACAAGAACATGATGACTTTCCAATGTGAGGACCAGGTGTCCCGGGTTCATGTAACACATACAGTACTGGCACTGCCTCCCAAGAATGCCATCAACAAATTCCAGAGGACCAAGAAGAACAGGTCAGGCTGGTAACTTCCCAGTACCTGCAGGACCTAGAGGATTTACTCTTTTGCTCAGGGAACAAGTGGCCCAAAACAAACCTTTCACTGTCTAGTATTACTGTGTTGTTGAGGAGTGAGGTAAAGTGGGTCCCCCAATTTGCACGCACTTCAACTACAAAACAACAACACTGAAGTCATTACATTTACTAGTTTTCAGGCCAAACTGTCTTAAATCTTTGTTGGAGAAAGCAAAGAATAATTTCAGGAAAAGACACCATACATGTTGGAACTGGCTTGTGAGCTAGCACTGCAATCAGTCTGATGGATCAATAAATTTTAATGTGCAACAAAGCACAAGGGCTTGCAGTGGGGAGAAGCTGTCCCTCTTCCTCACAGGCCGTCACTTGTCAGCTCAGCGATGTAGAAGTGCAGAAAACTTTTGCAGCTTAGTAAGTTAAGCAAATAGAGACAGTGCATTTCAACCTCACTGCTGTCACCTCTCTTTCTCTCGGACTAACTGGTTAACCAGGGAGGATGAGACTGTGCACTTCAAAATATGCTCAGTGTTACAGAGAGCCCTAACAGCAACAGCTCGTGCTTGATTCCAATTGACTCTCGATTCCAACTGAATCCCAAACAGCAACTGTCAGCCAAGCAGACAAGTACAAATATGTGCCACATCTCCACCCAAAAGCCATGTGTAAGCCCTGGACTCGAGCAGTGTGCACCACAGAGGAAGCCACTACCCACTCCGTCACCTGCTATTTCAGTGAGAGCCTGTCCTCCTCTTCACTGCTTCTTTGTGGGTGAAGAAATGCCAACAGTAAAGCACTTCCCTTTGCACTTTTGTACAGCAAGCAATCCCTCCTCTGAAGCTGCCTTCTGTATTAAGCTATCCTACAGGCACTCAAGGAAAGGGCATGGAGCAGACAAGGGGTGGTCGTGGAGGACATACCCAAGAGGAGTCCTCTCCAACACCCATCTGACAGAGGAGATAAAAACGGCCACATCCAGGCTGTTCAGACACTCCTACCCACTCTGCTGTTCAGCTGATGGGAGAGTAGTGGCAGCAAAAAGTCCAGGCTCTTCTCTGAGACCAAAATAGTTTTTTCTAAGTGTAGCTTGAGTCTTCCAGCCCTCAGTGACATTGTTCCCACTGCTGTTTCCCCACAGAGCAGAAAATGATAGCTACAGGTCCAGTTTGCTTTTCTTCACAGCAACAGAGTTGTGGCCAAGTCAGTGCAACTGTAATGCCAAAGTCTGTGTGAATTATCTACTTTTGTATGACCACTCCTCCAATACCTACGCCATCCAAGCCCAGAGGTGTTAAAAAGCTTCAAAGTCCTTTGCCACTGAGGCACAGAGGGACTAAAGGGTTGAAAGTGCCCTACTGAGAAGTGACGCTAACTGCTTCAAAAGAGATAGGGTTAATTTTGCCCCTTTAGCATTCCCAGGTTTTTGGGCACCTGAGATGCCCAAATGAAGATGTCAGGCTTCACTTTTAGTCTGGAGTGGGTAATGAAGTCACGGGAAAGCCTACTCAGCTTTCTCTAAGCCTGCTAGGAGGGGGAGAAGGAGGGAGTGGGGAGTTCAGCTGTTAAATATTTGACGAGACTGTCTCAGGAGGGCAAGTGTATCTGGGGTTGTACAGGGACACCAGCTTGGCTCCTTGCTTTTTGGCACTACAGCTCTCGTCTTCCTGATGCCCATGTATGCAAACAGGACTTTGGTAATGGCTCAAGAGGAGACAATCTGCTCCAGACAGGGAAGAAGGCAGAGTCTGCAGACAGTAACAGGATCCCCGAAGCGCAGAATCAAGACGGTAAGCGTCTGTTCTAGTTTTAGAGTCTTGCACCATGTGGGTAACCAAAAATACAGCCTGTGAGTGCCCTTTGGTCACATCATCATAGACATGCATTGTCCCAAAGATGCTTACCAGCACAACCTTGATGGAGATCTTGGATGCCCTACTCTTACAAGTGCTATTTGATTTCTCTACAAATGACAGCAACTCACTATTTTTAGTGCTCATCTCATGTCTGCTTGGCGTTTCCCTTGGGCCTTACTTACCCTTGTTTCACAGCTTTGGTGCCAGCTCCCACGAAGTGTTTTTTTGATGCCAGAGGGGTTGATGCCAAGTCTGTCTGTGTTGATGCCAAAATGGCAGCTGGCTTTATTGTTGAGACAGGATTTGCCAAAACTAACAACACTAGTGCTGGGGTGACTAGAATTGACTTTAAGGTTTTCATCTTCCTTACTCTTCTATTGCCTCTAGATTCCATGGGATAATGCTGCTCTAAGTACCTTCTGGGGTCCTACAAGATGGATTTTTTCATCATAGTCTAAGTCAATAGGCAATTATACAGCAGACAGTCTTAACTTAGGGATCCTTGAAGAGAAGGATACCTTTATACATGAAGCAATTATCTGGGATGCAGCACCGCTGCTGCTGGGCCCAACTACACAGGCCAAGGCCTGCTGCAGATAAGGCAGGGCATGAACTCTCAGAGCCTGCAAATGTGTTTATAAAGAACCTACCACAAAAACAGTCAATCTACTGAAGATAAGGGTGGCTACGTGATATTTTATTACCAAGATATACCTACGACAGAAGTCTGGAGTGCACAAGAAGGTCAGGGATCAGCCAAATTGCATTACATCACCACGAGCAAGAAGACAAAATCCAAGGAAGTTCATTGCCCTTTGCCCCTTTTGCACTTCACAAGTGCCACTGTGTGAAAAGCCACTATTCAGATAAAATCCAGTCTCACACACGATGCACAGGCATGTTGGTCATGGGAAACACCCACAGAGATGTGAACAGATAGCAGATGTGATAGGCAATCACACATGTGCAGATGCATGTGATTGGAAGCGATGGTATCCCTGCAAATTAGGAAGTCATTTGATGTTAACCTCTGCTGCTTTCCTTATAAATCTAAAACCCCACACCTTGCTCAGAAACAGTGGTGTCAAATGGGCACCTGACTGCCCAAAGACACTCAGCTCTTGCTTCAGGAACGGTGTATTGGTTACCCTGACAAGAGGTAAACAATTGGTTAGAAAGGCTTTGTCATCAGGTAAGACTTTGCTGGGAGGATCTGTTATGCATAGCCTGGTCAGATCTCTCTTTAAGTTTGTTGGTCTTTCCTGACCTTAAGTTTACATCGTGAAGTTTAGAAAAGCCCCCCCAAATCCCAGCAGTCTTGTTTTCCACAGCTTGTTTTACAAGAAAGAGGTTCTTTATTGAGTTCCGAGAATTAAGTTTCTGTTTCCAGCAGAACACCACTTCTACGTGGCCTGAACCCATCCTTAGAGGAACAGATTTTCTGGGAAATCCTTCAGGGAAAAAAACCCAGACATCATCAGCTGCCCCTTCCTGAGCACGCTGCTGGATATTACTGTTTGGTAATGTTACACTGCAGAGCAATATCCCATAGGTTATGCTGAGGCAAATGTCCTCAAATTGCTCTCTATATATGTACACCCTCAAGAACTTTCCTATTATCCCTGGACTTTTCACTCCAGGCCCTGACGTGCCACCTACATCCCCACTGATAAATATGTTCTGGTCTGCAGAAGACTGGGTTTGCAGCACTCAAACCACAAACAATTGGTTTAACTGAATCTTCTTCCTCTTAGAAAATACATGTGTATCACAATATGGAATTCCCAAAATTAAAAGTCTGTCAATTAACCCAATGGGCTGTGCAGTACCTAGAGTTCTACAGGATTTCTGTTATCCAGCAGAAACACAAACTCATCTGTACTGCTGCAAGTAGGCTGAGGCTCAGAGTTTGTGGCATAAGCATGAGGAAAGCCCTCCCACATGGTGTGGTGGTCTGACTAGTAGAAAGACAGAAAGACTTCTCCTCTTCCAAAATGAAGGGCACTGAAGATCACATATTTCTTCATACAACCAAAATGAAGAAAGAAAGGAAATCACAAGTTTTAACTATTAAGAAAGGTCAGTACCACAAGCATTTAAAAGATCACAGCACAACAGTATTGAAGACATCACTTACATCTCTAGACAAAACTCTATGAGAGGTATTCAGTCAAACTCTGCCGTTAAAAACTTCCTTAAAAATGCAACTTTACAGCAAAAACACTTCAGAAAACCTCACTTTAAAAAAAAAAAGATTGTCTTTTCTAACTTGAATTACTGCATTGCTTATGATCTCTCTCCAAGTACTCGGAAGAAAAAAATGAGTAAACAAAAGTAAGGAATAAACCAGCGTTTTGGATGGTTAAGGCCAGATTCAAGCCGAGTTTACCTGTCTCTGTGAAAGAGAATAAAATATAAAATACCTTAAAGCCTAATCTCTCCCCTGTTACAGTACTGGTTCTGTTTTGACTGACATCTTTACCAGGAAAACAAGAAAAGCTCCCCGAAACGCCACACACTTTGCTGCTCTGCCAACCAGAGAGCAGATGTTTTGAGGGGGCCCTCAGAAAGCATGATGTACATAAACCAGAGCTGACAGATGTAAGTTTCCAGGTGCAGATGAAGCTGGTTCAAACCAAGCACACAGGGAAAAAATTCCGTGCCTTCCATCACCACCTTCACCATCCTGCTTCATTTTCCCTCTCTGCAGCTATTTTCCCTAACCATAGGATGGGGATAATGCCTGAGATACTACAGCCATTGGACTCAGAACACAATTAATTGCTATTCTTTCTGTGTCTAGCAGAACTGCCACCGGCCACCCAAATATTTCCTGTCGGGCTCAGCTCGTCCAGAGGCCGCCCCGGGAAGCCCAAAGTTATGTAAGGAACAGGCGGCTGGGAGGAAGCGATGTCCCGGTGTCGGGTTTCAGCACCGGCCCTGGCATTACGCAGTTTGCACTTTGCTTAAGCATTAAAGGCACTGGTGGCACCTGGAATCGCAGCCAGTTTCTAAATTTCAGTGACAAACCTGCTGGCCAGGCGGCTTTGCCCTTTCAAGGGCAGACACCTCCAACACCCTGTGGTCTCACTCCCCTTCCTTCCTGGTATCTGTAGGATTTTCCCCTTAGGTGTATGCAAAACGTGTTCTCCCCTTGCGTACATAAGCTTATTTCAGAGAGTTCAGTAATTAAAAACTTAATTCAGTTTTATTTTGGGAAGAAACGTTGATAACCATAGCCTGCCTTCATGGGCATTATCTTATCCAAACTGCTATAATTTCCATTAGTGCTTGTTATTCCACTGGCAGATAAAGTGAACACTCCCCTGGCTGTCCAGAGCAGGAGGACAACCCACGTGGTTTTACCTCTTCCATGCACTTCTCTGCAGCAAGGTTGCAGGCTGCAGGAAAAGAGAGAAGACCAAGCACTTGTTCTCTCCTAGCTCAAGCCTGGCTCCCAGACATGTGTGTGCTCTAGATCACAAAACCAGTGACCTCTCAGCCCCACAACCATTGCTTCTTTTGGAAATCTTCCATAGCATAAACCACATAGTCTGTATGCATCAGTAAAAAAAATCAAAACAGATCAAAACCTGATTGACATCCTACCTTTTTATAGGAAAGTAGCTGGTGCTAATTAGAGTGACTACGGTAAAACAGTAAATTAAAAAAAAAAAAAAAAAAAAAAAAAAACCCTCCAAAACCCCAAACTAACAAAACCCAGTTACTTTGTTCTTCAAAGGGTGAACAATGTATGTTACCCTCAGCACTCAGAAAGCTCACAGCCCTGTGGGTGACTGTTGAATGAAGAAACTCTAAGGCAAGGAAACATTTTTCCATTTTTAGAAATACTCACTTCTGACACATCATAGGCTCCTACAGTAGTATTTTTCCCCTGAAGAAGGTAATTTGGGGAGTAGAAATTCTGAAAATCTCCTTTGGAACACCAGGACACCAACCCTCATTTCCTGGAAACAAGTGAGAAAACTAACCACCAATTTAATTTCAGAGATCCAGACTGCATCTTGTAAAGTCGTTAGACCATTGAAAAGACATCTTCCAGGTAAAAAATACATAAAGAACTTAGGGACAGACAGCAACATTTGTGAGCAGGATTTAGTTACAGATTTAATTACAGACTGACCATCAGACTTGTCCTCCTTTCAGCACTTGTTCCTTAACACAGGCTTCAAAAGTCAGGGCTGTCTGAAAATCAAAGAGGCAAACCCAGAGGCACCGGGCTGTCAAACTGCTCTGGGAATGATTCGCTGCACCCAAAGCATCAACATTTCTCTAACCTATTCTTAAGGCAACTGCAATCTCTAGTGTACCCACTGCCTCAACAGGGGACACGCTCCTGTGCTTGATGCCCTCTAACCACAAGGATGTTCTTTCCCTTTTACATTAACTCGGGCCTCAGTGCAAGATAAGGCAGTTATTTTTTCTTCTCCGCTAAAAACAAGTCAACTGATCAGTGATCTTCTTAACTTAGCTCACCTGGAAAATTGTTCCATTCCTCTATAAGCCGCTTCCAGAAGACAAAAGAAGTCTTTATTTCCTAGACTGCAAGGATTGAATCGTGGTTTTACTGGTTTTCTCAGTCTGAAACTTAAAATGCAGGATCCAAAATGGTGCATATCACTTACTAGCGGGGAGTATTACAAAATACCTGCATAGGACATTTCTACACCATTAAAGATTTGGTGGGTTTTTTACTGAAAGAACTGCATTCAATTTCTGGTCCAAAATCCCAGGCTATTTCACTTTTTCCATCGCTAAGTACTCTGCATTTTTATTTGAGGAAAAGTGAAATAGGCTTCAGGCTATTTCTTCAAGTTGTTCTCCTGTTTTAAGAAACACAGGCAACCTTCCATCTGCATCTCAAGTGTTTTCTCTTTGTCTCCCAAACTGTTGGCACAGAGGCAGAACAAACCCCTCCAGGATCCCAGTCACCACCACAGACACTCCTTAGCATGTATTCATCACTTTGTGGACCCTCCTGAACACAGATCCTCACTCAGCATCCCATAACCAACGTGCTGCCTCACTCAGGCTGGGCTGTAAAACATCCATTGCATTAACCAAATTAAAGTCATCAGCCCCCTCCCATGAGGTTGTTCCTGATAAATCCACACGGCTTGCTTCCTGTTGCCTTAGAGATGCTTATAAAACCTTCAGGGATTTATTCTAGTACTTTAATAGAGAGTGAAGCATTTCACCATTTTCTAACTTTTTCTTATTTTTTTTCCTTTAATCTGACCCTCTATATGTTTAGTATTTATTTTAATATGTGCAGATTTACAAACAGGAGTTTGTGCACTTTCTGTTTGGGTTTTTTTTCCCCTCAAGAACCAAAAGAGCTGCAAACCCTTTCAGTCTGTATCAGTTACTGAGTTATTGTACACTCACTTCCCTCATTAAATTTTAGATCAATACCTTTTTCTCCTTTTTTTNNNTTTTTTTTTTTTAATCTAACACTGTTTTGCAGAACCTTTTCCTAAGCCTTTGTGTGTTCCTTACTAGCTGCAATACAATTTTTACACCAAAGGTAAATGACACAAACAGTAAAATCTTTACTGTTCCTTCAGTTTTAGATGGCTGGATTTAGTAGATGGTTTTAACATCAGCAAAATATAATGAAGATGATAATAAATTTCAGAATCCTTTTCAAATGCAGGTCTGGCATGAGCAAGAAAAATGTTAACAACTTTTACCACATATACCCCATTTGTGGAAAGAATTCAGCATAAACTGACAGCATGGCTTTAAGAGTGTCAGTACACACTGGAGTATCTATTGCAGTCTGAGCTCACACTGACTTGAAGTCACCCTGAGGAAAAATAAGTGACCATCAAAAATGTCCCAAAATTCTTGGGAAATTCAAAGCAAAGCAAAATAAAAAAAGCTAAAGCCATCTTTTGTAAATGTAAAAACCTATTCCAGTGAAATGGAACTTTTATCTGCCAAAGCAAGCCAGCATAACCAGTGGCACTCAGTGCATCCGCCACGCACCAAAAGAGACCCTCAGAGATGCTTGAAGGATTCAGGTTGGAAACCACATTCATAACGAAGACAAATCAAGCAGCTTTGCTGTCAGAAAAAGCACGCTGGACAAGGGTTAATGCTCATACATGCAACTAGTGTATGCTTGAGCTGTGCAGTTAGAGAAGAGTCTCCGAGCTGTTTTATGCTCCACAATCCTGTAGCTCTGCACAGCTGAGCCTCTCTACTTCCCTTTTCAAGGCAGCCTGAAGGAAGCGCAACCCTGCTGCTTCCTCATTAGCGTGAAGTGCTGCTGTCAAATTGTCTGCAGCCAGCTTTTGAGCTACCCCGAGGAACAGCCAGGCCTCCAAAAACTCAACACGCACATGGAAAATGCTTCTTCCTAAACTTCCCAAGAGGAGAAAGGTGCACCGGTGGCTCCTACAGTCTACGAGCTGCAGCTAGCTTGGGAGTGTCTGCCGCTTACAGCAGTTCCCACCAGATTCCTGTTCAAGTCCTACACTCTTTGCTGTCATTCAGATGACCTGGAAGAAATTTCCATGCATGCAGATGCCAAGGACATCCCTTGTGAGTTGCATCCTTAGGTATGAGAAATGCCACTTAAGTCAGGGGTTTGACTGGGAGCCCAGATCTTGTTGTAATGTGATAGCTCTGCCAGAGCCATCCTGCCAGGTCTATAAATCCCAGTATTTCATGAAGTAACAGTGGAATCTGAAATAAGATTAGTTTCTGAAGGACAAGTTGGTGGTCTGGAGGTTTTGTTTTATTTCAGAGCATTGCCCTAGGTCAGCTGACCACACAGGCAAGGAGCACAGGCTGCTGCTGTACCACTGCAGATGCCAAGCATTCAGTATCGGCAGTAAACGCTAATGCCAGAACAAAAGACAAGACCGTTTTCCCAAGTTCAACAGAGTCCCCCCACAGACCCAGTTTTACTTGGATTGTGTCTAGGAACAACCACTTTTTCACAGTAGAGACAGATTTATTCTTGGCAAAAAAAAAAAAAATACATGGTGGGTCAGATCTCTCAGAGACACTCTGGCATCTTCAAGAAAGGTCAAGAACTCACCCCCAACCCCTCTAAGCATTACTAAGAATGAACAGAAATGAAAGAAATCCTCTCTCTATTCAATAGCACAGATTCAGACATTCTGTCAAGATCTGAACGCTTTTACCATGTTTTTTTCCCAACATAGCCTGGGGCTCAAAAACATTCTTGAACATGAAGGTTCATATAAATTTACCAAACTGGAGTCAGAAGGATTTTCAAATGTAATTTACAACTCAGCCAGTCAGCAAAAATATGAAAATCCAACAACTAAAAGAAAGGGCGCTAGCCTGTCTATTCCCCCATATATAAACACTCAGAGCAGCATCAAAATTTGTACTGCAGTAATGTCTCCATGAGACAGTTGATCTTTAGTGATCTAGGAAGCTGTGGATAAACCTCAAGACTGAGAATGTTTTTGGTGCATATTCTCATTTCTCCCCAGGGAATCTTGATCTTCAGAGGAATATTAACATGAAGTATGCAAAACATTTTATGGACTGTTTATAACCTAATGACTCCAAGTGTAACCTTAGATGTCATTCTGCAAAGACTTAGTCATGTTCAGCAATCTGAGCAGAGGAAGAATGCTAAAGCCTCTTGGGCAGATCACTTTTATCGCTCTTTTAGCTCTGTTCAAGCAATTTCACATAATACAGTTATCTCATACTGGTATCAGCAGAACACTGCTCAGAATCAAGCTGACATAAAACTCATGGCTGCATTATTAACCAGTAATATCCTTCCAAGGACTTGTGTTTGTAAATGTCTGTGCACATATACAGCCAAATCTGAAAATGCAAAAGATTCTTACTTAAATATTACTTAATGGCAATGTTGAAACTAGTGTTCTTCTGAAAAAGGGATTTTGAAAGAAATACTCTAATCAAAGACAAACATGGAAACCATATGGTTCTCACTGGTACGCTTATTGCAAATCAAGTTACCTTCCTGGAAACTCAGTATGTGTTTGCTAAATGAAAACAAAGCATCTCTTATGGCTTCACAATTAGAATTTTAAAAGCCAGATGCTGCAGGAGTTACAGTTTTCTTCACAATGTGAGTTTACCGGTTACACATCTTGAAGGCTAAAAACAAGTATTTAAGGAGGAAAGAGTGTCACAATCTGTGAAGTTAATATTTGTGTTAAAAATACTCACGGAAGAATCTAGCTGTTTGCTTTCCAGAAGCTACTATGTGGTCTCTCCTATTTTTCAAATAAGAAGAGGCCTTTGCAGAATTATAAATAAAACACTGAAAGCTCCATGTGACTTTCCCATATGTAGTTTTTCAACAGCCAAGTGATTCCCCCTATCCCATCCCCACTGTTTGCATACTAAAGCAATGTTTGCCAAGTTTGAAGTAGAGAATTTTAAAGCCAAATTTGTAAAACCAGGAAGATAAAGATTTTGTTAATATCCTTTGATCAGAGATAAACCTCATAAGAAGAGATAAACTGTGGAGAAGAGCAAGAGAAAAAAATATTCTATGTTTCGCCACCAATTTACCAGGAATGTCACTGTGTCAGTATAGAACATGAGCATGCCAACATCAGCTTCTCTGAGTTTTTGAGAGCCCTACATGCAGCCATCCCATTTCTGCACATGTTCTGAGACATAATACTCTTCACTCATTGAACAAACAAGCAGATCTAACTTGAAACGTGGAGGAGTTAAGAGAATATCTTGGTTTTATTCCTCCAGGGCTCCTGGCAGATGCAGCAGACAGAAGGATTTTCTGCCTGTTGCTGTTCTGGTTGCCTCCATTCCCACCACAATATCCAAATATCTGAAAGCCCAACATCCAAATGGCTCTCCATGCTATGCATCACATCCAAAAAGCTCGTGGAGGAGACTAAAACCTGGCTTCCAGTTTTCTGAAGGGTGGGACCCATGGCCACATCTAAAAGGAACAACACAGCAGGTAATTCTGAGCCAAAAGGAGATGGCAGGCAAGGCTGGAGCACATGTGCCAGGACAACAGAAAGGACTGCCTGCCAGAGGACAAAGCAGAGGACAAAGTACAGAGCTGGTCAGCACTTGAACAAGTAGGGCAGCCCAACAAGGAATGCAGGAAAGTCACCTGCCACAGAACATTAAGATGCCAGGTTAGACTGAATGCCCCACAGCAGAAGTCCAAGATTTATTCTTCCCAGGACACCAAAGCATCTCTTTTCCAGTTTAAGCTGCAGCACAACATTCATTCCCACTGACCTCACTTTTCCCCTTGGATGAGGAACACACCCAAGGTACTATCTTGATCAATGCAATCACAAAAGCTTGTTCATTATATGCAACAGTTTAGTAAAGCACATCTGGCAGCATGACAAAAATCTGCACATGAACACCTTGAAATTCTCATGTTCAATTTGACCTACATCAAATCCCACTAATATCTAAACACTCCTCTGTCACCAGGAGTGGAAGGGCCGTGGCTGTGGGCTGGTGACAACCTGCAGCTTCACTCCACATGGCCCCCAGTCTGTGTCAGGATAGCCTGGCACCAAGATTCATATGAAGAAACTGCACACACAGAGGGGATGGAAAAGCCTGCTCCACCCTCTTGAAAGAAGGTGTTCTCTGGTCCTACTTACAGACTGAAAAGTGAGGGGAAAGAGGTTCTGTCTTTATTCTCTGCAGTCTTGCTCAGCCGTGCTCGATGCCTGCACTCCTCCTAAGTTTATGGTTACTTCCTGTCGACAAATATGTTCTTCTGCAATCTATTTCATCTATTTTCAAAAAGACCGATAACACTTTCTTTTTTACATTAGCCAGGTTTCTTTTGCAAGACAAATTATGGCCTCTATACAAAACAAAACTGGGATTCCAAATAACTAGTCGTCCATTCTCAAAATGTACTGGGCTTCATGTCTGGCAAAGTCACTGTTTCCTATTCTTTCCTTTCCTACCAGCAGAATAAGAACAGAATTTACTATATCAGAAACAGAGTAAGTCATTAATGTTTATAGAGAACACCTACTACTTCACATTACACAAAAGATTTGACATGTTTCATTTTTCATTTGATATTTTTCATACTAGTTCAGTGTATTAATATTTGTATATGTACTGAAAACAACCAGAATTCTTAAAAGCTCACAGGTTTCAGAAAAGGATATTCTGTGATTTAGTTATTTGCATGTAATAAGGGTAAACAAGTACAAAATCATACTGTTTATGAAAACTAGTAGTTGTTGATGACGACCATATTTTTAGGGCCAATCTTTGGAGAACCATCAGTAAAAAGAAGCACTTTCCTTTTATTTACCCCTGTCCTATACCAAATATCTATATTAAAAATAAATGTAAAAATCAGGACAACTCTGTTTTCTTTTATTTTTCCACAGTACCAAGGAGACTGAAAGCATAAGTCACTCTAGTAATTTTCTGCAAAGGAGGATTTAATTGTTAACTATAGTAAGCAAACACCAGATTTAAATTTTCCCTTGCAACTTGCCAATCTTCTCATGATTCAGCTTAAAAAAAAAAAAAAAAAGTTTTCTTTCCACTTCAGTAACTTTCCTCTTTTGGTCTCCAGCAAAAAGATGGATGATAATTTAGAAAGATTCCTAGCCATGCATCATTTCTGGCTGATATCAATTACAAGCCAAAAAGCAATCAGAGATTTAAAATACCGGCAGAAATAGTTTAGTAGTTGGTATTCCTTTGCTAAGGCAGAACTTCAATACTGCCTTTATGAAATCAGCATCAAAAGAGATGCAGAAATATGTACTCAATGCTTCTGACATACTTGATGGTAACTGAATATTCTAAGTAGGAAGTCATAAATACGTTGCCAACAGCCTCTGAGATAACCAGCAAAATGGCAGCAATAAGTGGCATCATGATTGAAAATGAATGATATAATTTCTCCCAAAGCACCAAGAACTCAGACCTTCACATGACTGAAGACTCTTTACAGAGTAAACACCCGTGAAAATGTATGTTCCAGACTCACAGGACTGGAACCCTTGTAACAAAGTGCCACAGGGATAACTCAAGTTCTATGGGCAATTTTTTTTTCATGCCATTAAATATCTAATTTTTCTCTTTCCACACCTCACAACTCACTTTTTTTGTACCTCAAAATACTGACAAAAGTTACCAGTGATCTCCCATGGCATGAGCTGCATGGGAAGCTATGCAAAAGCCTTTGGGATGGGGAAGCCAGCTCAGATCCTAATTTCTCAACTCAGGAGCACAAAGAAAAGAACACTTGTACCGGCTTTCACATCTCTCTTCTTCACATCTTGACGTCTCTGCTAACAGATTCTAACAACCAGGACACCAGAATTCATACTTCAGCGTCTTCAACTTCTTTCCTGAAGGACTCCAGCTATTGATTCCTGATAACGCTGCCAAGCTGGTCCCTGAAACAAGCCAGAGAGCGCTCAGGAAACATTCAGGAAAAGGTTGGAAGTCAGAGGCGGTTGCAGGCAGATCCCAGCACGCAAGAGGTCAGCCCCTGACTGCACGGATTCGCAAGGCTTTCCATATCCCAACACGTATCTCAAAGAGACTGCAAGGATTTTCCCAACTTCAGAATAACAACTCGACAAAGAGGAACCGTGAAGCTGCAAAAGCCTGCGTGGCTGAACTGAACCCTTCAAGCTCCCTGCAGCCTGGGCAAGGTACGGTCCAATGCGCTATCACAAGTACCAGATGTTACTCTACACTTCTTGACCAGGAACCTGAGTTTAGAGGTCAGATTTAGCAGTGCAGCTTTGTACAAGGATTTTGACATGAATGCTAGAAGAAACAAACAAGAAAGAAAGAAAAAAAAAAGCCAACCAACCAACCATCATTCTTTAGAAGAGCAGCTGCCTGGAAGAATTTCAGAAATACTTCGTCCAAAAGTGCCATTCAGTTGCCATTCAAAATACTCTCCCATTGCAGTTCCAATTTCAAAATCTCTTTGCCTTCAGAGTCTGTGTCCTCCTATATTTTATTCAAAGGCTCTTGCAATTTAAAAGTCACAGAAAAGCATACCAAAAATACCAGACTTGACTAAATGCATCCATTTCTCTGCAACCTTTATTCCTTCTAAAGCTCCATGTGTGCTGACAAGCACATACAGATACTAGCACAAGTCAAACAGGATTTTCTGCTATAGAAAGAACTGCTTCTAGTGTTTATTTTCCACTTGAACCATAATTTTGAATAGCAGATGCTCCAACTTTAGTTTAAGCAAGTAAACATAAATCCTGATGAAAGGCATTAGGGGTATAAAAATGCCCATTACCTCTTTGGACTTGATTTGAACTGGTGACCTAATGATGTGACACTCAGTAGTTCTTTAACTGTGATCACAGAGATTTGCATCAGCAAATACTTAAATCCCAGGAGATGATACTTCCTTGGGAAGAAATGAAATCTTCAGAAGCAAGAGTCTACATTTGTGCAATTTTAACAAGCAAGAAAATAAAAGTAACAGTCACTTGATTCCTACGGGTTTCTAGAAGATCCTTGTATTACAAGTACACAACACATGAGTTTGTACCAAAAGCCAGTACTTGCAAAGCTCAGCATTCACTACCAGACAGGGGTAAACACAGCAGGTCCCAGGAGTCTCTGTCGTGGCTTTAGAAATTTACTAAAAATGAAGACACATTTTGTATCAAAATGCACAAATAGATCCACTTTGAGACAACTTATTAGGAACTAAGGTTTTCATGATCTGTTCAAATCCATCATGCAAATACGCTGAGCCTGGCATCATAATATCTACCCTACCAGAACTATCCAGGCTCTCTGCAATCCAGGAGCCTTGCATCAATATCTTGGTGCTACGGCAATGCAGGTAGGTGCAGGTCCCAATGAGGCAAGCACATGCTTCTCACCTGGTTTCAAAGAGGCACCAGCTGAAGGCAGCTTTCAGCTTCCTCCTGAAGAGAAGCATTCTCTGGTATTTTATATGGTTGTGAAAGTTTCACAATGGTACATCTGCCAGCGAGGCAGATAGAGCCAAAAGCACAATTAACAATTCCCAGTAGAGGGTAGATCCTGTTTAACATTTTTCAAAAAGTACTGCGTACGTGCAGGTGCTCCATTTCATTGGAGAATCTCCAAAGCCATCTCCTAATCAATAGCAATATCTTTAATCTCCCTGATGAAAAGTAATACTCCCATGAACAGCCATCAGCCCCTCTCCCCATCACAATATGCAAACTCAATCACAAATGTGACCAATCCCATGAAAAGGCTCTTGAGAAGAAGAATTTGTACAAACAGCAATCTGCCTGCCAGGGGATGAAAGTCCTTTGCTTGGGTTTGGTGTGGAACTACAGATGTGCTTCAGCTGCCCTACACTCATTCGGCCACCCCAAACATGCCAGCCAAAACTGTTAGGCCATCCACATAAAGACACTCACGTTCTCCAGTTGGCACCCAAGAGGTGTGCAATTTAGAACTTGCCAAGAAAAGGTACTTATCATAGGTAATTTTTACAATATCACACATAGCATTAAAATAGCTTCAGGAAAGGAAAGAAAAATGTAATATAAATTACAAAGGCAGGTGATAAATCTTCCAAAAGCATTCAAAAAGATCACAGTAAAAGCTTGTAAGGGTAAGCAACCTGATTTCATAAACATGCTTCCGATTAACCCTTTTACAGCTTCAAAAAGATACAATCTCTGTTGTTCCTAAGCACATCTGCCAGAGCTTGCCAAGGAAAGCATGAGCAAGCAGCTTCAAAGGCAGGATGACGTACCTATAGCAGTAAACCCTAATCCTTGCTGGGGAAACCACGCAACTGAACTTAGTCATAGAAAATGGGATTAGAAATTCTAAAACAAAACAAGGCGTTGAAGGAATTAGCAGTCATCCCAAAATCATGTTGAGCAACATTTAAATAACAACTTTTGTCAGGGCTGATAAAGGGGAGAGTAAAACCAACAACTTGCACAGGAAACCTCTAGCGGGTGGGGATATGAACGGGATATCTGTGTCAGCCTAAAACCTTACACACTGGATGGTGGCTTGGCAAAGAGCAGAGGTGCCAGAGAGCACCACAGCCATCACCCCTAGAAATTCAAGTGCATGGACCCCTTGAAAAAGGTTTCTGTGATTTGACCACAGGAAACATGGCATTGATGGAAGCAGACAGTGCTTTGACGATGAAAGTAATTGCTCAAGTGCAGGGGCAGAGGGAGAGTCTCTGGGAGGCGGTTTGGGAAGCACGGCATTATTCTTTCCACAGTTCATAATGTCATTCAAACTCATGTATACAAGAATGTTGCAACTGCTCAAGCCATCATCTCCACTAGCGTCACACACATGGCAGAAAAGCAGAGGTCAGGATTTCTGAGGCACTTCCCCAAGGAGACAGTTAATGTGACTTTCTGAAGTTCCCCACGTTTCTTGCACTGGAATTTCCTGGACAACAGTGTCGCATATTTTCCAATGCCCGGATCTAGCCCAAATTACATGTTTACACAACCCACATGAAATTCAGGTTTTGATCAATGTGTGTTTTCATTTTTGGACAAGAGCTGATTTTCTAACTTAAGACAATCTTTCTAAAATAAACCATGTCTGCGCATAGGGTCAGGGTGCCTGGAGAGATCCTAAAACAATTAGTTTAAGTGAGCTTCCCTGGCCTTCTCACTGCCAAGCAAGCTTCATTAGCAAGTACCAAACATTCAAGTCCTGATGGCTTCAACAGATAAAATAAAGAATACAAAGATCTGCATCAGGAAAAGGAAGGCAGTGGAATAAAGTAGACAAGCAAGGAGAGAAAATAATACCTTGAGAAAAAAAGGCAGACCATCATGATCTAAGTGCTGATTAAATCCGCTCCCAATCGATATTAAATGAATGTGACCATAAGGCACAAGTCCAGTCTAGCAACATAGAGCCCATTTCCTGTTTGACTATTCTCTGGTGTCAATGGAAACCCACTGGGGCTTGAAGAGATACCAAGTCATTGAGAGATGAATATCTAACTTAGCACACAGAAGGTGAATGGAAGTAAATTCGAGTTTCCACCCCACATCCTCAGGTCCAGGACTATCACTTGCATTTAATGAAGTCAGAGTACTCAGATTTCAGTCAACTACCTCTGCTTTCTCCCTTCGCAGTCAACAGTCTCTTCTTTCCTAGATACCACGCTCTTCTTTCCTTTGGAAAGGCCTCCATGCCTACCAGCCTCCAAAGTGAAAGGAAAACAGGAGATACCAGAGAGATACCAGGTACCACGTCTTACATGCAGCTAGTTCTTCATGCCAAGCAGAACAGCATAGGGCTGGTCCAAATTCAGGGCAAGAGCAGAATGACTGTGTTACCTTTCATTTACGACTGACACTGCTATGTGAGTCTTTTCTCCCTTGCAGTCTCACAGATCCCAGCAGAGCCCTGAAGAAGAGTGACCTTGCAGCAACAACCAGCTGTACAATGGTAGGAACAACTGGGAAGCAGGTAGTTCCTAAACCAAAAGTTGTGGTAGCTTTGAGTGGAGGAGTTTGGAAACTGCTTATCTAGAATCTCTGCAAGGGAAGCACAAAGGCATTTAAGGATCACCCTGCAGAGCCCCTCTGAAACCTCCAAGGTAACCAGACCTGCGCATGAACCTAGGAGAACGATGTGAAAATTCAGCTTCCACCAGTGGCAGTATCCCGATCAACTAGCAGAGCCTCTTTGCTATACCTAGACAAAAAAAAAATACAAGAAAGAGAAGATAGGACATTTCGCACTCTGCTCAGTCTCTTGAAAGACGAAAGCAAAGAGGGGATTTTTTGATGTACTTGCTTAGAAGTTATGGAGGAAAAGAACAACTCTTAGCTTTCCTTCCATATTTAGGCTGAGACTTTTTCAGTATTTCCACTGTTGCGAAACAGAACACAGAAGAAAACAAATCTACTTTGACTGCACAGAAGTGCCAACCAGAAAATAAGCCACAAAAGCTTGTATAAATACATGCACATCCCAAAAACCAGATGCACCTATCAAAGCATTGTTTAAAATTTGTCTGAGTTGAGAGTGCAACTGAACTCTCTGTACTTACTGCTAAGAACAATTTTACTCAAAATAATAACCAGGATTCAAACCAAGTAAGAAATAATGAACTCGGGTTTAATTGGTTTGCGAGAAACCCAATTTGCAAATACTATCCTTAGCCAGCTATTGAATATGACTGAGCCCAGAAGGCACTGTGATGAGTGACTTAAGTGGAGGCACCCTACACCCACCAACATTCCTGCTGAATGAATGTGAAATCGGCAAGAATTGCTTTTATTTATCTTACTAAAAGCATTTCTTGGAAGGGCTGGAAAAATTTATTTCAGATGGATTTTTCAGCTGAGAACAAAGTTGTATTTATTATACTTATGCACTCTCCAGTGTGGCCTGCCTTGCTGAGAAAGAACATTAAATTCAGCTGTGCACGAACTCACGGAAATGACCTTTTCAATGAAAATGCTGCAGCAAGAGACTTGTGGAGCATTCTCACTAAATAATAACCTACTGTCTGCAACTTGCAGATTAGTGCTCAGACCACTGATTTCAGCTGCTACTTACACAGGCACAAGTCCACATGAGGTCAGTCAGCTGAGAATAAATCGTGTGTGCTGCAGAATACAACATGGAGAACTGTACTTGGTCTCCAGTCCAGTATGGGTTTATGAACTTTTACTAACCATCACGTAGCAGCATAACATTGCAAGGCACTTTAAAGAGAGGTCTTTTCTGCAGGACACCCAGTGTTCCCTTTACATAAGAGGATCAAAGGTGTTATTGACACAAACTGAACAAGCTCTCACTTTAATGAGAGCAACAAATGCAAGCATGAACATACACCACCCACGCAGAAATAGCCTGCTCCCTCTTTGCGGAAGGACAAGGATTATCCGAAAGACTTCTGCTCCATGGAAAACCCAGACACTTTGGGAGAAGACAGGTCAGCACTAAAGAACTAGCAAGTTAAACTAGAATGCTCGTTTCATCACCTAAATGAAAGGTGAAACGTAAAATAGCAAAGAGTGCAAGACCCATGCTTGTTTGGAAATTAAGGATATCTTTTCAGTGTGCCCATATAAAATGTCTTCCTTAGACACATCAGATGATCTTTTAATCTTTGCAGAAAGGTTGGGTATCTCATCCTGTAAAGAACTTAACACAGATGTTAAGTCAAATTCCTGGTGCCAAAGAAAGCAAGGCAAGCTTTCATGCTGACGTCCACGGCATCTCACGGGCAATTGGAAGTCATTCCTCTGCCTGCCCAACCCAAGAGCATCCCACAGTGATCAGGACCTGCTGGCAACCTGCTCCAGGCTCCCTCTCCCTTTCACTCCCGAGGTATGCATGGCAGACTCTCATGGTTCATGGCCATCTAAAGATTTTGGTATGCAGTTCAAAGGCCTAGAAAAGAGACTACCCTGTACTAAGCATCTAGAAGCCAAAATGCAGCTGTAAAAACAGTTTGCGCTGCCAGTTTGGGTTCTGCACTCCCTTTTCAGATTCTGTATTTGCATTTCAGCCAGCTTGAGCTCCTCCCTCTGCTCTGCTCACTGAACCTGCTGCTTTGGTCCCAAATCTGCATCTCTGTGTGCTGTTGTCTCCCAGACGAAATAAGATGGGAGAAATTCCATGTCTTGACTTTGCTACAGAACCAATTAACTCAGCTGCAAAGAAGGAAAAGCTTTCACGTGAACCAATTGTTTTCTGTGCAGCAAACAGAGCACATGCAATTTGTGAGGGGCACTAAAGTTCAATCCTCATGTGTCTTCACATGTTGATTATTTACAGTAATGCTTTCCAGGTAAATAGATGAACAGTCCCCACTCAAGTACAGAAGAAGCCAAGGACAATAAAACTGTATCTCAACAATTAGGTAAAGTTTGACCATAGTACTTGAGGGCATTAAAAACCTTTGGACCAAAACCTTACAGAAGAAAAGCAAGTGTTTCTTAGTTAACAATTAATAATTTAGACCTGAGGACCTTCATCCAGACATCCAGCTGAAGAGGAAAATTACACAGTATTTAGACAGCTGGTACCACACAATCCCCTGGTATTTTGATACAAAAAATACAGTTCATAGTACATTTGCCATTTTAATGTCCCCATTGAAGATGAGAAATATGAAATTACTTTCTTAATATCATGTGGTAAGCCAGGATCACAACTAAAGAGTTCTTGCAAAACTACTTGTGTGTCAAAGGAAGGACTTGGGAGTACATTGGGGCTTTTTAAAAATATTTTAAAAATAATATTTATAAATTCACCCTAAAAAAACCAAACCCCAACAACAGCTAAACCCAAGACGTTTTCTGCTTTTTTCCCATTGTTTACCTTTGCACTAATCTTTTGGGTTAAGTAAACTAGCGAGACACTTCACCCTCGAGAGCCCTCATGACTGTAGTATATGCAAGATGCCTGCTGCCAGGATAGGGAAAAAGCTGACCAGCACAGAAGCAGTGCAAGACTTGTAAATGAACAAGTTAATAGGTTGAACCAGATAAAAGAAGTATGTTTAAAGACCATTTCTTTAATTAGAGACACTAATTAAAATCATGAACAAGTTTTACCTTGCACCCTGTCCTGAAGGAAAGCGCCTTCAGACAGACTTTTGGCAGGCAGTGCCTGTGCGAGAGAAGAGCTACTGATAAAAAGAGCTCTCAGCAGAAATAAACAAAATCTAGGGTCATTCATTTCAGAGTCTGTCCCAGCTTGTGAAGTGCCACTAGAACTTAAGGTTTCCAGAATTGTAAAATTAACTTCTTGTGTGTAATGATAATGGCTACATCAACAGCAGCAGCTCAGCCAGCCTGCAGCTTACACTCATGCAAGGTACACAGTTCCATGGACACAAATACACCTTCCATTTGTTTGGCTCCAAAAGATCAAGATGCAAGGGGCACACACCACCCAGCCGGGTCACTCTGAACATCTTGTCTAGTGCTGCTTTCCTCCCCTGAAGACCTCTACATTTTCCAGCCGAAGCCAAAATGTTCACTGCTTGCATAGGCAGATTTAGTCCCATTTTATTAGGACACACTGAATGTATTTAATCCTCTGGCTGCACTTCTAAAATCTTTTAGAGTAGGATCACAGCAAGAAGAGTTTTGGTTACATACTGTTAGATAACATAGCACAGACAAGAAACCATCACTGTCACTGTTTGTGTTCCCCAAAGTTTATCTGCTCTGTTAAAGGCTGTGAAAAAAGGAGCTTAGTCTGAGCCTCATCCACACCAGGAATTCAGCAAGCCCTTACATTTCATACCAGCCTGAAGTTACATACCAGCAAAGGTGAAACAAGGCAACAACAGATTTGTCTGGCCCTTAAACTAAAGTTTTCCTGGCACAATGTTCTCAATAAATATATATCATGCTGAAAATAAAGGAGGACTGCTTCTTCAGCTAGTCCATCTAGAGAAAGCAGACTGCAGGTTTCAGAACAGAAAATGATTGCTCCAGACCTCCTGAATTCATCTTTGGCAGGATGATCCTTGGACTTTGCAGTCAAAGGATGGGCCTAAGAGCACAAAATGGGTCTGAGGAGAAAAATCTCCCAACTCTTGTTTTGACAGCCTAACCACTGGTTTAGTATGATCACAAACTCTGGAAAGCAGAGACACATAGAGCAGAAAAGCAAGAAACTTGGTAAAAACAAAGAGCCACAAACATGAGAGTGATATTAATAACCAAGTATGTGAGATGCAAAAACTCCTAGTGAGATGGGTAGAAAAAAGGAGCAAAACAATGAGACAAAAAGAAAACAATACAGATAGGAAAAAAGTAGAGGAAAATAAGAACTCTTATTTTTGACACACAGATTTAAGACAGGCTCTGTTGGAGTCCAAGTGCTAAGTGCCAGTAAATGGAGACAATCAGCAATGACAGATGTCTGCAAGCCTGTATTATCTAAGCTGCAGATCACAGGAGGTTGGAGAGTCAAATGCAAGCTGTTTGTGAAGTTTGCATCTTCTAAAAAGAAAGAAGTCAAAACGACAAGGTAATTTGAAGACAACACAACACAGGCATAGCCCTCCTCCTCCTCTTCGGCATTCCCTGTTCGAAAAGTAGTCTGCAAACAACAAATGAGACAACCACTAAGAAAAGGAGGAATTAATCACACAGGAGACCCAGACGTGAGTCATGAATTTCACATGCATTCAGGTAGTTAGTTATATGCATTCCAAGCAGAGTACAGGTCTTTCAGATCATATCTGAAGAAAATTCTTTCCTCCCCTCAAGAAGAGAGGCAAGTTTGGTAATTTTACAGTTACAATTGATACACAGGATGTGATGAAGTCAGCCCGGGATGAAGTCAGCCCAGTGTCCTGGCCTTGAAGACTCTGCCTTCTTCAAAGGTTTTGTTCAGTGTTTACAACACTCCTGTACTATGCCCACCACCTCCTCCAGCCTTTCCCTTACCTCCTGGCTCATTCTGATCTCAGCCCTCATTTAACCCTTTCATTCCACACCAGTCACTCCCAATTCTTGTTTAACTCAGCTCTAAAAGGTGCTTTTACAGACTGCTAGCTCTTGTGGGACAGATTTTATGCCCACCGCCAGTGGGATAGCTGTCACAGGGAATAATTTATGCAACAGGATGGCCCGCACTTCTGCTAGAGGCAGAAGACATGCAGTTCCTGTGGATTCCTGCTGGCAGTCATCCACCACCTGGGATTTAAAGAGGATCCCAAACAGAGAAAGAGGTTTTTAAAAAAACAAGCAACTACTGATACAGTGTAAACAAATAAAAAGCTTATTACAAAGAGTGAGGAATACAGAACTTAGCAAGGGAGAGGACTTTTGCATATTTTGCACTCTTTCTGTATCAGGCCTCTGGTGTGGCTGCTACAATTATACCGTTCTTTGACTGGCAGCATTATCCCAGACTGTCTTGATTATGAGCTCTGATTCCACAGTAAGTTAAAAAAAAAGATCTCTTGTGGACAACAGAACTTGACCTGCTGGTCACATCTGCATGCTGGGACACGAGAGAAAAGAGTGAATCAGTTCTGCTCACTAAAAAGCCTCTGCACTGTCTGCAGGCGAGTCATTAACGGTCAAGTGTCTTTCCAGCTTCCAAAGGAACACTTGACACCTTTTACACAGGGAAAGCTCAGGATGGCTGGTGAGATTCCTGGCAAAACACACTCTTCATAGCTGTTTCTACAGCTTATCAACCTTTTCACCTTCAATTTGCTCTTCAGCCAGCAGGAGACAAAATGAAAAAAAAGAAGTAGCTCTGTAACCACTGGAGCTCCGTAAAGCTGACCTCCCATCAGTGTGTTCCACAAGGCTGACTGACTTTGCAAGCTCACAAACTGTGAGCTCCAGCTGAGGCCTCGGTAAGAGGTAGGGCATGTATCAAGCCAGTCAACCCAACTCACAAATTTCCCAGTGCTAATAAGCTCGCCAGTGTAGCTTCTCACTCGGTGATTCTCTGTTTGTTTGGGGTTTTTTAAGGTGTCTCTATGCCTATCTGTTTTCAGGAATTCTGTTGAAATGTTATGGATCTTTGAGGTATCTTCCTATCAAATTTCATTCAAGTTGGTCAGTAGCTTCAAAATAGATGAGGAGATAGACACTGATAACTACATAAAGCTCACCTTCTTCTGTGAACTATCTTCTTTCATTAACAAAATCCATTTTCCTGCTCAAGTCACTCCCTCTCCAGGACATTTAGCAAATCAGTATCTTGACAAGCTCCCTCAGCCTGAAGTAGAGCCAAGACAGGGTTAGTTTCTGCTTTTCCCATGTTCCCTCCCAGATCTCAAAAATAAACCCCCACAAGCAACAAAACAAACAAAAAAACCCCAAACCAAAACACAAAAAACCAAACCCAAACAAAACAACCAAACCCCATGGACCTCTGCTCTTGAGTTGCCTCTGAAATTTTTATTACTGCCTTGCACACACCAAAACCAGAGATGAAATAAAAACACATCACCACTAGAAGTAACAAACTTCCATCTCCCAGTAATGGAGAAGATTAAAGAGGAAAGAAGGGAAAATCCTCTTTTTTATTGCTAGCAGAGCTTTCCTGAGGTTCACTCTTTCCTCTGCTAGTCCTGAAGGCTGCAGTCAGGAACACAAGGTCTTGATCCTCTATGAGAAAAGGAAAGGTCCCTATTGTCTCTTAATCCCTAAACCTAGCACCCTGCAGCTTGTCACTCCTGACAGCTGCTTGCCATACCCACCTACGCCTCTGCAACCCATTGTCAGCAAGATGCCATTTAAAATGCTGCAGGCCAAAGCTCTGTCTCCAGGGGATCTGCACTTGGGATCTCCTCTCAGTCACTTGCTCATAAGCTTCCTGTGCACGGTCAGCGTTTGGATTTGGTTTACAATATGCCAGCATAAAAGTGCCTGGGAAGAAGGAACAGTCAGAAAACTGCATCTGAATCTCCTACACAACCCAGTTCTCACGTCCTTCTTTTCTCTGGCCAGTTTGGACCAACCTCACGCAATGCCAGGTGGATGGATACTGGCTCGGCAGAGAAGGCCTGCAAACAAGCAGCACCATAAGCTGCCTCCACACAAAATACAGTCTCTCCCTTCTATTTGCAGGTGTTGTTCAGGGCACAGCATACCAGGGAGTATAGGCCACATTGGCATTAAAGGGTTTGTCCTGCTGCATCAGTCTGCCACCATCACCTACCTCACTTTGCATGTAGCAAACTCCTGCATGCAAACTGCTCCGTTACAGTTCCAAAAGCCATTGCACAGACCACAGCCATCATCTAAAAATAATACTGGAGGTGGTGATCCCACTGATAATCACATCATTAGAGAAGAATCAAGTTTCTCCTTGTCCAAGCAGATAAGCAGCAGGTCTCTGCAGCACCTTGAGCCTTCCTTTGCAGTCAAACAGTATCTGCTGCTGAAACCATGGAAAAAGCTTCATTCGTGACTGCCACACCAACACACTTCTTTTAACAAGCAAGGTAGGGGCATGCAATTCCTGCTTGGCAAGCCTGTCCTCTCCAGCCAGCTGTTATTTCAGGCATGTTTGTTATGTGCACTGTTCACAGGCTCGGCCACACAATCACCTGTCAGAGCTCCGTTGCCACAGCACCCAGGTGTTGGCATCTCAAAATGTCTCTTCTCAGCTGTAAGCTTTCTAATCACACAAGACAGCAGGGGGAAGGAAGGACCCAACTTCCCTGACAGCATCTCTCAATGAACTCATACAAGAATACCATCCCTCACCCTGTGCTCTTTTCCTTCTGACTCAGAAGCACAGACCAAAACCTGGCACAATCAGCTTGTCCTGCAATGAGCATCTCTGCCCTGCCATGACTAATGGCCCTTCCAAGATGGTCACCAGCCCTACCTCAGAGACAGCTTTTGAGATCTCTGACATGCTGAGTCCTTCCCCCCACACTGCAAAAACAGCAGCACAGCTTCCCTGGTTGTCTTGGATTCATGAACCCCCCGAAACAAATGCAAGACAGGACTGTGTAGAGCCATAAAGGCACTGGTTAAATGCATTAATAAGCTCAGAGGATTCCTATGCAGCTAACCAGAAAGGGCAAATTCTTACCCTGTAAAGCAGGGCAGCTCAGATCAGAGGAATATCCCCAAACCTGGTACCCAGTACGTGTTGTCAGGAGACAGAACAAAAGGCCACGTGCAGCTCGGCATTACTGAAACTGCTGGACATGCCTGACAAGGAGACCTTTGCATAGGCACAGCCACAACCACAGGGCACATCAGCGACAGCACTGCATGCAGAAGTAGGCCACAGGATCATTAGCCCAACGATAGCTTTTTGCCACAAGCGAATGTCTGTTCAATCCTGCCAATCCTCCCAATGTGACTTAAAGGGAAAAAAAAGGCAAAAAGAAAAGGTGGGCGGTTTGCATTTACTAAATATATTGCCCATTACCTCAGAGGATGGCCATATGGAGGATTATAAAGAAACACAAACTCTTACCAACATTAGTGCCTTTCTAATACCACAGAAAGACAGAGGTGAACATCAACATAACACCGGGTTAATACAGGCTGGCAGAGCCTTATAAAAGAGCAGAGTTTCCACTTTTGCCAGCAGAAAAGCAGCTGTTGAAGATGTTTAGGGGAGCAGTGCTTCTGGGAGTCAAAGTAGGGTTCAGTGGGTGTTTCAGCCAGGTCTAACTGCTGTTGAAACGTGGCCGAACACTGAGCGCACGCACCCTCCGCCTCCCTAACGGAGCCCATGGCAGGATCACCACTTTGGGCAGGATCCCTGCTGCCCAGCAGCACCTCATACAGAAGAGCCACTGCTCAGGGACACTCAGTACAGGATGCTCCCACTAGCCAGATGTGGCTGACCTGGCCCAACAGGCTGGGAGGATGGAAAAATCCCCAACCATATTAAACCATTTCATCTGGCAGATGAAACTTTCCGAGTTCCCTTCTGGCACACCACAACTCCGCAAGAGTTGCCCAAGTTCGTTCTTGAAGAGGTGCTATATTTTTGTTAAATAATATTTGCAGGGTGGCAGGGAAATTCTCAGAAAGGCAATGACAGGTCCCAGTCACAGAGATGCCTTGACTCTGATGAAGAAATCTGCCACTCTCCTCCCCAGGGTTCACTGGACATTTTCAGACCAGGCTTTCCATCTGCTGTCCAGCTGCAGAGATGAAAGCTGAAATTCTTATAGCATTTTGTGTAATTATGAGTGCAACCCACAAACAAAATTTAATCAGCAGGAAAGCGTGCTATACAGATGAGACACCGGAGTTCACGGTGGCAAAATCATCACAGAAAGAGCAGTCCTTAACCCAGCCTGCAGTTTAGAGGTTCCTGCTCCGAGCAAGTACACCACGTACTTTGATCTCTGCTGCCTCCTGCCAAAATTGTGGATATTAGCAAGCCAAAAAACCAGGAGTCACAGATAAAGATATGGCAGACAAAATACGTCCTATGGTTACTCGAGCAGCTCTCCTCCTGAAGGAACCTGATGCATTTCAGGAGACACACAAGTGCAGTTGTAACTAATTACCTTTACCTTAATCAAAAAAGTTGTTTTAAATTTACAGATGAAGAGCCTCTGTTACATGAGAATTGAAACTCTGCTGTTCAGTTCACAGACTACCTGAAGTGATGCTCTGAAGGGGCTTGAATCCAGCCAAAGCCTCGGATGAAGCGTGGTAACTCCACACTGGTGCAATCAGAGCTGTGGTCACAGCCTTGGACAGAAACTCTGTGTTACAGGGGTGTTAGCCACAGTGACAGTCATGCTGAGTTATTCCTCAAAGCAAGGATCTGTCCTCTTTGTCACATATGATGAATCATGCCTCAAGTCACAGTACTCCAAGCAAACTCTTTTAATTTGGGATGAAATCGGTCTTTAAGAAGAACATGCTTCAGCCAGATTTTGGCTCAAAACCACCTTATTGGAGAAAGACAGATTCCACAGACTTGTCACATAGTTAACATTCGCTTAAATCTCTTGTTTTTAAAGAAAACAACAGTTGAGAAAACTATGTGATAATTAAGCTGCAGGCATGGGAAGCAGACAGATAGTTGGGACGGTCAAATAACCTTTATTCTGCCCTGTAGAGACAAACTACAATAGAAAAATGATTAATGTTTTTAGTTTTTCATTACAAATTGTATCCAGTTCATTTTGAAATATATTAATTTCTTATTTCCTTCTGCCTCAAACCGAGAGGGAGCAAACAGCTAAGGTGTGCTGCTAAGGCTATACTTCTACAGCTGCTACTGAACATGGCTAGATTTCTTCTTCCTGTGATGTTTATCCTGATTTTATTACAACATAATTGGAATACTTCTGCCTGTAATCTACTAATAAATGCTTCCACTCGAGTTAACAGGGTTTTGTGCTCTGATTACAAGTGAAACTGCAATGAATAGTCATGGAGACAGATAAACTTGGGCTCGGGATAGAAGGTAATAGCTCATCATTTTCTCCTCCATCCACCTTAGTTAAAAGAAAGGTCTTTGACGATCCTGGGCGGCCTGGATTTATTTTAACCTGAAACATCAGACCCTCCTGCAGAGCACAGTGTGTTCTCCTGAATGTTTGTTCAGTGCTAGGCAGTACAGCTCCACCTCCTGAATTATTTAAAGGACACATTTCTTGCAGCCCAGCCTTAGGCCAGTGGGTCTGTGGTACCGTTCTTCCAGGCAAGGGGGCACAGACCCTGAGCAAGAAGCTCTCCCTGACAGCAGAAGCAACCAGGACACAGCAGATGTCTGCAAGGTACGTGGAAGTAGGCAGCAGTCACCAGAGGCGGCAAGGGCGACAGCACTCTGGAGAGGACAGGAGACAAATGCTGTCAGGGTTTCAGGTACAAACACAGGAACCTTTGGTGCAGAGATCTTCCACGTCCAGCACTGCCCTGCTGCAGGTCTTCTCTACGAACTCATTGGCTCTGAGGAAACCAGGCTCTAAGGCAACACCAAAGCAGATGAAGTTTTGTTACATGCTCATTTCTCAAGATCCTACATTACCACTCTGGTTTTTGAGTGGGCAGCTGTCAATCTCTAGTGTGCAGTGAGATAATACCAGCCTTTTGACAGACAGAGTATACATTTAAGATCTAAAATAAGCTGCGAGAGCTTTATATAGACAAACTATGGAAAGAAAATGAGTAAAAGATGCATCCCTATCCAAGTGCTCTTAAAGAAAACGTAGGCAGCCAAACCTGTTCTCCCCCACTCTCATGTATTGTACCACTCAAGGCATATTATTTTAGGATTATTTCTGGTGACTGACTAGAGAGTATATCCACAAGTCACGAATGCCACTATTCCCCATGAAATCCAGCTGTACGATTGCTTCCACGCTCTCCTCCTTTTTCCTTTCCTCCTTTTCTACTTCCTGTTCCTTTGACTAATGTATAAACTGAGGCAGGGAGCATCTTGCAGTCTTCAGAGCAGGTATGACATTTTTATTAGCATGTATAGGGTTGAAGAGACTCACAGCTACCATACAGATAATCCTACCAGCTGACCTCTGCTCACAGCTGGGTACCACAACAACCAGAGAGCAAAACGGTTCTGAGATGTGCTTGTTTACGTTTAGTTTATGTACCTCGGCCTGCAGGTGAAATGGAGCAAGCATCAGGACTTCCATCTGTTAAAGGCAGTTGAGACACTGTGGAAAACACACAGTTCAACACAATCCTGCATCTGGCTCCCTAGGGCAGCAAGAGCCAAGCCTTAGCTTCAGCGTGGCTGAAGGGGATTTGGGATGGCTCTACCAACAGCAAATTACACAGCTTTTGAAGTAGATCTGGTGCTCTCAACACCTTGAAAAAAGAACAGAATTCAAAAGAGGAATAACATCTGTAATCATAGACAAACTCCTCACCTCCTCCTTCTGCAGAAGTACTGAGAAGTATTTTAGTGGACACCTTCCAGAAGGACACATCCATCTGCATCCCTGTGACATTAAACACAATGCACCCCATGGCACCTGTGACCTACAGTGACAGATCAGCATCTCACTATCTCTGACCTTCAACAAATGCAAACTGCAACGTGTACCTGTCTGTACCTGTCTCAAACCGGGACAGTACCTTATAAGGAATACACCATATCAAACCAGAAGTCATCATATTCCATCCATGCTCTCCATGGGCTGAAAAAGACATATTGACTCCATGAACCATAAGATCCATGTCATGCACAGGTTGCTTGGCCAAGGGCAGTCCTCACCGAGTGTCACTGAACATACACATCAAGCTGGGAGAAGCTATAGGTGTCTACACTGCTGGACTCAAGACCACCACTGAAGATGTGAACAGTACATATTGCAGCATAGACAGGAAACAGAGTAAAGAGATGAAAAAGAGGGAGCCAACTTCATTAAAACCCTTTCCAGGCATGACAAAAGTAGTAGGCAGGTGGTCAGAGCCTACAAAAACAAGGCCTAGTTCCCCTCATCCCAGCTGAAACGCGCTCCTTCTTCCTTCCCGCTGCCCACAGGCTTGCGCCGAACCTCCTCTCCGCTGTTCCTGCCAGGGAAGACCAGCCCACCTGTCCTGGGCAGCATCACACAAGTCCCACTTTCCTGCTGGCCCACGTCCTCTGGCCAGCTGCCCCACTGCCACCCTCCAAACCTCCTTCAGCTCTGTCCCCTGACAGGTCACCTTGCTGCCTGTCACCACCCCCAAAAGACACCTGCACCTCCACCCGCAGGCCCCTGCGCACCTGCCAGCTCCAGCTTCCTGCCCTCACTCCAGCCACCTTTCCCTTGGTGTCCAGTCAAACACCTTTCTCCTTCGTCCTGCAGCCACTCTGCCGCACAAAGCCCCTGCAAGCGGCACTACCACCCGTGCCTGGACCCCTGCACCACCTCTCCATCCCCGCGGTACACAGCAACCCCCAGACCCAGGGCTCTGCATCTCCTCCAGCTTCACTCAAGTCACGGGGCTCCCCAAACCTTAGGCGGGCCCCCAAAAGCCTCTTCCCCCTGGCACCTCATGCACACCCTGCCAGCCCCGCCAGACCCCCTGCCCCAAGGGCCGGCGCAGCCCCCCGCACTCACAGCCGCCCCCCTTCCCAGGGACGCAGCCCCCAGGCACGGCACGACCCCAGACCCCCCCCGAGCGGCCCCCCCCGTACCTGGGCGGGCTCCGCGCCGGCGGGCAGC